>OY757317.1:14263972-14863972 GCA_963583905.1 Stenurella melanura
GCAAGTCGTTCATATAGATAAGGAAGAGTGTTGGGCCTAATACAGAACCTTGGGGTACCCCGAAATTTATATTTATAAATTTAGAATTTGTATTTTGGAAGTTTACAAATTGAGATCTTTCTTCCAGGTAAGATGTGAGTAATTTCTGACTGTCAGAGGAAAATTTATAAAAACTTAATTTTTTTAGCAAAATATCATGTGATACACAGTCAAATGCTTTGCTCAGGTCTAAAAATTGGACATATAAAGTTTCACTTTGTTCGAAACCCCTATTTATTAAATTGGTTAGTGTATTTATAGCTAGCGTAGTGGACAATTGAGTTCTAAACCCGAATTGGCAGTTGCTAAACAGTTTGAAATGTTCAAAGTAAGACGTTATTTGTAGTTTTAATACTATTTCGAAAATTTTTGCAAAAAAAGGTATGATTGAGATTGGCCTGTAATTAGTAGGGCCGTCAATATTGCCCTGTTTATAAATCGGAATTACTTTTGAAATTTTAAAAATTGTGGGAAATACGTTGCATTTGATACACTGGTTTATGAGTTTAGTTAACGGAATAAAAATTATGTGTTTGATAGAATTCAGTATTTTTAGGTTTATGTCGTAAACATCTTTACTACTGGTATTTTTTAAGTTTTTAATTATGTCTACAATTTGTATGTAAGAAACTTCCGAAAAATTAAATTCACTAGTGAGTTCTCCCACGTTAGAGTTAGTTAAATAATTTTCAAAGCTACTATTAGAGGGGGGTAGCGTATTTATGGTATGTTCGGCGACCGTTCCAAAGTAAATATTGAAATCGTTGGGAGATATATTTGAATCGGTATTAAATTTACGGGGCTGTTGTTTTTCATTTTTAATTATATTGCACATTGCTTTATTGGGGTTTTTACTTTATGAGATATACTTATCATGCGCGTTCATCTTTGCCTTATTTAATTCTATTTTGTAGGTCGCTTTTTTTTGTATTTATTAGATGTTTTAGATTGGATGTAGGATTCTTTTTATAGATGTCTTGTAAAAGATGTAACGTCTCTCTCATCTGCCTTAAGTGATTTGTGAACCAATTTATTTTAGATCTTTTGTTGTCGGTTAAAATTTTGGATTTTTCCGGGAAAGCGGATTCCATTGCAGATGTGATTATGTTTAAAAATATTTCGAGTTTAGAGTCAACACTTCTAAACGAGTCGTCAACGAAACTCCAGTCGGTATATTTTAAGCAGTCATTTAGTTTGAATAGTCCCAAATCAGTGATTGGCCTAAAGGTAATTATTTTAAGTGAAATGTTTGGTTTTTCATCTTGCACGCTTAGCTTTAAACCTATGTGGTCAGATAATCTTGGGTTCGTTGTACAAATTTTACAGGAATTCTGTGAGAAGTTTACAAATATATTGTCGAGACAACTAGAATTACGTGTAGGGGATTTGTTCAAAGCAAAAAATCCAAATGACGTGAATAGATCAGTAAGTCGAACAGCATTCTTACCTGGAATGTGAAAATGCACGTTGAAATCTCCGTTGACAATGATTTTTTTATTTTTATGTGTAAGAATCTCTAGGGCCTGGGAAAGTTTTTCCAAAAAAATATTTAAATCTCCACTCGGTGATCTGTATAGGGTTAAAATTTGAAAATTGTTGTCACAGGCAACAGCAGCGAATTCGCAATGAAATTCAACCGATAGATCGTTTATCTTCGGGATAGAAGAGCAAGTATACTTGTTCAGGCACAGGATTGCAACCCCTCCATGAATAGCGTTTCGCCTAGCGAACCAGGAAACTAAACTATAATCAATTATGTTTACATATTCTATCTCATCACTGAGAAGCCAATGTTCATTTATACATATAATATCGAAATTATTTTCGGATAAAAACACATTAAATTCATTTATTTTGTTTCTCAAGCACTGAATGTTAAAATGAAAAATATTAAAGTTTCTATTTACACTAGTTTTATTTAAATCACTTGAATGCGTTGCCTTCAGGTCGTTTTTTTTCTTCTTTAGTTCAGAAGTATCACATTCGAAAGGCGGGGGTATAAAAAAGAAGACGTTATTTCTGTACTTACATTCTCGTTCACAGGCACAGGAGTTTGCGCCTGATGGTCCTCTGTTTGGGACGGCTGTGTAGGTAACTCGTTTAATTTGTCGCATAGACTAATAAACTTTAAGGTTTTGTTTGATTCTTTTAATATCCATCTGCAGATTGAATTATTTCAATAAAAAAATTCATCACATCCAAGTGGTTGGGAGATATATGTTCGAAAATAATTTCCAGTTATAGACTTTCTTATCTAGTTTATTTGCAATTTTTAAAAAAATTTCTAGCTATCGCAGAACTCGAGAAATCGAAGTCCGACGCACTATTGTCCCACCCTATATACTACAGGATTGTTGAAGGATAATTTTTGCTAAAATTGGTTTATTAGGGAGTTCTCCCTTCATTTACCCCGTGGTCCCCTAAGATTTTGCCTCCTTTCTCCCTCTTATTGATTAAATATTTCTGTCTGTTGATAATAAACCTGTGTGATTAAATCTAATAGGAGTAGTAACAAAACCTGAAATTTAAAACTGATTCTGAAGATAAAATATTTGCGCTTTCTCCTTAATTGATGAGTAGGAAACTGACACAAAAGAGTGGATATTCTTATTGTACAAATCTGCTGCTAAGCATGAAAAAGAAAATTTTAAGAAAGTAGTGACGCGCCTTGGAATACGTAAGGTATACAAAGTTTTATATATTTTTATTTTTTCAATTTTAAATATCACCCTAGTTTTATTTAACCAAGATTCAAAAAATCAGCTCCTAAACTACTTTAACTATTTCATGATGCAATGCAGTTTTATGCTTCTCTTTTTCTCTGTAAAAGTAAATATATTGGCATATTTTGTGTTAAGCAATGTGAATTTTATCTCAATAAAAAGAAATATTTTATTGAGTTATTGAGACTGGTTTCTCGAATGAGTTATTTATTGTTCGCCTAGTTGCACCAAAGAATGCAGAAATGTATTCTGGTAGAATTCAAGAAACGGCAAATACATTTAATAAATCAAGATGTACTAATTAAACTCAACTGTAGGTTAAGAAAAGTAAAGATTTTTATCGATTTGTAATTATAAAGAATATAAATCATGTGTCGGTTGCATACATGGCAACAATGTTTCGTGGAGACCTGTACAATGTGTACATACTTTGGATGGAGGGAGGACCTCTGGCCTATTCACAAGCACCATTAAAATATTTCTATAGCGCTTAATTGCTAAGATACATGGTGAAAAACTACGGCCAACAACTTTTTTAACCAGAACTTCCCTATTATTATTTATCAAAACATGTTTAAAATACAATTTCTACACTTATCTTGATATACTACCATTATTAACGTAAAATTTCAGTCTCGAATAACTTTCATTTGATTTTGTAACAAAGGTCACATTGTATATATCTTTTGCACCATTCAGTGCCAGTGGGAAAAATAGTTAATTTAAAATTATCTCTTCGGTTGGATAACTATCGTATATATTTTTGTAAACTAAAAGTATGTCAAACTTTATCCTAGTAACTACAACCAAAATATTATTTTCCTCCGTAATGTTTTAAGGAAAATTATGAAAATTTGAAAAAGTGTTAAAGCTATTTCAAAATTTTAGGATCTTGGTATTTATTTATTTATATACTTATTTATTTATTTGTTTATTTATTTACAACTGTCCAACAGTTAAAGACCAATTAGATAGGAAAAGTGAAACATGCAATACTTATAATTACATTTTAATATAATTTAAAATAAAATAGGGTAAGTACATTTCTGTTAAAAGACAGGAACATTGTGACAAGTAAAAATCGAAATGATGAACTACATACATACGTAATTTTGTATGGCTGCATACATATACAGACATATATACGCGCATATATACGATTGAAGTAACCGTGTACGAGGCGTAGGTTGGTTAAGGGTTTGAAGGTGTCTAGACAATTCTAGACACTTGTTTCTTGTCCCAATGGACAAGGGGTAACCAATTGGAGAGTAGGTACCAGTTAGTTTAAAGGACACAAATTTTGAAAACTTCCTCTGTATATTTTCAAGCAAATGTACTTGATGTTCATGTCTAGGATACCATATTAAGGAGGCTTACTCCAAATGCTAACGAACAAAAGCGTAATAAAGAGACATTAGTACATCTCGTGAGCGAAACTTTTGAATACGTATAATGAATCCCATGTTCTTGTTGGCTTTGGTGACAATTACATGAATATGTTTACTGAAATTTAATTGGGTGTCAAAGATACCTCCTAAATTTTTAAATGAACTTCGATGTTGTAGACAGGTGTGGTTCAAAATATATGAAATGCTTTTAAGCACATAAATGATGCTTACGAATACACAAAATATACTCTTATATTTCTGTTTATAGTGTAAATTAAAAAGTGGATAAAAATATATAACTCGCCCTGATGTAACGCAAAGCGTAAAACAAACAATTTATTATTTTACAAAACCTCTTACTCTTATAACAACTGAAATATTTGCAACTAAGAATTTAAATCTCTAAGCTGACACATTTTAATTGAAACCTTGACCATGAATATTATGGCTACACAGAGATATTATATCAGTATACTAATTAAAATATTTAATTAAAATTATTTCCGTATTCTTTTAATTTATACATTAGATTGTGTTATATATGTGTATATCGAAAGGATAAATATCTATCTATATATAGGTATAAACTTGACGCAATATCAAAGGCACTGCAGGCTCCAAATACTTTATAATATATTTACTATATAGGGCAATTCATGTAAACGACATTCTTTTGAAATCAGACTCCTCCCATCCTTTCCGGGTTCGTATATTTCTTGACGGACATAAATAATCTTGGTTTTAACGACAACAGACTTTCCAGAAAAAATCATCCTCTTCTTAATCACAGCATTTCCAAAAACATTTATTTTATGACTCATATATAATTCAAATTGACCTGCCCTTGCTGTATTGTACCTTTGATAGCATCACTCCATCTGATAAATCTAAGAAATAGTAATAAAGATAATTTATTTATTCCTAGAGACCATTTAAATTGATATAGGAAAGACTCTAGAATACGACTTTCATAAGAATAAAGGTAAAATATTATAATTTTATATAAAACATTACCCTAACATAAAACATACTGCATATTTTAATAGACAATCATTTATTATAAAGATACATTTTTCTTCTTTTGGCATCATAACCGTTTCCATTTTCATTTTAATATATTTTATTCTCTTTAACTCTGGGTTATAATTAACCTGTGGGTCTTTGCCTGTTTGGATATTTTCTTCCATTCTGTTCTCTCTTGAGTTTTCCTTCTCCAGTTCCTAATACTCATAGCTCTCAGGTCATCTTCCACATCATCTATCCATTTCATTCTAGGTCTTTCTCTCCCTCGTCGTCCAGTAAGTTTCCTATAATATGTTTTCTTGGTTCCTCTCGAGTCTTCCATTCCGTTGACATGTCCCAGCCATGCTAGTCATTGACTTTTTATATATTTAATAATGTCACTCCCTTCATTCAGTTCGACATTCATGCGGATTCTTTATGTTCTATCAGCGTCCTGGACTGGCCAATGTATCTTCGCCGGACTTTTATTTCCAATATTCAAAGTATTTTCTCGTCTTTTACTTCCCTCGCGTACCGAAGGGAAGCATTGTATTCG
Organism: Stenurella melanura; assembly: GCA_963583905.1. Classification (NCBI taxonomy): domain Eukaryota; kingdom Metazoa; phylum Arthropoda; class Insecta; order Coleoptera; family Cerambycidae; genus Stenurella; species Stenurella melanura. The sequence goes on from OY757317.1 coordinate 14,269,681, forward strand.
AGAAAAAATCGCCCTCCGAGATTTTTTCGGATTTTGACGTTTCAGAATACGTAGATTACGAAAATATAGGTTTTTCAATTCCGTCTGTCTGTCTGTGTGTCTGTTGGTGCATTAACTAAAAAAACTACTTGACGGAGAGCAGTCAAATTTGGTAGGTAGTTGACGCTACTGTCAGAGAAGAAATAGTTAAAATTTCACTGGAAAATATACAGGGTGGACCGTCTAAAGGGAATAAATAATGAATAAAATTTTTTCTTGCTCAAATTTAAAATTTCCACGTTTCATGACACGCTAAACCTATTTCAGAAAAAAAAAACTGAACTGAACTGAAAATTTTTTCCACCATTTTTGAATTTTTTTTTACCACTAGGATGAAAAAAAAATGTTTTTGTTCAAATTTAAAATTTCCACGTTTCATGCATGGCATTCTAAACCTACTTCAAAAAATTTTTATTATTTTTTTTTACCAAAATTTTTGAAAAATTTTTTACCACTAAAGTAGAATTTTTTTTTTCTTTTTTCAAATTTAAAATTTTCACGTTTCATAGCGTTCTAAACCTATTTAAGAAAAAAGTTTAGAAAATTCTTTTACAATTTTTGAAAAAAATTTGCCACTAAAATAGATGGATTTTTTTTTCTTTATTTAAATTTAAAATTTCCACGTTTCCGTGGCATTCTAAACCTATTTCAACAAAAACAAATTTAAAAATATTTTTGAAAAATTTAAAAATTTTTTGAAAAAAGTTTTTAATCTATTTATCACTACTATAGAATAGACGAAAAATTTCTTTTTGCTCAAAATTAAAATTTCCACGTTTCATGACATTCCAAACCTATTTCGGAAAAAATATTGCAACATTTATTTATCATCTTGGAAAAATATTTTACCGTTAGAATAGATGGGAAAAATTTCTTTTTGCACAAATTTAACATTTCCACGTTTCATGACATTCTAAACATATTTCAAAGGAAAAAATTTATGAAAATTTCTTTACCAACATTTTTGAAAAATTTAAAAAAAATTGAATTTTTTTAACCACCACAATATACTTCCACTCCTCGTGAATGACGGATTGAAAATGTGACAGATGGCAATAATATTTGGCATATGCACCTATTATACTTTTATTGAAAAAGGTACAGGGTGGTCATCCCAAGAAATAATTCAGTCGTGGTGGACATTTGTAAAGGTATTTGCGCAAGCCTTCCATATTTGGCACCTGTCATCTAGTATTGAACTTTTGTTGTTGGATGAGCACTCTGTATATTTTTTTGACCAAAACTTATCAGGTTTTCTTTGTAATAATAGTGATAACTATATTCCGATTATTTTCAGTGTCATTTCGTAATTGTTAATTTTTTAGTGTGACCGTCATGCACAAATAACGAGGGAAGTTCTGTGTAAACATCTTTACTGATTTTTTGGACATTGTCTAGGTCTCATTTCCATATGTTACTATAGGTTTAATTAAGGTCTTGTATATTTCTGTTTTTGTGTTTTTATCTAGTAGTCTACTTGTCATTGAAAGGATACATATTAGTTTAAAAATTCTCTAAAAAGTCTTGTTTCTTATTTATTCTTATACTGTGTTCTTCTTCCTTCTTGACTCTAGGTGAATTGCATGTTTATTGTTCATCAACTTCGTCGCTCCTGCGCCCTAGTGGAGATTTATCACGTGAATTTTTAAAATTCTCCCATTCCTTATCTTATTTACGTATGTATTCCACATTTTTTTGTTTAATACTCAGCCATTAATGTCTTCTAATTTACACGCATTTTTCATAGTTTCACTCCTTTCCTTGTCTTAAAGTGTTTTACCGTTAATTCTGCGATGTACTTTCATTTCCATTGTTTCTAATAGTCGTTTAGTTTTCGGTGTCTCTGGTCTAGTTCCAGCTGTATATGTTATGATAGGTCTTACTTTTATTTTATATTGTTTTAAATATGTACACTACTTTACTTAAAATTTACAAAAATAAGAGAACTTTTTCAACTAATTTGGATTTTGATAATTATGACGCCAGACTTACCACGCAATTCAGACACCCTCAGTTTCAAATAATAAAATCATTTAAAAGCATGTTAAATATACAATGATATAAGCGTGTTCCTAACGAATTAAAATCCTGTAATTTTGATTCTTCAAATATAAGCATAGATTACATTATTTCATCTCTTCTCCCACAGCAGCTATGGAAGCCAAGTTAGACCTACTTGTTCTACATCTAAACGTAAGGAAGAAGGCAGCACTTACTGCGCTGCGGCTACAGCAGGTACTCTCGTTTAAACTAGGCGATCTAACTGATCACTTAAGGATCTTGGAGCTAATCCAAGTGGAATTCATGATCAAAACCACTGATTCAACTCCGACCGAAGGGCTTCAGTTGTACGTTTAATGTGCAGATTGCACTTGGCGCCCAACGTGGGGTTCGATTATTATTAAGTTTTAATTAACAAAATAAACTGAAAAACTTTTGAGACGTTCGTGCGAAATTTTTAGAACTTCTTGACATGTATTTCAGGACCGTGACGTCATTACGTTCGGAGGTGTGACATAAGTGTCAATTTTTTTAAACGAAACACCCGGTATATTTTTCCATATTTGTATACTTTAAGGAGTCCCGAATTCAACGATGTAACGTTTGTATGGATTCTGTTATGTAATGTGGTCTCAATAAGGGAAAATTAGAAATTACAATCGTAATTAACAGAGAATAGTTTTATTTTATTAAATGTTCAAATTGGAATCCTTTCACTGCCTGACAATGTGCTAGCCTGTCCACAAATTCCCGCTGAATATTTTGGAGGGACTGAGGTGTAATATTATCAGCAACCGCTAGAATTCATTCTTGAAGCTCTTGTACCGTGGCAGGTCTTGTGCGATACACCACAGACTTCAAATGACCCCAGAAAAAAATCGAGAGGGGTTAGGTCAGGTGACCTAGCTGGCCATTCGATATGATCCCTTCTACCTATCCATCTCCGGGGAAAGACAGTGTCCAAAAAATCTCTTACAATTCTGGCATAGTGTGGCGGAGCTCCGTCTTGCTGGAAGTACACGTTATTTGCGATCACCTGAGGATTTTCGCGGTTGGGAAATATCTGAATTACAGCATGTATAACTCTTTCGCGTAATAAAGTTAAATAGGTATCAGCAGTTAAATTACCATTTAGAAAAAACAGCCCTATTACATGTGTTCCAATTATACCCGCCCAGACATTTACTTTTTGTGGATGTTGTGTGTGCATTTCTTCCATCCAATGTGGATTCTCAGCAGACCAATAGCGATAATTGTGACGATTGACAAATCCATTTGAACAAAATGTAGCTTCATCGGAAAACAAAATGCGATCTACAAACTGTGGTGTCTCGTCTAAGAAATTCATAATTTGTTGGCAAAACTGCATTCGACGATCAGGGTCATCTTCCGCAAGTTCCTGAAGTAAGCTGACTTTGTAGGGATGTATTTTATTTCTCCTGAGTATTCTTCGAATGGATCTTTCACTGTTACCAGTTTCTAATGCAAGTTTCCGAATTGACGTTTTAGGCTCCTCCTGAATCGCTAACAGTACATCTAAAGCTCTGTCGTCGTTTGTCGCTGTTTTTGGGCGGCCAGTTTTTGGTAAATTCTTGACATTTCCCGTATGTTCAAAATTGTGCAAAATTCGACATGCTGTCGACTTGGAAATCGGGTTTCGCTCAGGAAAGGTATCGTTGAAGAGGTCACTTGCTTCCTGAAGGGATCGACGCCTCTCTCCGAATCCAATCATCATGAGTAAAGTTATCCATTCAGTGTCGTTCAGTTGAGCCATTTTAAAGACACGTTTTTAGAATCACAAATTAGTAGTACAAAAGTAATGTCACAGTGACGTTTATACCACGACTTACTTAGATAAACTAGTAAAATAATGAGAACAATTTAACTATGACCTGTGTTTTTATTAAACGACTACAAAAAAACCTGTTTACGTGGGTCTTAGTTTTGTAAAAAAAATGGTAAAAAAAGAGTGCCTTTTTTGGATACAGCTGTTTGGATATCCACTGTTCTCTGTTAATTACGATTGTAATTTCTAATTTTCCCTTATTGAGACCACATTACATAACAGAATCCATACAAACGTTACATCGTTGAATTCGGGACTCCTTAAAGTATACAAATATGGAAACATATACCGGGTGTTTCATTTAAAAAAATTGACACTTATGTCACACCTCCGAACGTAACGACGTCACGGTCCTGAAATACATGTCAAGAAGTTCTAAAAATTTCGCTAAATACAGTGTCGAAAATCCGAAGTTGATACGATATCCTCAAGAGTAGTCATAAAATATCTTTCAAGCAAGTTACTTTGCGGAAAACCAAAAACTGGATAGGTAACGTCGGATTTGAACCACAGTAATTTAAGAAATCTACGTTGAACTGCCTGAAGTTATTCTTGGGAACATCATAACTGGAACTCCAAATTAGCGATGCGTACTCAAGTTTTGATCTGACGAAGGATTGATAAAGAATTTTCAGAGTATCAGTATTAGTGAACTCTCGACTAGTACGAAAGATGAATCCAAGGGCTTTGGAGGCTTCAGGACACAATGGTATCGCATTGGCACACATAATTGAAATTTATAAATTAATTTATAGTGTGTTTCAAAACGTGAGCGTTACAAGAAAGACCCCTTCAACAATTTACAATCTAGATGTTATTTTCTAAATTATTAGTGTTAGTGATCCACATTTCGTGTTATGAATACTACCCCATCTTCTCTTTTACACTATTATTAGTCTTAAATTGTGTTTCTGTTATTTTATAATTTGTGACTGATTCCATACATACAATTTTGTTTGTGTAAGGTGCTTACTTCTTTTGTGACGTATCAAAAATTATTTTAATATTCTTGTTTAAATGCAGATTCTAATTCTAAATTTTGTTCTAACTCATTAGGCAAATGAAGATTATTATCTATATAAAATGTATGATATTTTGAATAATAATAGAAAGTTTGACTATGTCATGAACTTTGGTATATTTGTATGCAAAATGCAAAAAAGGTTTTATTATTATTTTATGCTACAAATCAAATATTAATTTGCTTACATCTTCGATATTAAAATTCATGATTATCGGTATTAACTCCAGGATATTAAAACATTAACGTTTTATTTCTCTTGATGTAATCCTTTTAATTGCTTCAAATCGAATGAATATCATAAACAATCATAATTATATAAGTTGAGTGAATGGAAACACCCATTCGCCGCCATAATTAAACAAGAAGTGGTAATTAAATGCAGCAAAGACCAATCAATTTTAATTAAATGGCTTATTCTAATACTCGTTTAACGATTTGACGGCTCAAGTGCACCTGGATTTATCATTTTCATTTATTTATTATTTATGACAAAGAGTTGATACGTATACCGATTCTGGGATAGTCTGGTACGGATATTCGAGTAAATGAGATCAACAGAGTTTGAAATGAATCCAAACATTAAACTCTTGCCTATTTATTGCACTTTTCATATCATTCTTGCTCATTCTACTCTTCACAGTTTTTTTGTAAATAATGTCAGTTTTTGACATTCTCAATTCTACGCTCATGGACAGAATTATCGATTATTTAAAATTTTCCCAATTCTTATATTTATAAATTTTAATGAAAGAGATGCATTACACAAGAAAAAAATAGTTTATTTCACACATTTTAAGTAAAGAATATTAAGTTTTCATTAGCAGAAAATGCTAAAATAAATTAATGCAAAATGTTATAAAAATTAAGAATAATTAGTTTGAACTTAAATGCTACCACGTTAAGCAAATTAGTCTTTTGATTAGAATAAGAGGGCATGGTTGATAACGAGTATTCCCACCTCGAGCTCTAATGGCTGCTTGCATCCTTCTTGACATACTACTAATTCGAATTTGAATGTATTCTTGAGGAATTGCATTCCATTCATATTGTGCTGCAATTCGAAGTTCTTCTAGGGTATTTGGCACAGGATTTCTTTGTAGTATACGACGTTTTAGCTGATCCCACATATGTTCTATGAGATTCAAGTCTGGACTATACGGTGTCCAATCTAATATTTGAATCCCATCTAATACCTCCCCAAAGCATTATGCCGCCACCTCCAAAACTAACAGTTTGTACGAGATTGCAATTGGTGTATCATTCCCCAACTCTTCTATAGGCATGATTTCGTCCATCTGGCTTCCATAACTGTATTCTATCTCATCAGTGAATAGAACATTTTTGTAATTCTCGATATTCCACTGAATACGAGCTCTAGCAAATTGTAATCGACGAGTTCTGTGATTTTGGAAAAGACGTGGAACTTTGACAGGCCATCTTGGCTTTAAACCTACCTCTCTTAATCTTATAACCGTTTTCGAACAAACATTCACTTATCTTACATTTTAACTCATTTTTGAGATGTGTGGATGTCAGCGTGCGATTTCGGGTAGAATTAAGGACCAAAAAGCGGTCATCAATTGCTGTTGTGCACCTTTTGCGCCCTTGGCCGAGTCTTCGAACTAAATTTCCAGCCTCTTGATACCTTTTTAAAATATTCGATACTGTAGATTGACCTCTCCTACGACGTCGTGCGATATCTTTTTGTCTATATCCTTCCTCACATAGAGTTACAATTTGTGCCGCTTCAGCTTCACTGCAGTATCTCTCTGGTGTCACATTTATTTCTTAAATAGAGGTAAGAACAAATAAAAATCACTAACACTTACTTTAATTAGAATTCTTAAATGCTTTAAAAGATTACTTAAATACATACGGAAAAGAAAATGTTGACTATAACTTAATTGTAGGAGACATCAATATAAACATAAAGCTGGACAATGACATAACAAATGAATACTTAAATATAATGAGCGAATATAATTTTAGTTCAACAGTAAACAGTTACACCAGAGCAAATGAAAATACCAAATCCTGTATAGACCATATATTCCTAAAAACAAAACAAGATATTTCGGAATACGTTCCTTTTGTCCTAAAAACTAATATAAGCGATCATTATCCAATTGGTATCAAAATTATAGTGAACAAGGAGTTAAAAAATAATCCTACCTCAGGGGCAAATTATGTTAAAATAACAAATTTCAAAAAATTAAAGAAGTTAATGGAGGATACAAATTGGTCAGACTTTTATAATTGTGAAAACATTGATGAAGCTACAGATTTACTAGTGGGCGTAATAACAAATGCAGTTGATAGTAGTACATTTCGTAAAAAAATTAAGCACAAAGAAAGAAAACTAAAACCGTGGATCACACAAGGTTTAATACATTCCATTAATAAAAGAGATAGTTTGTACAAAAATGTAAAGAAATTTCCGAATAATATTGAAATTAAAACGGATTACTTAAATTATAGAAATAGACTAAATGAATTGATTAAAACCACCAAAAACAACTACTATAGAACAAAAGTTTGTAACAACAAGAAGGACAGTAAAAATCTATGGAATGTAGTAAAGGAAATTAGCAATTCCAATAATAAAAAATCTACTATCAAAGAAGTAAAAAATGATTCCGGAACAACATCCAACAAAGCTGAAATGGCAAATTTATTTAATAATTATTTTGCAAATGTAGGAAAAAATCTCGCAGAAAAAATTACAATACCTGATGATGTTCCCACCAGAACATCGACACAATTTTCCCTTTTCTTACGACCTACATATAAAAATGAAATTGAAAGTATAATAAAAGAACTAAAGAACAATAAAACACCAGGTATTGATGGGCTAAAAGCGGAAGTTATAAAAGAAATTGTAGAGTATATTTCGCCTCAACTAACATTTCTTATAAATAAAATTTTAGAAACCGGAATATGTCCTTCTGCATTCAAGACTACAATTGTAAAACCATTATTAAAGAGCGGCGATAAAACCGAATTGTCGAACTACAGACCGATCTCAATAATAACAAATTTTACGAAAATATTTGAAAAATTAATGAAACTCAGAATTAATGAATATCTAAAAAAACACAAAATAATTTCGGACAGACAATTCGGTTTTCAAGAACAAAAATCCACTCAAGATGCCATTTCATTTATTACCTCAAAAATTTATAAAGCATTAGATTCAGGCAGACCAACTTTGGGTGTATTTCTAGATCTAGCAAAGGCATTCGACACTGTGAGTCATACACAGCTGTTAGATGCATTGGAGGATATTGGTTTTCGGGGAATTACCCTAAATCTCATGGAGAGTTATTTATTACAGCGTAAACAACTCGTTGAAATAGATAAAACAATGAGTAGCGAATGTACAATAACTTATGGAGTGCCACAAGGAACGGTCTTGGGCCCCTTATTATTCATTATATACATAAACAGTCTATTCACACTAGAATCCAAAGGCACAATCATTAGTTTCGCGGATGATACGGCAATAATATACCAAGGCGAAAATTGGCAGGACTTAAAAGACACCTCTGAAAGTGATCTAAAAAATATTAAAAATTGGATGGACCATAAATTACTTACAATTAACTTTCAAAAAACAAAATACCTACCATTTACATGCTACAGTAGGAATATACCATTATACACGTCCTTAAATATCGATGAAAACACACAAATATCGCAAACGGACACAATAAAATATCTAGGTGTAACTATGGACCAGCATCTTAGATGGAATCATCATATACAAAATGTTACCCAAACACTGAGAGGTCTACTATATAGATTTAAATATCTGAAAAACATATTAGACGTGGAAAATTTAAAAACCATTTATTATGCCTTGATTGAATCTCGACTCCGCTATGGTATTATAGGATGGGGAGGAGTCGTCAACGAATATTTAAAGAAACTAAATGTTATTCAAAAAAGATTCCTAAAAATAATCTTTGGAAAACCAAGTACTTACCCCTCAGATGATATTTATAAAGAATCCAAAACTTTTGATTTGCGTCAATTGTATTTTACAGCAATAATCAATTTACAACACAATAATAAGGACAATTTAGTAGAAATAGATCATAACTATCACACTCGACATAAACTCACATCTTATAGAACGCCGTTCTCCTCTAAGTCAATAGGCCAACGTCATGCCGCTTATCTTGGTCCGAGACTATATAATATATTACCGAATGAATTAAAAGCATGTCGCTCCCTATTCGGCTTTAAAAAAAAACTAAAATTTGTATTGAACTTTAATAGAACCGAATTACAGAAATTAATAGAAATGAGACCCTGAATATACGCTACCGAGACGCTACTATTTTTTCAGAAATCGCATTTTATAGTCGTAGGTCATCTATTTTATAATACATACATGTCTAATTATTTTTTAAAGTTATGGAATGTTAATATGTTTAGCTGTAGGAAAAATTACATAGTTACCTATTTCATTATATACCTATTATATTACCTATTTAATTATATGTGTAATAGTATATCGTACGTATATGTAATGTACTGCTTGTATAGAAGTATAGTTATATTATAAGTACATGTATTTAAATATAAATGTATTTTACAATATTTCAATAATGTAAAAAATTACTGGTAATTCAACCGCGGACAGCCCTGGCTTTGCGGGTTACCTTAGTTTATTTGCCTGTTAATTGAATTTGTTGTGTACTATTCTGTTCTCTGTACAAATACTTAGTAGCTAATAAACAATTATTATTATTATTATTATTATTATTATTATAATTCACTACAACTAACTCAATTCACTATAATTCTTGAATTATGTAAATAACATTCAAACCACAAAACGCGCGTTAGAAAATAAACAACATTAAAATGAATTAAACGTCAAAATATTTTAAACCAATTGAATATATTCACCTACTAGATGAATAACATCAGCACATATACCGGGTGAGTTACGAATTGCGCTCGCCTCGATATTTCCTAAAATATTTGGAATAGAAAATTGAAATTTCGAGGCCTTATTACACGACTAAAATGCCATCTTTTCAATAAAAAATCAAGTTTGGTGCACATCCGGTTTGACCGGAAATGCCCACAACTTTAGATTTTTAAATGGAACTCCCTATATATTTTTACATTTTTGGAATCTAGAGGAAATTTTGAATACAATACATTCATTTTGGTCACTTTTTGATAAACATTAAAAATTGTATTAAAAAATCTATTTCTGAATCCAGAGTGCTGTGGTGCCCAAAATATATTTTAGTTTGTGTGCTACGTTACTATAAGAATAAAAAGAGCAATATGATTGCATTACTTAATTCTCTAGAGGCGTTTAAAATTTTTAAATGTGATTTTTACCCACTAACTCGGTTTTTTTAAATGGGAATTTAATCATTCACCAACATTTTTAAATACCTCATTTTCATACGAATCTAATACCAAAATACAATGCAACCAAGCTTTTAGAAACATGCGGCTAATAGATAATAGATTAGTGGGCTTTGGAAACTAAAATGGCACATTTCTGTGTAAATCTGGTAAAAGAAAATGAATAATTTTAGTAGAAATGAAAAGGTCGATATGTTACTGATATATGGAGAGCGTCTCAAAAATTCAACTGCAGCTGCAGAACTGTATCATCAACGATATCCCAACAGACGTCATCCAAGCAGACACTTGTTAGCCAGAGTGGAACAAGAATTAAGAAACGAACCCAATCAACAAGATGACCATCAAACATTTATTGTAAGTGAGGACAAAGAAATTGATGTATTAGGATTTGTGATGGTACACCCAACAACATCAACAAGGGAATTGTCAATGGAATGCGACATTAGTCAGTCTTCGGTTCGCAGAATTTTAAAGAAACATAAGTTTCGGTCTTATAAATACCAAATACACCAACATCTTTATGGAGATGATAACGACAGGAGGCTAGTATATTGCAACTGGTTCTTAAATGCAGTACAACAAAACCCAGGTTTTCCTTTTCATATTTTATATTCAGATGAAAGTAGATTTATGAACCAAGGTATGTTTAACAGAAATAATACTAGGTACTGGGCTCAAGAAAATCCGAGGTTGGTAGGGCGAGGGAATATTCAGGAAAGATTTGGGTTTAACTGTTGGCTTGGAGTACTTGGAGATCGAATAATTGGACCCATATTTTTTGATGGAGCACTTATTTATTCTTTTTACAAAACCAGACAGCAGAATTTCTTGACTTACTTCCTCTTGCCTATTTACAAAATCTGTTTTTCCAACAAGATGGTGCTCCCCACATAATTCCAGAAGAGTGATGGAATATTTAAACAACTTGCATGGTGAACGCCTTATCGCAAATCAAGGTCATATCAGGTGGCCTCCTAGGTCACCTGACTTAACATCCCTCGACTATGGGGCACTCTCAAAAATAAAGTTTATAAAACTTCTTCAAATATCCGTGAAGAGCTGCAAAATAAAGTTGTACGGGCTCTTAATGAAATAACGCCGGCTGAATTGCGTAGAGCCATTCAAGCAACTGTACGCAGAGCCAAATTGTGTATAGAAAAAAATGGTGGACATTTTGAACAATGTCTATAAATGTCAATTTATGGTTTAATTATATTAATTATTTTAAAGATACCTACTGTTACCTAGTTTAAGTTTAATTTAACGGAATTGATTTTTATTTATTTATAGGCCCGATATTTATGTTCATTTAATTAAAACTCTGAAAACCGAACTGATGTCGCATTCTATTGCAAATGTCCTTGTGGATGTAATTGTGTTTACCTCCACATACCTATGCTAAACTTAATTGTAACGTTCTTTGCGCTCACAATTATTAAATGTTTGATAGCTCAAGATTGCCTATAACTGCACGAGTCTATCTGACAGCTGATATTGTTTTATTACATTCAATGGCTACTATGATTTTTCCAATGTTATTAGGTTACCAGATTTACACAGAAATGTGCCATTTTAGTTTCCAAAGCCCACTAATCTATTATCTATTAGCCGCATGTTTCTAAAAGCTTGGTTGCATTGTATTTTGGCTGAAATCTCAAATATTTCTGAGCGGATTTTCAAAATTTTGGTATCATTAGATTCGTATGAAAATGAGGTATTTAAAAATGTTGGTGAACGATTAAATTCCCATTTAAAAAAAACGAGTTAGTGGGTAAAAATCGCATTTAAAAATTTTAAACGCCTCTAGAGAATTAACTAATGCAATCATATTGCCATTTTTATTTTTATAGTAACGTAGCACACAAACTAAAATATATTTTGGGCACCACAGCACTCTGGATTCAGAAATAGATTTTTTAATAAAATTTTTAATGTTTATCAAAAAGTGACCAAAATGGATGTATTGTATTCAAAATTTCCTCTAGATTCCAAAAATGTAAAAATATTTAGGGTGTTCCATTTAAAAATCGAAAGTTGTGGGCATTTCCGGTCAAACCGGATGTGCACCAAACTTGATTTTTTATTAGAAAGATGGCATTTTAGTCGTATAATAAGGCCTCCAAATTTCAATTTTCTATTCCAAATATTTTAGGAAATATCGAGGCGAGCGCAATTCGTAACTCACCCGGTATAAATTTATAACGACGATTTGAAACCATATTTAAGTAATAGTGATAACAAAAAATATTCAATAATTTTGTCCATGAGTGTATTTAACAGTCGTCAATATGAAAACAGTTCTTACATAAAATTCGAAAAAATGGACACCCGGCCTTTTCATTCCAAAGTAGAGATATGATGCCTATGTCTATGCTTTAACCATAAGATAACTATAACCTCATTGATAAACCGGCCCTAAAGACTCCAAGTAATTATAACAAGAGAGAGAGAGAGAGAGAGAGAGAGAGGGAGAGAGAGCAGCTATATCAGACCGCATAACTTATGGTTTAGAATGTTTCAAATGATTCTGTAGTCGCATCATTTTGGAATTTTACTTCTAAAATTGAAAGAACAGGGTCAATTTATTTCATTTTTATTAAAAACAGTTCCTAAAGACATTTAGAAAAAACAGTACCTTTTATTTTTTGGCGGAAATGTTTGGTTTCATTTTATGTCCAATAATGGACCAATTGTAATTAAATTAATTGAAAAATTTGTTATCATACACAATCTGCCACAGAATTAGACAAGAATGGTACTCTGGGGGGTTTTTGGGGTCGTTGATCACGAATCTGAAATCCAATTTTGGAAATTCAAAATGGCGGACAGGAAATCTGGAAATTTTTCAGAAAAAATGAGAGTGGATATCTTGGCCTTGAGAATCTGTATTCGGGGGTTTTCGAGGTCGCCGATTACGAATTCGAGGCCTAATTTGGTAGATTCAAATTGGCGTACCAGAAGTAGAATCAATTTCTTAGGAAAAATTCGTATTTTTTTTCGTTTTGGGGTTGAATACTCGGAGGATTTTGAGGTAGCTGATCGCTAATCCTAGCTCCAATTTACGAAATTCAACATGGCGGACGGAAAAACTGTCAATTTCTCCGGAGAAACTCGTATTCTTTTCTTTTTCGGACTGAAAGTGGGAACTCGGGGGTTCTTGTTATCGCTGATAACGAATCTGATGTCCAATTAATGAAAATTTAAAATTGCGGACCGGAAGTATATTTTTCAGGAAAAACTCACATTTTTCATACTTTTAGCCCAAAAAAGTGAAAAAATACGAGTTTTTCCTAGGAATTTGACTCTACTTCCGGTCCGCCTTTTTGAATTTACCAAATTAGACCTTGGATTCGTAATCGGCAATCTCGAAAACCCCTGAGTACAAATTTTCAAGACCTTTGATATATGTTCTCATAGTTTCTGGATAATGGCCCAATTTCCGGTCCGCCATTTTGAATTTTTCCAATTGATCGCAGATTCGTGATCAGCGGCCCCAAAAACCCCCTATTAACCATTTTCGTCTAATTTTATGGCACATTGTGTATGATAACAAATTTTTCAATTAATTTAAATTGCCTGTTCAAATTGGCCAGTTATTGGACAAAAATTGAAACCAAACATTTCCGCCAAACTAAAAGTTACTGTTTTTTCTAAATGTCTTTCTGAACTCGTTGCAACAAAATGAAGTCAATTGACTCTGTACTTTCAATTTTGTAGATTTTCAGGTTAATTTTCTTCATGCTAAAATGACGCACTAATGTTATTTAATGTAAATTATGACTCGGAAAAGAGAAATCAACAAAAAATCAAATAACAGAAGAAACGAAAGAAGAAAATGAAATCGTTACAGATCAGAAATTGTATTTGACAGGTTTTATCGTTATATAAATACTGCGGTAAAAAAATACATAAAAATCGATGAGATATGTACAGTTTTGTAACAGCAAAATTATGATTTCATACCATCTGGTGTATCACCAGGATATATCTGAGTTTTGGTCTTCTAAAACCTATTGCGTTTTGTTATAATGAATCAAGTTTTTTCAACAGCGTTTCTGTAGGTAAAGAGGTGAATATCTCTAGTTCTAGAGGTCCGATCGACAAAAAAACCAAAATTTTTATTGTTAAAATTTCAACTAATCTGCGTTTTGGGTCATTTGAGTACGTACATAACATAGAAAATTGAATAAACCGGCTTAAAACAGGTTTTTGTTTTTATTTTAAAGCCCAGGGACGTTAAGAGTTTCGATTGGCTTCAAACTTTCAGAAACATGGCCCCAAATTTTCTTATAGTTTTTCCCTCCCCTTCACAGCACACCCACTCTAATATTAAAGGGCTTGGTAAAATAAAATTGAGATATTCACCTGAAATTTGATACACATATCTATCAATACAATTAGATGCAAATGCAACTTCGCAGAAGTTTAAAAGCTCTATAAAAATAGAATTAAATGAATGAACATATTACCAGAAAAACGCCAGCAATTATCCTTTTACAAAATACTTATCACAGATAAGTTTAAAACATAATAACATGTCCTTCTTATAGAGTTATAAGAAGGAAAATATGCCCATCATGTACAGTACATCTGTTATCATAATGTCATTTTTAATTCAAATTATCCTGTTCAATGAAACCAAAGACAATCAAAACAGAAGCACTTACCGATATAGCAGTAACACAAAACTTAAGATATCCACGGCCACGTGTTTCGACATTTTCATCTTTTCAGTGCGACTTCTTCTAAAGTTCACAATCAATTGAAATATGTAAGCAAATGCTCGTCTTCTAACTATCAATGGATTACCAGAACAGGATGTTAAAAATTAAAATTGGATTATAGAAAATTTTCCGTGAGAGGATAATTATCAATATAATTACTTCCACATCCACGTAGTGGATTGGAAGTATAGTAATCGCAAAAAAATTTTCAAAAATTTTTATTCGTGAAATAGGTTTAGAATGTCATGAAACGTCGAGATTTTAAATTTGAGCGAAAAAAATTTTCTGTCTGTCTGTCTGTCGGTCTGTCGGTCTGTCGGTCTGTCTGTAACTTTTTTTGTCCGCACGCTTTCTCCGGAACGGTTTAAGATATTGACCTGAAATTTTGTACACGTATATATTATAACGAGATCTGGAACTGGATTGTTTTTTGAGGAAATCCGGTGAAGGGTTGAGGGTTAAATAGGGGTAAATAGGGGGAAATAAGTAAAGCAAGTTTGTAAGAGTACAGAAACTTGAAATTCGGTGTATGTACTAGAAGTTAAGGCCTCAGATTTTTTTATAATATTTTTCAACCCCCCACCATCCCTACCCCATTAAAGGGGTTGATAAAATAAAGTTGAGATATTCATTTGAAATTTCGTACACGTATGTATTATAACGATGTCTAGAATTAGATTATATTTTGGGATGATTCCGTTGAAGGGTTGGGGGTTAATTTGTGGTAAATAAAGGAATATAAGTAAAACAAGTTGGTAAGAGTACAGAAACTTGAAATTCGGTGTATGTACTAGAGCCAAAGCGTCAGATTTTTTAATAATATTTTTCAACCCCCACCACCCCTACTCCAATTTGAAAAGGGTTGATAAAATAAAATTGAGATATTCATTTGAAATTTTCTACACGTATGTATTATAACGACATCTGGAACTAGATTATATTTTGAGATAATTCCGTTGAAGGGTTGGGGGTTAAATAGGGGTAAATAGGGGAAAATAAATAAAGCAAGCTGGTAAGACTACAGAAACTTGAAATTCGGTGTATGTACTAGAAGCCAAGGTCTCAGATTATTTATAATATTTTTCAACCCCCACCACCCCTACTTCATTATTAAAAGGGTTGATAAAATAAAATCGAGATATTCATTTGAAATTTGGTACACGTATGAATTATAACGACATCTGGAACTAGATTATACTTTGAGATGATTCCGTTGAAGGGTTGGGGGTTATTTAGGGGTCAATAGGGGGAAATAAGTAAAGCAAGCTGGTATGAGTACAGAAACTTGAAATTCGGTGTATGTACAAGGAGTTAAGGCCTCAGATTTTTTTATAATATTTTTCAACCCCCCCACCACCCTTACCCCATTAAATGGGTTGACAAAATAAAGTTGAGATATTCATTTGAAATTTCGTACACGTATGTATTATAACGACGTCTGGAATTAGTTTATATTTTGAGATGATTCCGTTGAAGGGTTGGGGGTTAATTTGGGGTAAATAGAGGAATATAAGTAAAACGTTGGTAAGACTACAGAAACTTGAATTTCGGTGTATGTACTAGAAGCCACAGCGTCAGATTTTCTTATAATATTTTTCAACCCAACCACCCCTACTCCAATATGAAAAGGGTTGATAAAATAAAATTGAGATATTCATTTGAAATTTGGTACACGTATGTATTATAACGACGTCTGAAACTAGATCATAATTTGAGATGATGCCGTTGAAGGGTTAATAGGGGCAAATAGGGGAAAATAAGTAAAGCAAGCTGGTAAGACTACAGAAATTTGGGATTCGGTGTATATACTAGAAACCAAGGCCTCAGATTTCTTTCTAATATTTTTCAAACTCTACCACCTCCGCTTCATTATTAATGGGATTGATAACATCAAATTGAGATATTCACTTGAAAGTTAGTACACGTATGTATTGTAGTGACATCTGATTGATATGACTCCATTGAGGTGGTAGGTTGTAAATAGTAGAAAATAAGTACGGTAAACTAGAAACTTCATTTTTAACGTATATGGTAGAAACCAACTCCTCAAACTTTTCTATGACATCTACCCCAAATATTATTAAAATTCTATGACCAATAATTTCCACATACTAGAGTACAAATATAGTCAAGATGTTTCCTTTAAAGTGACTTGGACGAATAATCTGGATGTGGAAGTAGTGATTCCTTAGGCAGCGGTTTTTTTAAGCGTAGCAGAAACTTTATATATTAGTATATGTATGCACTCTAATGAGTGCAAATATATTCAAGATGTTTTCCTTCAAGGAGACTTAAATGGTAAATCTGGATGTGGAAGTAGTGATTCCTTAGCCAGCGGTTTTTCTAAGGATGCCCAACCTAATTTATTTTCATTAAAATTATAGCAGATTCTATCCTTGACAATTCTGTTAAAATATGCTTAATGTTTTTCTATCCATCACAATTTCTTCAACATTACTTCTTTTAGAGTGCCCACCATGTATATCATTCAATAGAAGTATATCCCATTACTCCCTTGACTGTAATATTAACTACCTGCCAAATGTTAATCGACTGCATCAAATGGTTTTGTCGATATACCATGGACAGACAGACAACAAACCGACAGACTGATTGAAATTGAAATTTTCGTAATTTACTTGGCCTGAAACGTGGGAATTTGAAGAAATCTTGGAGTGTACCTCATTCACGATTGCAATAATATACGAGGATAATAGATGAATAATTATTATATTTGATATTGGTTTAATAGTTTGAAAATTTTGTTTTACTATTTTTTTAAACTACTAGCACATCTTTCTTTCACGGAATGTATAAATCACAGAGCTTTTATACTTAAAAATGCTTAAATATATTCTTGAAATAAACAGTAGGAAAAATATGTACTTACGTATTTTATAGATATCGTATTTCATGTCCTTGTTATTAGGTGATAATGAAGTAATAATTTATTATTGCTTGAGTATAACGCAGAATAAATGAAAAATATAGTGATTCATATCAGTTACATCTTGTTTATTGTTATTTAGCACATTATATTTTATTTTAAAACGCTGTAAAAGCTTCATTACATTTCACACCATCCTAATATGGTGTTGTTTACTATGAAGGTATTTATTTGTAAATACATATATCAACAAGCAGTCAGTAATGTTCCATATAATTCCTGAACTACCAACGCGTAATACAGTTCCTATATAATGAATTAAATGGCACCTCTCCATAACAAATACGTTGCATTTTATTTGATTAATCGGCTTATAATCATTTACAATGGTAGCTATATTATAGACCAGTGCAACCAGGTTGTTTCCCATGTAATCACTTACAATAATTCTCAGGTATTGTGAGTACATTTGGGGATGTCCAATTTATTTAAACAATTAGAAAAAACTATTCAACGAAGATGGCATTTTTTGACCAAGGTCAAATAGCACCATCCTTGAAATTTCAACAATATGTTTTTAATTGTGTACAGAAATTGTACACCCTTAAGGGCCAGTTGTATCAAACTAAATTTAATGCTAATCTGCTTGATTCAAGATCAAAATTTATAGTTACTATTGTTGTAACAATCGTAGCCATGGATATTGATCCTTAGTCTAGCTGATCTTGGTTTAAACCATCTTGATACAACTCGCCCTATAAGTATTTACGAATACCATCACCATCGAGCTGAATCGAATGGCAGCAAAAAATAATTTTTTCAAGTATCGAGAATATAATGCAATTGTTTTTACCAATTGCACTGCACTATTACGTTATTAATGATATCAACATATTTATATAATTTGAGTTACATGTAATCTGTCACCTTAATAATGTAAAACATTAATTAAAAACAGGTGTACGTTTTTAATTCGATTCAGATTAATGCATCGAAAAAACTTCCGCTACTTGTTTTTTTGCTTGCACGTAGTATTTTTCCGAGATTTGATGAATTACATATATGGTAATAGTCAAATAACCTTGAAGGAAACATTTATGATCGATTTCTTGAAGAAATGTACTAGAACAAGAGTATATTTGGTCCACTGGTAATTGTGAAATTATATAAGCTGTTTAGTATATTGTAAATATAAAGTGTCTCGTAAGTAAGTGGACTTTTGAGACACTGTAAAGTGTATAGTGGAGGTGAGTCATATTTCATTTTCGAGAATAAAAAAAGATGTGACAGTTAATAATAAATAATAATAAATACATTTATTTATTTATCCCACACTTGTGTTACATAGTTTATTACATTACATTATGAAATTAGGGATAAAGAGTTTGGTTCTAAGCTCACTGTGACCAGGGTCACAGCATCTACATCCAACCTTTTATTATCTAAATATTCACATTATACACATAAGTCACAAATAAGTGAACTTTATACAATGTTAAGGAAAAGGAAAAGGAAAAAAGGCAAAAATACTATTAACTAATTTGATCATGTAAATGAGAAATATAAGTTAGAATTCATCATTCATTAGGAAATATTTACATATAATTTTAAATAAGTTTAGCGACATGGCTTTAAAATCATCATTAAGTTTACTACAAAATAAAAAAAAATGTAGTATAGGTCGGATCGAAATTAAAGTCATATCTATCGACTCGAGAGCGAATTTAGAAAATTCCGTTCGGCAGTCAGCCAGTCTGTCGGTCTGTCTGTCACGCCCAGCCTCCCTAATCCGTTTTCGGATTTCAATAAAACTTGGATGCCCTTAGAAAACCTTAACGCCGCAAGCTCGGCTCCTTTCGGAAACCGGAAGTATTCGATATAGACATTTCGAGTTTTTAGAGAAAAATTGAATAACTCTGTAACGAGCAGTCGGATCGAGATATCTGAAAAAAGCAATGGTGCCGCTGGAAACGCTCTGTATACCAGAGACTATATCGAGAAACAAATGAAAATTGATTTTTTTGCAAAAAACTGGTATTCTCGAAATCGGTCTACGAAGCACGATAACTGTCCAGGATATTGATCCATTTCGATAAGACTTGGTGGAATCAAAGGTACACGGCCACAAATGAAGTCAATTGCTGGCGGCCCGAATCCGTTGACCGCAAGTATTTTTTCCACGGCCGAGTATGATTTCAAAGAAATTCATAACTCCCGAATTCAAAAATGGAAATTATAGGGCTCGATTAGATCTATTAGTTGACGCTTGTGAGAAATGTGATAAATCAAAAGCGAATCTACAAATATTGATTTTTTTGATAAATTCTACAAATTCCGAAGAGTTTCCTAATAATAATCGAAAATTAACTATTTCGTCGATCAATCTCTATAACCAGTATAAGGCATGGACATTTTTGGACAAAAAATCTGAAATAGAGTTTTTTCGAAAAATTTAAAATAAACGAGTTATTTACGAAAATGCTTTCCATAGAGTTATTTTAAAAAATATTACAATTTGATACATTCTCTGTGCGATATAGGTGCAAAAAAAGTAATATAATGTTATGTTTAAAACATCATCATTTATTTCCTTATTTTCATTTACTAAATGAAAATAGAACCGATGCCCTTTCTGTGTTTCAAAATGTAGTTAGAAAAATAAAACATGTCAAAATGTACTTACTCACCCTGCGACCCTCTGCTGAAAATGTACTGAATCATCCCAACAGGGATAAAAACCATATCAAAATGTAATTTTTTTAGCTTGTTATTTTAAACGGAACACCCACATCTTATTTCAAATTTGGATTTCTCATAAAATTTTAGCTTAGGTGTATGTACCATATTATGCTCTTAACCTACCAGTTTTCGAGATAGTAAATATTTCTGGAGATTGTTGACGATTCCTATCCTTCCGAAAAAAAAAATCGACATCTTCTATCATGTGGCAGATTTAAAGACTTCCGTTCTAAACTCATATAAGTACCCTATGATATAAATTAAATTTTTCTTACATTTTCACAATATCATACAGGGTATTTTATTTTCACAGTCGAACATTGTATTAATTCAAAGATCCAAAGTCTATTTTTTCAAACGGAACCCCTATATCACATAATTTAAAACAGTATTAAATTTTGCATCAATTGATAATTAGCATTCGATACACCTATCTCTCTTTGTTTTTTTATTATGGACGAATTTTTGTAAAATATACATGCAAAGTCAAGCACTGTCTGTTAGTAGCCAATACAAGTCACCTAACTTGTTTCTGTTTTATCACAAATGAGATAAGTGGTAATTATTTGTTTGTTACCAAGATAACAGTATTAAAAAGAAGAGATCATTTTATTTTAGATTTATAACAAATATGTTGGAACGAAATTTACGAAATAAATGAGCACATTGAATATAAACATTTCATGGAACAACTGATCAAAATTGTTGAGTCCAATGGTGTTAAAAATTCCTCTTTTGGAAAATTTGGCTTCGTCAGTTCAAATAATCCTTTTAAAAAAGCATGATTCACTTGAAAACGTACTATCACATTCTTACAGAAATCTAACCTAAGTGAACAAATACTACGTTTCTGTACTATCGCTACAACTCGGCAACACTAACACGATATTTTTATTGAAAAAATAAACATTCTGAAATTTTTGATTGTCCAGTATATATGTAGCTGTATTTATATTATAGAGTGCTGATTGTATGTCTACATTTTACAAAACTTCGTTCAGAATAAAAAAACCGAGAAAGATAGGTATAGGGACTGCTAACATCAATGGATGCAGAATTCCAGACTCTATTAAATTCCTTGAAAAAATTGACTTTTGTACGTTCGAACTAAAACAATCGGTACTAAGTCCCTTGATGTTTAATTTATATACCGCACAATTGCATTTAACACAAAAAGATGTGGAGGTGATACAGTATGCAGACGATTTCGCTTTCTACGTAATCAATAAAAAATATGAAAAATGCATCCAACTTCTCGATACCGGTATGACTAATATATTAAACACTATAAATAATTTAGGATTTCAATTATCACCAGAAAAATCATGTGTTGCAATTTTTACAAGACATAATACCCCTAATATGGACATTATGCAGCTGGACAACGTTCGCCTCCCGGTACAAAGGCAGGTCACTTATCTTGGCATTATGCTAGATCAAAAACTAACCTGGAAACCTTTTGTGAACCACATAATAACTAAAAGTAATAAGGGCCTAAATTTTTTAAGACTGATTATGCGAAGTTGGTGGGGAGCCGACCCGCAAACTGCTACATTTTTTTATAGATCGTATATTCGATCCATCATAGATTATGGCATCAGTTAGATTTACTACAAAATAAAGCACTGAGGTTATGTATAGGTGCCATGAAATCTACACCCGTTGAACCTTTACGTGTAGAAGCTTCGAGCCTCCGTTAAAGTTGAGACGCCAGTTCCTTTCAGCGAAATTTATCCTTAAGTCGCACATTAAAAAATCACTTATTATTGACAAAGTTAGCCAATTAAATAATCACGATCTTATCAACAAATACTGGTCAAAAAGGAATTCACCACCTTTCTGCATAGGATTTCGAAATACGAGTAATATTTCTCCAGAATTAGACGAATTATACACACGATCGGATGATTTAAGATTTTTTAATAAACCAACGATAATATCACCAAATTATTGTGAATTACCAGAAGTAAGTAAGATTATTTTAAACAGCATAACATCTCAATGGCATAATTACTTACATATTTATACAGACGCGTCAAAAAATGAAAATGGGACGGGATGTGCAATTTTTGCACCTAGTACCAACCTGAAAGAAAAGTATACACTACATCAAGATACTTCGATATACTCTGCCGAATCTATGGGAATTCTGAAAGCTCTACAATATATTGAATATCACGATTGTAAAAAGGCTATAATTTTATCTGATTCGCTGTCTGTTCTAACATCCATTAAAAATAGTGTAGATATTAACTCTCCTTTCTGTAACCCGTACATAATTAAAATTACATCCGTATTAAGTAATTTGACTGAGAGAGATTACATCATTAAATTTGTTTGGATCAAAGCTCATATTGGCCTGGAGAATAACGAAAAAGTAGATCAGTTGGCCAAAGAAAGTATATCCCCTTATACAACTCACCGTGTACAGAAGATAGAATTGGAAAATGCAAAAGTCTTTTAAAAAAACAGTGGTCTCAACAGTGGAATGAATACTGCTTTACTAATCCGACAAGGTTTACACTTATACAGCAAGAAATCCCAAAAGAACATTGGTATAATAGCGTTAATTATTCCAGAAGGAGCATAACACATATAAGCAGACTTAAATTTGGTCATGGCTGTTATCCATATCACCTGCATAAAATAGGACTATTACCGTTAAATATTTGTGAGTATTGTAGTGAAATAGGGGACCTAGATCATATTTTCTTCAAATATAATAAATACGCTCAAGAGACGAATGAATTATACACTAATTTGATCAAACACAAAGTAGAAGCCCCATTTAATTTACTACATCTTCTGGTTTTAAATAAAAAATATATAATTGATTGCATAATTTCATTTATAGATAAGGCAAAAATAAATATTTAGAGTAGGTTTAGTCTTGTCACCTATATGTCTATCCCATTGTTTTTAGTAACCCACGTTACCCGTGGTCAATAATTGTGTGTGTAATTAAAAAATGCCCTGATCGACCCCTGGGCGAGAAGCGTGTGTCCCTGTCCTTATCCTATTGTGTATAGAAAGGATTAATGTTTTGTCGAATAGGTTAGAATTAGGTATAATAATATAAGTAACATAAATTGTATCTGGCTGTGGGTCAGTCGCCTTAATGCCATTAATTAATAAAAGAGAAAAAAAAGAGAACTAAAACAATGTTCGACTGTGAAAGTAAAGTACCATGCATGATATTGTGAAAATATAAGACAATATTTAGTTACAATACTTGTATGAGTTGAAAAGAAAGTCTCTGGATCGGCCACATGATAGAAGTTACCGATTTTTTCGATAGGGTAGGAACCGTAAAAAATCTGCAAAAATAATCATTATCTCGAAAACTGGTAGGCTTAAGAGCATATCATGGTACAGAAACCCAAGTTTAAATTTTATGAGAAATCCAAATATGAAGTAAAATATCAGGTGTTCCATTTAAAATAACTAAGTTAGGTGCAACAACTCTTGAGGAAGAAAATAAGCCCAACCATGTTATAGTCTAATTCACAAGTTCGAAAAAGCGTTAATTCTTGAAATAGCTCCTAAAAATATGAGCGATGGCTCATTGGATTCGGAATGACGTCTAAAAAGAAGTGTTAAAACGTTTTATTAGCACAAAAAAAAAATTGCTGAAGTTATAAGCAAATTAAGATTAAAAAAACGGCATTTAGTTTTTCTCTTATAACTCAAAAACTATAAGCGATAACAGAAATAGGAAAACAGATTCTTAAAGACGAGGAAATTTCCAATAAAAAAGTCCCAACTGCAGGAACTTATCTCCATTATTTATAATTTTAATTTAACGCTGAAAATAGGACTCCGCGCGACCGCTGCAGGATGCGCGTGCCGCCTCAAAAGAGAGTAGGTACATCACAAAAAATATTTTATTTATACTATTAAATATATCAAAAAATTTGAAAAAATTACTGTGTGTTCTTAACACTTTAAATAATAAGGCCCCGTTGGAAAAAAATGTTACAGTTTATTTTTCAAGTTAGGCCATTGTTAACTAACACAATTTTATGGGACCTCCGTTGTCATTGCAGACAATTCTTTTTTTTAATAATAATTGGCCTATAAAATGTTCGCTTCTTGAAGCCTTTCTTATACATATACTTAACGTTACAAAAGTTTTAAAAATTGTTTATTTTGTTTATCATATTTTTTTAAAGTAAACAAAAAATTAAAAACCAAGGTAAAGTTGTAAAAAAAAATTTTTTTCATATTCGTTATCATATTACAAATTTTACGTTGATAAAAAGCATTCATTAACATTAAACAATTTTTTTTTACTGTTTATATACGTTGACTAGTTTTATATTTTAAAAATTTTTTTTTTCAATTTTGTTTTCTTGAGAATATTATGATTTTTAACACTTTTGCAATTTTTTGTGTGCTAATAGAACATTTTAACATATTTTTCTAGACGTCACACAGTGGTCGTTTTAATTATTCTAGGAATTAATAATACTAAAAACCTAAAATCACCAAAGTCATTCGTTCTAATTTTATTTGAAAGAGTGACGGTTGTGTAGTACCTGTTCTAAAAATAAATTAAATCAGTGAAGAAGTCTGTTAATTGTAATCTCATAAAGATGTGTCAAATGAAAGAGTAAATATTTACTTAATTCCGACGTGCTTCGTGCGTCTTACAATAAAGTCTATAGTGGCAGTTTGTGCCTTGCGATTCTTCATTTTTCTTCTGTTAATTACTGAGTTAAAGGTTTATAGTTGCAGCTCATATTATAAGTACTACTTTTATTTGTTAACAAATTATAGAAAATGAGCTATTGTATATCCTACCGCTCATAACGTTTTTTTTGCTTTATTTATAACTAAGTAGACTTGCAGTACTTGTGTTCGTGTTTGTTTTTACTAAAAAAAATTTTTTCAGTTAGGTACTTTTCTTAGCTTCTCATTAAATTTAAAACTAGCTGCCAAGAAGTGCCAAGCACTAAAATATTTAACCGTTTTAGATATCATGTCTATATTGAGGAGAGATCTGTTCAGCAGTTGGCGTCAAGAAAGTGTGGTAAAATGAAAAAAATTTAGTTTTAACTTATATTTTGAACAAACTAAGTTTAATGGAGTGTGAAAATGTAGGCAAATATTCCAAAGTTTAAACAATGTGAAAAGTTTTAGTAAAATCGCGAAAATGTGGCAGGATTGTAAACATACTTTAAGAGTTTTTGAAGCAAGACATCACCAAGGGCTTGATGAAGAAATCATGTTTTTTAGTGAAAACAGACATTAGGAGAAACTTCACATGTCAAAAAAGTTGACCACAAAAAGATTTTAGTCAGTGTCCAAAAGTAAAAGATAAAAAATTGTACAATTGCTGGAAAATTATTCCAAGGAAGAGTTGACCTTTACGACCTGTAAAAACCTTGACATTTATGGACGCCGAGATGCTGCTAAAATGGTGCAACAAGTTTCCGACTATTCTCCCAGGAGAGTAATTAGAATAAAAAAATTTTACAAGCACCAAGATGCAAGAAAGAAGTGCCATTTAGAGGAAGAACATATTATTGTGTCGGATATATCAGTAGAAGTAATAAGGAAAAGGCTGATAGAAGGAAGGCAGTAATAGTTAATAGGTTCAAAAAAATGAATGTACTGATTTATAAGTCTGGCTACGGAACAACAAACGATGGCAGCACTGCCCCAAAATTTTTTGCGAGTTTTCCCCGGCTTCCTCAATAACTAGATGCATATTTTCTAAAACATCTATATGTAATTATTTTAACAATATCATGCGATCATTTTAGAGTATATCGTGTTTATACTAGAACATTTTTTAGGAAAAAAACCATGCGAGATTTATTTCAATGTAAAATCAGAAAGTTTCGATCGAAAAATAAAAATGTGAATGATGCATTTGTTATTTTTTTTTCAATGTATCATAGGTATAGGTTCTATCTTAAGTTATTGATCAATTGATTTAAAAACAAATGAATTATAACACAATTTAAAAAATAAATTTGACACCGTTGTTATTTCCTAGAATAATTAAAATGACCACTGTGGTCATTCCGAATCCAATGAGCTATCGCTCATATTTTTAGGAGCTATTTCAAGAATTAACGCCTTTTTGAACTTGTGAATTAGACTATTACGCTACGACATTACGAAGCTGTGGAAATTTATTTTCAAAGTGCTTGTTTAATAAACAAATGCTTTTTTTGCAAAAATTGTACAAACACACATTTCAAAACAAAGAGACACTCATTATACACAGCAAAGCTTAGAATCTATCAAAGTTTGTTACGTCTATGGTCATCATTTTTAATATTAAGAATTAATTAAGAAACGGCGTTTTTTAGCTGCATTTCGCATTTTGTTAAAAAACTGATTAACCGATATCACAGTGGTTGGGCTCATTTTGTAGATATTTTCAATACCTTTTTACGCGGACGTATTTTTGTAAAATTTAAAGATAAATTTATACAAGCCAAACATTTGGTTTCGGTAACTTCACTTGATAATTAATCATAGATGCACTATTTTTTGGATGTTGGATTTTAAGTACTATAGTTATACATACCTAAAGGTACATATTTCCGCTTAAAAACTCAGTCGACATTATTTTTTAGCAAACCTATGACCAGGCTATGAAAACAATAATAAAGGACCACCTACTTATGATCAGTTATCGCTAGATAGCACTAACACGTTTCTTGAAATGAATATGTGGTAAACTGCATCAATAAAACGTGTAAAAACAGAACTTTATCTAGCATTATATCATAAATTATATTTTGTAGTTTATATTTACGTTAATCTTAAATCACTATTTCAATTGCTATACAAGAACGTTTACAGTTTTATTAATTTTTAAATATATCTGAGATATAAGGAACTATAGCTCATGGAACTACAAGAAAATTTAAATAAAAACAAAGTAAACAATGCTTCTATCATACCTGCTAGATCGGCAGGACTATATTTCATATATCTCCTGGTTTATAAAGCAGAATAAATTAATGCACTGTGAGTATTTGCATCTTTCCAGAATAATTTCAACTTAAAATTTTCGACGTCCAAAAGGGAACTTTCATAATTTACCTTCAGCTCATTGTGGGATGTAAATATATTCTCATGATATAGCTGTTCGCGACCTGCTCTTTTACGGAGTTATTCATGAACTTACTCTTACTACACAGCCCACATCGCCGTACGATATTTTCCCACTTAAATGAATTTCAGCACATGCAATGCCCATTCATAAAGCTAAACGGATAAATGTCTCAATGTTCCGAGCATTTTCGTAACTTATTTCGTTATACTCAGTAAATGTGTAGTTAGCATAATTACCATCTCTGGGTTTTTTTCAGTACGATGAACACTTTTTATAACAGATGCATCATAGACCTAATTCTATAAAGCGCTCCCTTGAATTAAATGTTGACTTTTCGAAAAATGTTTTTTTAATTTTTAAGGGTAGTATAAATTTTTGCAATAATTAATTTAAAGTGAATTTTACATTTGACATTAGTTATAGAATATATTATTGTAACAATAAAAAATAGAATATATAAAAGGACAATACACGTTAAAAGTTTATTATAAGTAGTTGTGAATATTTACAAATTCAATTCGCATTACAATAGTTTGTATTAGGAGCGGGGAGTAAAATAAATGGAGGACATCTTCAACCTCCATTTTCTCGCAAACTGTCAAAGATATATACAGGGGGTGCTAGATATTTTATACCTAGAATTTCTTAAGCAATCTAAATTTTGAATAATAAATAGGATGTTTCATTAACAACCGCTGCCTAAGGAATCACTACTCCCACAGTCACATTTTTCATCCAAGTCACTTTAAAGGAAACATCTTGACCAGATTTGCGTACTAGTATGTAGAAATTATTACGATATGAGAAGGAAAACTACTTTGTTTTCTACCACTAAAATTTATTGTAACATACACGTTACTGCAGTTTCGGTACTTTAACGTACCATTTTCAAACGTTGATTCAAATGAATTGAATATTCATTTGAATCAACGTTTGAAAATGGTACGTTAAAGTACCGAAACTGCAGTAACGTGTATGTTACAATAAATTTTAGTGGTAGAAAACAAAGTAGTTTTCCTTCTCATATCGTCATGATTAACTATCACAAAGTAACGGCTTCCACAATCGATTTTTAGAAATTATTGGTCATAGAATTTTAATAATACTTGGAGCAGATGACAGTAGAGTTTGAGGCGTTGGTTTCTACCATATACGATAAAAATTATGTTTCTAATTTACCCTAGTTACTTTCCCCTATTCGCCTCCCACCCCTTCAATGGAATCATCTCAATCAGATGTTATTATAATACGTACGTGTACTAACTTTCAAGTGAATATCTCAATTTTATGTTATCAATTCCATTAATAATGGAGCGGAGGTGGCGGGGTTTGGAAAATATTAGAAAGAAATCTGAGGCCTTGGTTTCTAGTATATACACCAAATGTTTGTACTCTTACCAGCTTGATTTATTTATTTTCCCCTATATACTTCTATTTACACCCCAACACTACAACGGAATCATCTCAAAATATAGTCTAGTTCCACATGTCGTTATGATACATACGTGTACCAAATTTAAAGTGAATACCTACAATTTTATTTTATTAACCCCTTTAATAATGGAGTAGGGGTGGTGGGGGTTGAAAAATATTATAAAAAAAATTGAGACTTTGGCTTACAGTACATGCACCAAATTTCAAGTTACTGTACTCTTACCAACTTGCTTTCCTTATTTTGCCCTATTTGCCCCCATTTAACCCCCAACCCTTCAACAAAATCATCTTGAAATATAAAATACTTCCAGATGTCGTTATAAGACATACATGTGTACTAAATTTCAAGTGAATATCTCAATTTTATTTTACCAACCCCTTCAATAATGGAGTAGGGGTGGTGGGGGATTGAGAGATATTGCAAAAGAATATGAGGCCTTGGCTTCTAGTACATACACCGAATTTCAAGTTTCTGTACTCTTACCCGCTTGCTTTACATATTTCCTCCTATTTACCCCTAATTACCCCCAACCCTTCACCGGATATCTTCAAAAAACAATTCAGTTCCAGATCTCGTTATAATATATATACGTGTACAAAATTTCAAGTCAATATCTTAAGCTGTTCCGGAGATAACGTGCGGACAAAAAAGTTACAGACAGACCGACAGACACACCGACAGATAGACATACCTACAGACAGACAGAAATGTTGTTTCTTTCAAATTTAAAATCTCGACACTCTAAACCTATTTCAAGAAAAAACAATTATTTTTTTTACAATTACTATACTTCTAATCCACTACGTGGATGCGGAAGTAAATAAAAAAATTTATATTGTTTGCGGTTAACCGGACAATCAAAAGTTAGAGCAATTCAAATGTGCAACTAATTCAATCACATGACTTCCCAGAATTTGAAATCGATATCTCTTTTTACAAGAAAGTTGCGGGCTGGCTACAATATCGTAGGAACCTGGTATACCATAATTTGTTTATTCCACTGAGCGTATGCACCCACTATAAAAATGTCCATCATCATTAACAAGAAGGTCGCTATAATCCTGTACTTTTGTTTATGAATGTTTATTCTGTCAGCCAAAATGTGGCAAATGCGGTTTGTAGAGGAGGAGTCAATTTATTCTGTGGGTATTTTAATGATTCAAGTGTGGGTGAGGTGTCAATATTTTGGCTTGGCACTAGGTAATAATAATAATTTATTAGTTCAATAGATGATTTGCATAAATTAGGACGTTCCAAAATATACAGGGTGTTTTATCTAAAGTAAATCTAACTTTATACTACTACTTAAACTACCACCTACTTTTTAAATTGAATTTTCTCAATTTTCTCAAATACTCTGTATATTTTTCAACGATGTGATGTAGAAATGAAAAACGAACATTTTTGTAAGTACTTCCCTATGGCTAATTGCAACCATTTTAGTTTTATAAATAAATAAGCGTCAAATTCAAAAACAAACTAAAAGAAAAGTTCCTTCAAATAATTCATTAAATAAATTTATAACGGGTGTTCGATGTGTTGATAAGAGAATTTATCACCAAAGTTATCCTGAAAGAAGGATTCCTGATGTTAGCAGCTTCCAATAGATTTCTGCAAACTGGAAATGTCGAATATAAAAAAAGTGAAAGAACAAAACGTGTTGTGAACGAAGAAAATGAGTTTTCTGAGGTGCTAGCAACGGTTGAGAATCCCAAGTTAGTCAAATAGAAGTAAGCTCATTAGTAGGAATAAGTAGACGGTCTGTGGGTCGAATCTTAAAAACAAATAAGTTGCATGAATATCATATTCAAATGCACCAGGAATTATCTGATGACCATTTTTAACAGCGTCTACAATTTGGTAATTGGGCAATTTATCTTCATTCTTTGGAAAACAGTCTGCCACAATTATTTGTAGATCTACCCGAAAGAATTCGAAATAGGATGTGGTTTCAGCAAGATGGTGCTCCACCACATTATTTAAATGCAGCTAGAGACCACTTAAATAATACCTACCTTCATCAATGGATTGGAAGAAATGGACCCACTAAATGGTCTGCTAGATCCCCAGATCTTATAAAAATGGATTTCTTTTTATGGAGATACGTGAAGGAAATTGTTTATAGAGACACACCAATAACAGTACAAAATATGAAGGAAAGAATAATAACTGCCTTTAGATCTATCACACCGACAGTTTTAGGGACAGTGAGAACCTCAGTTCAAAATGGCATAGAGATGTGTGTCAATCGAAATGGGCAACATGTGGAACATTTATTATAATTTTTTCTACGAATTTTCTTCAAGTTATTTGAAAAAACCTCTTTTTTAAGTTTATTTTTGAATTTTGTATCACCTCAGTGTATAATCTAGTTCCAAATGTCATTATAATACACACGCGTTCCAAATTTCAAGTGAATATGTTAATTATATTTTATCAACCTATTTAATAATGGTGTGGGGGTAGTAGAGGGGTGGAAAAATGTTATAAGAAAATCTGAGGACTTGGCTTCTAGTATATACATCAAATCCCAAGTTTCTGCACTCTTACCAGCTTGTTTTACTTATTTCCCCATATTCATCTCTATTTAACCCCCAACCTTTCAACGAAATCATCTCAAAATTTAATCAAGTTCCAGGTGTCGTCATGATATATACGTGTACCAAATTTCAAGTGAATATCTTAATTTTAGTAATAAATTGGGGGTCGTGAGAGAGTTGAAAAATATTATATAAATATTAGAGGTTTTCATTTCTAGTATATACACCAAATTCCAAGTTTCTGTACTCCTACCAGCTTGCTTTACTTATTTTCCCCTATTTACCCCTACTTAACCCCCAACCCTTCAACGGAATGATCTCATAATATAATCTAATTGTAGATGTCGTAATAATACATACATGTGGTTCGGACTCAACTATAAACTGTAGGGCCTCGTTTCTCTTTACTTTACACAAAATCATTCTGGATTTTCAAGGAGTTACCTCGATGACTTGAGAAGTGGTTAAGAAAACATTTTAAGAAAACATGTACCAAATTTTAAGTGATAATCTCAATTTTATTTTATCAACCCTTTTAATGATGGAGTTGGGGTGGTGGGAGGAAATGAAAATATTATAAAACAATCGGAGGCCTTGGCTTCTACTAAATACACCAAATCCCAAGTTTCTGTAGTCTTACCAGCTTGTTTTACTTATTTTGCCATATTGCCCAGCTCTTGAACGGAATCATCTCAAAATATAATCTAGTTCAAGGTGTCGTTATATTACAATTCAAGCGAATATCTCAATTTTATTTTATCAACCCCTTTAAGAATGGAGTGGGAATGGTGGGAGAGTTGACAAATATTATAAAAAAGTCTGAGGTCTTGGCTTCTAGCATATACACCAAATTCCAAGTTTCTTACCAGTCTGCTTTACTTATTTTCCCCTATTTGCCTCTATTTAACCCCCAACCCTTCAACGGAATCATCTCAAAATATGATCTAATTCTAGGTATCGTTATAATATATACGTGTACCAAATTTCAAGTGAATTTCTCAATTTTGTTTAATCAACCCCTTTTATAATGAAGTGGGGGTGGTATGGGGGGATGGAAATATTGTTAAAAAAAACTGAGGCCTTGGCTTCTAGTATATACACCAAATTCCAAATTTGTGTACGCTTACCTGCTTGCTTTACTTATTTTCTCCTATTTACCCCCAACACTTCGCAGGATAAATTCAAAAAACAATACAGTTCCAGATCCCATTATAGTATGTACGTGTATAAAATTTCAAGTCAATATCTTAAACCCTTCCAGAGATATCGTGCGCACAAAAAAGTTACAGACCGACAGATCGACAAGAAGAAAAAAAGTTTTCGCTCAAATTTAAAATTTCGATGTTTCATGATACTTATTCTAAACCTATTTCAACAACAAAAAAAAAAAATGATTTTTTTTTTATGATTACTATTATACTTCCACTGCATTATGTGGATGTGGAAGCAAAAATGAGCCATGGCCGAACTGTGTCGGACAAGTACTTTTATAAGGAATCGCAGTTGAAAATTTCACTTTTTTTATAAACTGAATGAACCAACAACCGTTGAATATCTTGGTCCACAAAAAATGGAGCTTATATGGGACACCAGAAGGTATACTTTCACGAATTTTGAACTAAATCGATTTGTTTTTGTAGAAGAAAAAAAGCAGAAAGCCGAAAGAACGGTTCGAACGACAAAAATCGCAAAAAACGTTCTTCACCCCTAAAGATTCACTCCAGATCACCCCAGAAAGTCGGCGGTGGTTCGGACTATTTTGTCTTCCTTAGTTATGATATGTTGTACAATATTCCACTCTTAGTTTGCTGTACTGACTTATTTTGTTGTGCAACCCTAATCAAGCCTGGTCTATTACTGAAATAAATTACACAACGTAAGTAAAAACCAAAGAGTAACTACGCAAACTCACCGACTTTCTTATGAACTATTTGCTGCAACTTAGAGTAAATTTTGGTGGCCTCCACCTACTTCTACGCATTTTCTGACACCCTGTATCCTTATATCTTGGTCCAAAGAATGTACCTTTGAATTATGGCCCATTATTAACAGTCCACCCTGTATAAAAAGATGTAATATATAATATATAGTGGAACGGGTGTTCCATTAACGGTTTTTCTACCTCCTCAGATTTTTATATACTCGCAGTGTAAGTAGCCGTCTCCTTCTAAGGCGCGCACTGACCCGTACCTGACCATAAATTCATCTACACAATTAGAGTATGCAGATGACGCAGCTGATGCTTGTGAAAACTTGAATGAGATAAACTGTTTGTTGGGATTTAGTCACGATTTATTATACGCATATTACAGCATTTTTTTGGTAATAGAAAAAATTTAAATGCTGGCTGAATCAAATTCAAACTAGTTTTACTCATATTAGTCCAGTCGGTAAAGTTAAAAATACACCAGAAGTTCGCAAAAAATGTTACCTGAGATTTTCCTTCATTAACTGTTAGTGGGAAGATTAAACATCTCAAAACCACAAAAATCAGTTCAGGAGGTGCCGCACACCCCCGCCCTCCCCAAAAAAACCCCTTCGGTGAAAAAAGTCTTATTACTGATAACAGTTAACAGTTCAAGATACAAAAAAAATGCTCATTATAAAAAAGGAAGATTGACTAATTGCCTAAAAAAAGTCCTCTTGTAATTCTCTTGTTTGTGTTTATGTTTATTGTTCATAATTCTACATAAATTCAACAAAGTATTTCTTAAACATTCTCGTATCAAGTGATGAATACTATTTACAAAGTATTTCATGCTACGAATTACAGCACCTAAACTCACTGGGAGCTTGTCTTGTGCCTACCTATACCTAGCTGATAAAAAGTTTATAAGCAGTACCTGAAATAGTAGAATAAATAGAATAAACAGAGTGCGGGGGACATACCCAACAGAACTATTTTCTTAAAAATTTTTTGAATTGATCTATGTTTTCTTGAACATATACCTTAGTTTTACTTCCACATCCACGTAGTGGATTGGAAGTATAGTAATCGCAAAAAAATTTTCAAAAATTTTTATTCGTGAAATAGATTTAGAATGTCATGAAACGTCGAGATTTTAAATTTGAGCAAAAAAAAAAAATTTTCTGTCTGTCTGTCTGTCTGTCTGTCTGTAACTTTGTTTGTCCGCACGTTTTCTCCGGAACGGTTTAAGATATTGACTTGAAATTTTGTACACGTATATATTATAACGAGATCTGGAACTGGATTGTTTTTTGAGGATAAGTAAAACAAGCTGGTATCAGTACAGAAACTTGAAATTCGGTGTATGTACTAGAATCCAAGGCCTTAGATTTTTTAATAATATATTTCAGCCCCCCATCACCCCTACTCCATTATTCAAGGGGTTGATAAAATGAAATTGAGATATTCACATGAAATTTAGTACGCTATGTATTATAACGACATCTGGAACTAGATTATATTTTGAGATGATTCCGTTGAAGGGTTGGGGGTTAAATAGGGGAAAATAAGTAAAGCAAGCTGGTAAGACTACAGAAACTTGAAATTCGGTGTATGTACTAGAAGCCAAAGCGTCAGATTTTTTTATAATATTTTTCAACCCCCACCACCCCCACTCCCTTATTAAAAGGGTTGATAAAATAAAATTGAGATATTCACTTGAAATTTGGTACAAGTATGTATTATAACGACATCTGGAACTAGATTATACTTTGAGATGATCCCGTTGAAGGGTTGGGGGTTAAATAGGGGAAAATAAGTAAAGCAAGTTAGTAAAAGTACAGAAATTTGGGATTTGGTGTATATACTAGAAGCGAAGGTCTCAGGTTTTTTTATTAGTATTTTCCATCTCCCCACCACCCCCACTCCCTTATTAAAGAGTTGATAAAATTAAATTTAAATTTGCACTTGAAATTTGGTACATTTATGTATTATAACTATATTTAAAACTGGATTATATTTTGACATGATTGCATTGAAAGAATGGGAGTAAGTAGAGGTAATTAGGGAAAAATAAGTAAAGCAAGCTGGTAAGAGTACTGCAACTTGAAATTCGGTGTATGTCCTAGAAGCTAAGGCCTCAGATTTTTTAATAATATTTTTCAAGCCTTCCACTACCCTTACTACATTATTAGAGGGGTTGATAAAATAAAATTGAGATATTCACTTGTAATTTGGTAGACGTATGTATTATAACGACATCTGGAACTAGATTATATTTTGGGATGATTCCGTAGAAGGGTTGGGGTTAACAATAAGTAAATCAAGCTGGTAAGAGTACAGAAATGTGGGATTCGGTGTATATACTAGAAACCAAGGCCTCAGATTTCTTTCTAATATTTTTCAAACTCCACCACCTCCGATTCATTATTAATGGTATTGATAACATCAAATTGAGATATTCACTTGAAAGTTAGTACACGTATGTATTGTAGTGACATCTGATTGAGATGACTGCATTGAAGGGGTAGGAGGTGGTAGGTTGTGAATAGTGGAAAATAAGTACGGTAAACTAGTAACTTCATTTTTAACGTACATGATAGAAACCAACTCCTCAAACTTTTCTGTGACATCTGCCCCAAATATTAAAATTCTATGACCAATAATTTCCACATACTAGAGTGCAAATATAGTCAAGATGTTTCCTTTAAAGTGATTTGGATGAAGAATCTGGATGTGGAAGTAGTGATTCCTTAGGCAGCGGTTTTTTTATATACTTATAGATATCAATAGCCATGAAAAATAGAAACACAAGAGAGTAGTTTATATCCCCTTTAAAACCCATTTTGATTTCTCTTCCTAGCTTGTTTGGTTTTCGAACAATTCAACTTTTTCTATAGGACGCGCGCAAAAAATTTCCAATAAACGAATATTCGTACGCATTAAAAATACAAATGTTGCAATTTTTTTCGATATCGATTTTCTCGAAAATCATGGCATATGCAATAAAATTACAAGTTTTTTCAGGAAATTACTCCAGCTTTCTTTTTTATGATAAGCAATTGTTTTATATCTTCAACGGTTGACGAATTATCAGTAAAATAAGACTTCTTTCACCGAAGGGGTGGTTTGTTGGGGGGGTTGCGCGGTACCCCCAGAACTGATTTTTCAGGTTTTATGATGTATAATCCCTCCACTAACAGTTACTTAAGGAAAATCTCAGATAACATTTTTTGTTATGGAAATCTTTATAATTATTGGACAGGGGAATTTTCATATACTGGCCTTACTTCAGTGAAGTATATCGAAGACACTCAGTTTCTCAATTTATGCCTCGCGTATTCGATACAGCGCGTGTTGACCAAATGGGAGTATTACTTCCCTCGCTTATAGAGGGCAAATATTGTATTTGTTAAGAAATCGCCACCCGAGATTTATTCTAAATTCTACGTTTCAGACTATGTAGATTACGAAAGCGGAGGTCGTTCAATTCCATTTGTCTATCTGTCGGTCTGTCTGTCGATCTGCTGTCTTTCTATTGGCGTTATATCTAAAAACCTATTTGACGGAAAGTAGCAAAATTTGGTAAGTAGTTGACGCTACTGCCATAGGAGGATTGGGTACATTTTCTCTAAAAAATATAAAGAGAGCCTAAAGAGAATAAATAGTGAAAAAATATGGCAGGCGGCAATAAAATTTGGCATTTAATTAACCCAGTTAGCAAGGAAGACACCATTCTTACCTTTAATGAAAAATATACAGAGTGGTCATTCTAAGAAATAATTCAACTGTGGTGGAAAGGACGACGCACAAATTAATAGGTCACTGGATTTCTCCGGATTTTGTTCAAATTTTACTAAGTTGTAATTTCGACCTTTCTGAACAAAAGCCTCTATGGGCACAACTCAATCCTATGCTTAGTTTCCATGCCGCAGAACTATAAAGCTGTATTTAATGAACTAAACAGATGAAACAGTCAAAGTTTTTTCAATATATTTTAAAACTTTAGTCGATGGAATCCTGCGTTTACATGCAAATAGGAGTGAATATAGACTTTTAAAAATGGGTATCGTTTAGATTAATTGTCAAGTATACCCATCTTACCTGCAAATTATTATCGGGAAACTTTGGATATGCATCTTTTCCTGTTTTAAAATATAATCAATTTTAATTTCTTTAGAAAATATTTCTCTAATACCTTTTTAGAATTAGTTAATTTTATATTAGTTTTTTCGGGACAGTTTTTACAACAATGTTTTTAGAAGTGCTTAGAACTATGGCTTTTAGAGTTGGATATCAATGCTATGTTTGGGATGGATCAATGTAGCAATTTGCTCGCATTGATAATGAAAATAATGCACATAAACGTGAAATTGTTACTGAGCGGCGAAATATATATTAACAATTAATAGCAATGAATCTTATGTTACATATGTTTAGGTGCTTATATTCACTCCCATTTGCATCTAAAAGTAGGGTTTCATTAATTAAACTGGTTGCCAATGTTAAAATAAGAACTTCACAAACTTAACATTGTATAAAAATTAAAAAAACTGTTTACTATATCAACAGTTCTATGTAAATAGTAAGTATCTGTGGATAATAAATATAACAAACATTCTTAGAGCTGTGTATTTTTCATACACAGCAAAAAAGATTTTTCAAAAAAGCCTTGAAAAGGGAACAGATTAGATTTCCGAGACGTCGGCGAAATATTTAATTTCAAGTTTTTATAATTATTTGTGTTATTTGTTAAAAAACCACAGTTTAATAATATACAGTTGGGTAACTTCCCCTTATTTTTGTCCATAACCCCACTCTTGCCATCGACGCGTGGGCTACACTCAATACGAAACAAGTTAGTTTCGATTATAGCGCGCGAATAGAAGGTCAATTGTTGAAAAGTTGCAAAAATAAGATTACCTGTTGTGTGTTATTTGTTTTCGTATTGAAAAGTTCAACACAATTGGAAAAATAAGTGCTGCAAGTTATTTAAATTATTAAGGAATTGATTTAGTAACACCTCCAGCTGCTTCCAGTGCAATTTTTTTAGAAAACGTATAAATCTCAATGAACTATTTGATTCATTACATTATTATTATGCGTGTAACACCATAACAATATTCTTTAATGTTTGAAACTGCTTCCTAATTATGTGAACTTTGCGCTATGATTTATTGACCATTTTCGATCATCTGATTTTGACACAATCTGGAGGGCACACAAACCTCACCCAATCACCTAGGAATGCAAATGAAAACAATTAGAGATGAGATACTACTAGCAGTAGCAATTTAAACCTGTTATTAAGAAATTACAGTTTTCACCCGTATCTAGAAAACAAAACAATGAGTTGTGTGACCTCCACGCCACCAGCATGACGTCAACCAAAAATGGTCTATTACAACATAGGACATAACCAACATCTTTGACATTTATTTCGGTACTCCGCACATGGGTGTTCGCTACTCGATTTTAAAATTGGCGCCATTCCCCTCTGTGCGAGTGATCTTTACGCATTTTTACTTCCCTCGCATACCGAAGGGAAGTATTGTATTCGAGAAAAAATCACCCTCCGAGATTTTTTCGGATTCTGACGTTTCAGAACACGTAGATTCCGAAAATATAGGTTTTTCAATTCCGTCAGTCTGTCTGTCTGTCTGTCTGTCGGTCTGTCTGTCTGTCTGTCTGTCTGTCTGTCTGTTGGTGTATTTACTAAAAAACTACTTGACGGAAAGCAGTCAAATTTGGTAGGTAGTTAACCCTACTGTCAGCGAAGAACTGGTAGAATTTTCACTGAAAAATATACAGGGTGAACCGTCTAAACGGAATAAATAGTGAAAAAAATTTTTTTTTGCTCAAATTTAAAATTTCCACGTTTCATGACGCGCTAAACCTGTTTCAGGAAAAAAAAATTTTTGAAAATTTTTTTCAAACATTTTTGAAAAAATTTTTACCAAGATGAAAAAAATTTTTTTTTGCTCAAATTTAAAATTTCCACGTTTCATGACGCGCTAAACCTATTTCAGGAAAAAAAATGTTTTGAAAATTTTTTCAAACATTTTTGAAAAAATTTTTACCAAGTTGAAAAAAATTTTTTTTTGCTCAAATTTAAAATTTCCACGTTTCATGACGCGCTAAACCCCGTAATTATTATTTTTTTAGAGAGACTGCCATGAACGAGGGAAGTTCTGTGTAAATACCTTTACCGATTTTTTCTACATAGAGTAGACAGGGAGTGAGTTTACTGTATATTTCTCTACTGTGAAAAAACCAACCTCTAACTGATCCTTGGATGTAAAAGTCACGAGCGCAGAGGTTATTTCCCTGTAACATACTGGTTAATTGTGATAATTTGTAGATTTCCCGAGCACCGGTTAAAAAGAAAAAATACATGTGGCAGGAAGTCCCAAAGAATTAGAGACAATTAAGACACATTAAAAAAACTTTAACAATTTCCTATATTTGGTTCATTAAATATACAGCGTGTCCTCCGATTGAGTTCGCTATAGGTGAAATGGACAAATATTTTCGATTTTTTTTTTTTCATATTTGGGGGTTTACCCCTGCTTATCTACAGAGTTATTTTGGGTGTACGTTTGTTTTTTTTTTAATCACATAGGCCATGACAGTTAAGTAAAAACGAATATCTTGTTAAGTAAAGTAACTTTTCTGTAAAAGATACAGCAAAATGTCATTAAGGAAAGTTATTCAGAATAAAAAGTTATAGTCCTGTGCAAAATTTCAAAAATCTGCGCCTACTTTAATGATTTTGATTTTTTTAATATAATTGCATTTTACGAAAAAAAAAATTGTATGTCGGTTTACTAAAGTGTTTGATCTACCAAGTATCTAGAGAAAAATTTATCATTTATTAATTTTTATTGTGAAACAAAAATACATTGTGGTTTAGGAAACCAACTAAGCATAAATATGTCGCGTCATTATTCAACATTTTTGCCACCAGCTTCAACACATGGCTCTAGTCTAGCTTTTAGTCTTCTTATAACTTTTCTGGATTTCTTGAAGAGGTATACCATCAACTGCTTCTTTAATTTTGGTATTCAATAATTCTAAATTATTGTCAAAATTAAAAGCATACATTTTTTCTTTTAAATAGCCCCATAAGTAGAAATCCATTATCGTTAGGTTAGGTTAGGTTAGGTTTTTTTGCCACCAGCTTCAACACATGGCTCTAGTCTAGCTTTTAGTCTTCTTATAACTTTTCTGGATTTCTTGAAGAGGTATACCATCAACTGCTTCTTTAATTTTGGTATTCAATAATTCTAAATTATTGTCAAAATTAAAAGCATACATTTTTTCTTTTAAATAGCCCCATAAGTAGAAATCCATTATCGTTAGGTTAGGTTAGGTTAGGTTTTTTTGCCACCAGCTTCAACACATGGCTCTAGTCTAGCTTTTAGTCTTCTTATAACTTTTCTGGATTTCTTGAAGAGGTATACCATCAACTGCTTCTTTAATTTTGGTATTCAATAATTCTAAATTATTGTCAAAATTAAAAGCATACATTTTTTCTTTTAAATAGCCCCATAAGTAGAAATCCATTATCGTTAGGTTAGGTTAGGTTAGGTTTTTTTGCCACCAGCTTCAACACATGGCTCTAGTCTAGCTTTTAGTCTTCTTATAACTTTTCTGGATTTCTTGAAGAGGTATACCATCAACTGCTTCTTTAATTTTGGTATTCAATAATTCTAAATTATTGTCAAAATTAAAAGCATACATTTTTTCTTTTAAATAGCCCCATAAGTAGAAATCCATTATCGTTAGATCCGGACTTCTAGGTGGCCAACAATTCGGCACATATCTTTCAATCCATTTTTCTGGAAAATGACGGTCTAACCATTCTCTGACAATGATTGCAGAATGTGCAGGGCATCCGTCTTGCTGTAGGAACAATGTCATCCTTTGCGATATGGGTATATTTTCAAGTTGATCCAACAAAAAAGTATTTAGCATTTCCAGGTAGGAATGTTGATTTACATTTCCTTCAAAGAAATGTTGACGAATTATTCCAAAGTATAAAATCGCACACCAAACATCCACTTTCTTGGAATATTGCCTTCTATATCATATACGAAAATTAGGACTTTCCGAGGAACGATACCTGCAGTTCTGTGAACTTACTGTACCATTAGTGGAAAACGTTGCCTCGTCAGAAGAAATAATATTTTCGTGAAAACGTCTATCACTTAAAATATTCTCGCCCATCTATAAACAGAAATTCAATCTTTCAGCGTCGTCATTTTTTTCAAAAGTGTGTACAAATTTTTGTTAATATGGATACATTTTATTGGTCTTGTATGCTTTTTATATCACACTTTTAGAAATTCCAGTTTGAATTGCTCTTCTTCTCAGATATAATTTTGGGAACTCATTCAACGAATC
This sequence comes from Stenurella melanura, assembly GCA_963583905.1. Lineage (NCBI taxonomy): Eukaryota > Metazoa > Arthropoda > Insecta > Coleoptera > Cerambycidae > Stenurella > Stenurella melanura. The sequence goes on from OY757317.1 coordinate 14,311,703, forward strand.
CATCGCAATTAAAGTGCCAGCATCGTCTTCATTAAACTCTTTCTTCTTTCGCTTTATGTTTAATACACTACCAGTTCTTTTAAAATGTGTCTACTATTTTTTTCGTACCCCTATCTGTTAGTAGTCCCTTTGGCCAACGTTCTTTGAATTTTTCTACGACAGTCTTATAGGAATATGTATCTCCCAATCCGTAGCACTGAACAATGAATATCTTTTGCTCTACTGTAAGCATGATTTTTAGTTAATAATTGTGATGCTCATCTGACAGTTATTATTATTAATTTGACAGATAAGCACATATACGCATTTGCTTTTCATGGGATGAATTGATTCTAACCAAAACTTCTTTCTATCACATGCTTTTCACCACCATATTTTTATTCTGTACCTATCCTCTTTCTCTTTCTTATTGTTTGTCACCTGTTCGTATTTTTGTAAATTTTTATTTTGTACTTCTTTTATTGTAAAATTCCCTTTTGGCCAAGAAACTTTATAAAAATTCAAACTACTTTTAAAACTCAATTTTCCTTTCTACTAAACACAACTTCCCAACGGCGAATAGACTGTTGGGGCACAATTGCCTCGAACGGGTCTTTTGCATTGAGTTTATTCCCGTCTCAGCAACCAAAATTAAATCAGTGTTTTTATCCAAATTTTTCAGTGCTTTTTCTTAGTTTCAGTGTTCTTAAATTCAAGTTTTAAGTATGTAAAATTTTAATGACGATTTTAAGCTGCCACAGGCGGCAGGAGCTTTGTCTATTTTAATTAATTTTATTGAGCCGAACCGGTCGCGATCCGCCCAACCGCACTAACACCACGGCGATATTCGACGTGATTGTACGGTTGACTCCGGATCACGATCCGAGGAGGCAATGTTTTATACGATTTTAATATTGAATAAATTTGTTATGTATGTATGTGGATGAATTGACGAATATGCATTGAAAGTTTTAAAAGATGAACATGTGAAAAATTAATGTCAATATAGGTTGCTGCTTCCAGGAATATGTGTATATTTTGATATCGTTCACCATTTTTTTCAAAATACTGCAAAAGTTAGTTATGTCAAAGTAAATGAAAATCGTATTTGTGTAAAGTATTGGGATTACCTTGGAAGTAAACCATAACACGTAGGATAAAAGTGTTCGTAAATAGTTAACTAAATAATGTAACATATTTTGATACCTAAATATTAAAACATGTTATTCCGATGCGAACGGCAGCCGATTTTTGGTGGAGAGCATAGGGCCATGGGTTAGGATTGTGTGTGGACACTCAAAAGGGCGCCACCGGCTGTATGTTACGTAATATGACTTAAATAATTTTGCCAGCACGGAACAAAATTAAGTTACTAGCAACCATGCGATGCAATTCTCAAAATATCTCTGTAATATCGAAGCTCTACTTTACTCTATGAAATCTCAAAATTCAAACAAATATCAGGTGTACCAGTGCAAATAATAAGAACATGTAGACATTAGACATTTATTACAACACACGTGAGATATACAACAATAAAAAGGATAAATAAAAAAACTTCACCTAATTGTGGTTTATGCGTATTAAAGAAATTCTATACCGTTGATAAAAAACTTGATTTGAATTCAAGCTTAGATCTTTGACTGAGACTTTCTTGAAACTACGAGTTTGCCAATATACAACCATGAGTTATGACTTACAACTACGGATTAAAGATTTACCATGAATTAAATATTATATGTGTGACATAATAGTAGGTGAATTAACACCTCACGGTACCATGGGTGTTTTACAGTAAAACTCTTAAATGTATCATCATTCTACACATAACTTAGTGCTTAATTTATAGTTGCAAAATTCTAGTATAACTTACTTCAATATACGAACAAAAATCACTGAATTAAACTATAATATTTTCTTTAAAATATTTAACTAAAATGAACAAAAGAACCTGGTCAAGGCCTTGGCATTTTCCGTGACGACTGCAGTGTGACTTGTCACCATTTCATAGACGTTCTCGACGTTGGCTGCAACTGCAGTTCCGTGTTGCATCAAATTGCTACCTGAATCTCCGGGAGACTGCTGCGAACGACTCTGCAAGTCCTAAACTTCTCAAAGTGTCAGCGGAACCCACATGAAACTAAACATCTGAGTAATAGACTTCCTCCTATTACTCCTCTAAATGCTGGGCCTCCTTACATAACAAAAATTACAGCACCAAACCTGTGCTCATCTCAATTGTAAGCCTCTCCAAAACATGTGGTTATACCAAACACTCTGTAATAATTACAATAAATAAGAACTAAATAAAACACTAAACTAAGTAAAATAAAAGCTCACCTCATATAGAGAGTATTACATAACCTAACTAGACACGTGGCGATCGGATTACGACAAGCAACAGAATTCCTTCCTGGAACTTACAAAATGCTTCTGGCAGGACGGTAAAGAAACACTGGGTACATCAAATCAAATCCCTTTTCAGTGTCAGCGATGTAAAACCCAAATTCTTCACTACAAAACCGGGACCGCCGCCTTCAGCTCTCTCGTCGCTGTCGACTCGTGGCTGTCTCAAAGACGAATCGTCGACGGAAATCCGCTTGACAGTTCTCCGCGTTGCCAACTTGAACATCTAGAGAACACTTTCTCTAGCCAATAAAAATGTGCCAACAAAAAGGGCTTGTAATTTAAAGACTGAATTACACCATTGTGTAATATCCCAACAACAAGAATACGTGGGTAACACCTCCGACGCAAAAATAATACATAAAAGAAAGCACGCTTTCTTTCCTTGTTGAGAATTTCAGATATGCAACCTGCTATGCCCCTTTGAAGTACGAGTGGTTGCCTATCAAACAAATGAACTAATGGGTTAATCTACTGTATTCAAACTGAAATTATTAATGTAGATTTTTCAAATGCTACAATAATTTTCTTTCGATTAAATAATCGAGTAAAACTTTGATAAACCTATACATAATTTATTTTTCGTAAAATGCAATTATATTAAAAAAATCAAAATCATCAAAGCAGGCGCATATTTTTGAAATTGCACAGGATTGTAACTTTTTAATCTGAACAACTTTCCTTAATGACATTTTGCTGTATCTTTTACAGAAAAGGTACTTCACCTAACAAGAAATTCGTCTTTGCTTAACTGTCATGGCCTACGTGATTAAAAGAAAACGAAAGTACACCGAAAATAACTAGATGAGCAGGGGTGAACCCCCAAATATGAAAAAAAGATTCGAAAATTTTCTGTCCACTTCGCCTATAGGGAACTCAATCGGAGGACACGCTGTACATATAGCTTTAAAGCTATGTAGCATGGAAACTAAGCATAGGATTCAGTTGCGCCCATGGAGACTCTTATTCCGAAAGGTCAAAAAGGCGACGTACTATAATTTAAACAAAATCCGCAGAAAGCAACTGACTATTTACTTTGTGCGAGGTCCTTTGTAAAGGTATTTCCGCAAACCATCCATAGTTTGTACCTCTTATTTATTATTTACTTCTTTGATTGGATGATCACTTTGCAGACTTTTTAACCAAAATCATCAGGCTCTCTTTGAAGCAATAATAAGAGACTTTTTTCATAAACTCAGCAGTTTGTGATACATTTTGAAAAAAACCATTTCAAAAAAATTGAATGCCCTGTACTTCAAAAACCATTGATTTTCAAAATGTAACATGCGGAATGCTCAATAGCATCCTTTGTTACACTGTTAATAATTATTAGAAAAATTATAAGTTATCGGAAATATTATTCCCACAAACTTTAGTACTAATAGAGTGCCCTTACTCCTTACACTATGATGAACGTACGTCATCTGTTAGAGTTAACGCTCGCGAATACTAGATGGCGCTCCAGGAATGATATTTCAACTAAATAACGCCGGGTGAAACTCTTTCTCGTTGAACCATTGCACTAATTAGACGTATTTATAATTTTGTTTGACCTGTAATGGGGATGTTAGAATTTGAAAAACCTCGTGATGATCACATGAGGTAATGTTTTAATTATTATACCGGTAAATGCCATCTAACATTTGGAATATTGTTTTAGGTTTTTCCCATATTCTTATAAATTAAGAATTAATTGCTTAATAACAAAACTTATTCACGTCTAATGATTTTAACGTAGAAGTATTTCAACGTTACATTATTTGCTTTAAGCAAGATTTGAGATTATTTATTTATTTATTTATTTATTTATTTATTTATTTATTTATCTACATTCGATTTGCGATACCTACTATATTTTCCACTAAGCAAGCAATATTCGTATGAAGTCGACCTTTCTATACTACATTTTGAATTGGGGTATACGAAAATATTCTGAGCGATGAGATTTTCTTCATTTTGTCTGGGCGACAAATCTTGTACGAACGTTTCTACGATTTCATAACCTCAAAATGGGATTAAGGCAGCCACAGGTTAATTTAAATCCATAGTCATCGGAGAACAGAATCGTACGTAGGACTTTCCTTAATCAGGATAACAAAATAAAAGATAAGTACTTTTGATTGCTACATATAAAAGAGATTATTTTCACATGATTGTAGTTTTGTATCATAAAAGCCAAGTGTCTGAATTTAAAATATGAAATTCAAATTCAATCTATTATAATTTTTGTTAGATTATATTTTAAATACGCTGTTATAGTTAATCCGTTGTCGTACATTAATTCATAGTTACTTATATCTTAAATTCATTGTCGCACATATTTCATCGTAGTATTAATTTCGTGGTTAATTTCATCGTGATTACTTACTGTAAATATTTTATCGTAGTATTGTAATGCATTTCTGTTGGTAACATAGTAAGTCGTGGTTCATCTTGATGGTAACGAGAGTGTTTAAGGTTTATGAACTTTGAGATAATGTTACGAGATATATTTGTTGTAATATAGTATTTTGTCTCTCGTAAAGGATCTCAAGTTCCTGATTTTGTTGTAATATATGATTTTTAATATTGAGATAAATTTACGAGACTTATCTTCTGTAATATAGTTATTTTGTCTCTCGTAAAAGATCCCAAGTTTATCTAATTTGTGTAATATATGATTTTAGTATTGAGGTGAAAGTTACGAGACATATCTTTTGTAATATATTTTTGGTTCTCGTAAACACCTCAAATTTATTTTGCTGTTAAGCAAATTTGTAATATAGTGTCACTTGTAATATAGTATTTTATTATCTTCTAATATATACTTTTGTTTCATAATTGAGACAATTTACGACCCATCTCTTTTGTAATATATTTAATTTGGCTCTCGTAAAAGTCTCAAGCTTATCTTGAGCTTCGGTTATTGTAATATAGTATTTTGTATATATTTCTTTGTGATATTTTGCCATACAGTATCGCTGATGCTGTGATAGCTCGTTCATTTTTGTAATATAATATTTTTGTAATATAGTACTATTGTATATATGTAACTTTTGTCTTTTGTTTATCTTTATCTTTTTTCCTTGATTACACTAAGTAATCAATGGCGCCCAAGCGTTGAACTCGACGCCCTTTTGCTCTCCGTATCTTTACTGTGCTAGCCAGATGAAACCAGTGACGCTAACCACGTCGCTCGTAGGGTGGCCCACACTAGAACACTTGGGCAATATTTTAACATCGACTGAAACCTCATTTTCTTAGCCACAAAAAAGAAAAAATATTAAAAAGAAATGGGAAATTTAGTTCTGAACAAGAAAGATCTTTAATAATTTTATCGTAGGATCGACAATTTCCGTGGTAATAGCAAAAAAGCGTTATCAATGCCAATTTTTTGGTTTTACACACCGGAGGCATCCTGATTCTAAGATCGCCTCTACAATTTTTGTTAACAAATGTATTCATTTGACTTGATTAGCGAGTTCTGTAATGCCATTAAGCCAAATCTAACCACCGCTGTCAAGAAAATAATAAAGCTGTATATTAATCGCCTTAGATAATTTATTGCATTTTTGCGGAAAAGAAGCATTTACCATATCGAAGCAGGTGCATTAATTAATAAAGCAACAAATCAGACCACACTCAGTATTGAAAGAACAAATAAGTATTATTTATTGATTCTTGTTTGCCTTTATTATACGTGTTTGACAAGGTACACATGTTGAAGGCGATCGAACTACTTCAGTAGATTTGCGTTGGTTAAATGATACGTTTCACTGATTAGTCTAGTATGAAGATCATGGCTAATCTAGGTTTATACGGTCTACATGATGTTCACCCATGAATACCACCCACGTGGTATTGTTAAATTTTTACTTTATATAAACTGCGTGCAAGAATTTAAGGATGGACATCTCTATATAAATTTCAACAGATGTTGATTATGTATTCAAACTAACCTCTTAAAGATAATATTTAGGAAATTCTACCAAGGGGATAACATATAAAAATTGGTCTACTAATCTTTTAAAGCTGGAAACTTAAAGTTTGGGGGAAATGTTCCTTAACAGTTAAAAAAACCGCTGCCTAGGGAATCACTACTTCCACATCCAGATCTTCCTTCAAAGTTTCTTTAAAGGTAAACTTCTAGACTATATTTGCACTTTAGTATACGAAAATAATTGGTCATAGAATATTTATAATATTTGGGGCAGATCTCATAAAAAAATTTACAGCAGTTGCAATTTAGCAAGCTTCGTTAAGATATTGAAAATGCACTTTGCTAATTTTCAAGCCTAACATGATATTTACAAAATCTGCAAAATGTATGGGGATAGAAGTAATGAAAAGTTTTAGAAATTTTCAAACTTCTATTAAGCTGCGGATAAAAATTAATAAAGTTAATAAATCGAGGTTATTGTAATAGGCTTTATATTAACATTCCACAAAAAAGAAACAGGTTTCGTAAAAATGCGAGAACGTAAATCTAGGTATCAAAATTGATCAAATACACAAGTTGTACAAAAACGATGGTAGGTGTCGGTCGGCGTCGAGACGTAAAAATGCAAGAACATGAATTTAGGTATCAAAATTCATCTAATACACAAGTTTTACAAAAACGACGCTAGGCGCCGATCGGCGTCGAAACGTAAAAATGCAAGAATATGGATATTGAAATGAGAATTAATCAAACACACAAGTTTTACAATATCGACGCTAGGCGTCGGTCGGTGTCGAGACGTAAAAATGTAAGGACATGAATTTAGGATCAAAATTAATCAAATACAAGTTTTACAAAAACGACGCAAGCCATTAGCTGGCGTCGAGACCTAAGGCTACGAGAATATGAATGTAGGTATAAGAATTTATCAAATGCACAAGTTCTACAAAATCGACCCAATGCGTACTCGGCATCGAGACGTAAAAGTGCAAGAACATGAATGTAGGTATCAAAATTTGTCAAATATACAAGTTATGCAAAAGCGACGCTAGGCGTCGACACGTAAAAATGCAAGAATATTATGAAAAAAAGCCTAAGGCCCTCGCTTCTAGTATATCCTGCAAATCCCAAATTTGTGTACTCTTACCAGCTTGTTCTACTTATTTTCCACTATTTACCCCTATTTGCCCCTATTTAACCCCCCAACTCTTCAACGGAATCATCTCAAAATATAATGTAGTATCAGATGTCGTTATAATTCATACGTGTACCAAATTTCAAGTATCTCAATTTTATTTTATCAACCCCTTTAAAATGGAGTGGGGGTGGTGGGGGGTTGAAAAGTAATCTGAGGCCTTGACTTCTAGTATCTTCACCAAATTTCAAGTTCTGTACTCTTACCAGCCTGCTTTACTTATTTTCCCCTATTTACCCCTATTTAACACTCAGCCCTTCAATGGAACAATCCAAAAATATAATCTAGTTCCAGATGTCATAATATATACGTATACCAAATTTCCAGTGAACATCGTAATTTTATTTTATCAACCCCTTTAATAATGGAGTGGGGGGTGGTGGTGGGATGAAAAATACCAAAGAAAATTTTGAGACCTTGACTTTTAGTACATACACATCGAATTTCAACTTTCTGTACTCTTATCAGAAAGTTGAAATTCGATGGATATATACTAGAAGTCTTATCAGCTTATTTTACTTATTTCCTTTTAGTTACCCCTATTTACCCCCCAATCCTTCATCAGATATGATCAAAAATAAATCCAGTTCCAGATCTCGTTACAATATATAGATGTACAGAATATCAAATCAATATCTTAAACCGTTCTGGAGAAAACTTGCGAAAAAAAAAAAGTTACAGACCGACAGACAGACAGATAGACAGACAGAATTTTTTTTCGCTCAAATTTAAAATCTCGACGATTCATGACATTCCAAACCTATTTCAAGAAAAAAAAATTGAAATTTGTTTTACGATTGGAGGTAGTACTGAATAAAACACATTTTTTATAAACGCTACTAAAGGCAAATCTTTTTAACGTTTGCTAGCTATGTTAAAAATGTCATAAACTTTCCAAAACGTCAGATGTGACGTTAGAAATAAATACTTCTGTTCGACGCATGACGTAACCATAGTAACCGAACCAATGCGGTTTAACTGCTTCTGATTTGTCGACATCAATCCAGCACAGTGTTCTTGAGTGATACTCCGACGCAGTTGATAGTTGTAGAATTTGTAGTTTCTGAAATAGTGTTAAAGAATTGCCATTTGGTAACACCAGTGTTAAAAGTGAGTTACTACACTAGTGTTAAAAGTAAATTTTACGTTTAAAATTCATGTAACTAATTAAGCTTAATAAGCTTTATTTTCAAAATCGATTACATTTAGATTAAAATAATATGAAAAGTACAATTAGAACAGTCGGAAATTGAAATACCATGATCAGGTTTAGTTAGTGTAGCTGCGGCACCCGTGCGGTCGGTATATTGGGAGTGACAATGACATTTGGCAAAATTTTCACCGCAAGACTTTTCTTATTTTCCAATGAGTTCTCTATATATCCATCCGCCACCGTACTAGACTTTCACTTTAATAATTGTAAGATATGCATTAGCATCAGCAAGCAAGCTAGCTGAAGACCGCTGATAACAGTGTCCTGTACATAAGTGAGGATGTGGAAGTATAATGGACTCAATATCTGAAGGCATTTTTCCGAATGTGTTTATTCCATCTGGATTCTTCGTACTGTTATTACCGTATTTAATGAACAGTATTTGATGACTAATATCATTTGAATGAACAACTATACACTTTCTTCGATAATGATGTAGATATTATATTGAACAAATAATAACGAAATTCTGTGTTACCTTGCTTTGTATTGGATAGTTGACACATTTTTTTCCTATAACCAAATAGTAAATTATAATTTTAAAAAAGGCGATTTTCCGCCATTGTATAATAGTTTGTGCCACACTGAATGGAATTTGTTATATGATGTATCGAATGTAGATCAAGCAACTCAAATTTATTATGATATTATTTACGAGAATCTATCCTTATAGTTCCTAAATCTCTTGAGTGTACAAAAAATATCCTCAATGGTTCTCGAAAGACATAAGTTAAAATCTCAAATGTAAAAATAGCATTTGGAATAGATATAACAATACTAAAGATGCCGTGCTATATGAGGAATATAAGAATATTAGAATAAAAGTAAAAAAAGATATTGATGACTCGCATAGAAGCTACCTACTTGAGATAAAAAATAATTTAAATAACAGTCCAAAAGTGTTTTGGTCCTACATTATTAATAAGTCAAAAACAAGCTCAATACCCAACAGTATGACATATGAAAATACCTCGTATAATGACCCCCAAGATATAGTCAGAATATTTCAAATCAGCATACTCTGCATCAACTAATAATGTCAGTATGGGTGGCGAAAGTGAACCTGTGGACACACAAAATATATTCATACCTATAATCTCAGAGGCAGAAGTTATTAAAGGGTGGAAAAAATTAAAGTCAATATTTAGAGCAGGTCCAGATGGATTACCAGCTTTCTTCGTTAAAGATTGCGTCTCAATATTGGCCGGTCCCTTATCATATATATTTAATTTATCCTTAAATAAGGGCATTTTTCCTAGCCTGTGGAAAATATCTAAGATATGCCCTGTACACAAAAATAATTCCAAAGAAGACATAGAAAATGACAGGCCAATCACCATAATTAATAATTTCTCTAAACTATTCGAATTCGTTCTCTACGACTATATTTTTCGTAACATAGAAAATAAAATATCAATCCATCAACATGGGTTCATGCCAGGTGGGTCTACGACTTCAAATTTATTGTGCTTGACTCAGTATCTTTGTGAAGTCTTGGATGGAGGTGGTCAAGCCGACGTTATTTACACAGATTTCTCCAAAGCGTTTGACAGGCTTCACCATGGTATCTTATTAAATAAATTAACACATTTTGGATTATTACATGAGCTTGTTTCATTCTTTGCCTCATATTTAAGAAATAGGTTACAATATGTTTATTACTATGAGACAAGGCTGTCGAATTTAATTCCGAATCAGGAGTCCCTCAAGGGTCAGTCCTTGGTCCACTTTTATTCAATGCCTTTATCGACATAGCTATAAACTTACAGTGCCCACATCTACTCTACGCCGATGATCTAAAAATTTACTACAGCGTTAGCTGCAATGATGATATAGAATTGCTCAAGTCAGATTTGGAAAATATTGATAACTGGTGCAATAAAAACAAATCATTTCTAAATGTAGAAAATGTAATGTTGTCACCTACTCACGTGGGCATAATATTTTCATTAATGAGTGTAAAATAAACGATAGTGTCATGCAAATAGTTGATAGATTTAAGGATTTAGGTGTTACTTTTGATAGCAAGATGACTTTTATTTATCACATAAATAACATCGCATCTTCAGCTTTTAAATCATTGGGATTCATAATTATAAACTCCAAAGATTTCAAGAATGTTGAAACTATGAAGCTTCTATTTAACTCGTTTGTCAGAAGTAAATTGGAGTATGCTGACGTAATTTGGAGTCCCTACTACATCGTTCATATTAATTAACTGGAGAATATTCAAAGAAAATTATTAAAACACATAGGCTACACCGAGGATAAGACCTATCCACTTGTTGGAATTGTTCTTAATTAGTCTATGAGAGATGTGTGATATCTATTGTTTTTTGCTATTATTATAAGGGTTGAAATTTATTTGTCAAAATTGACATTATTTAATTTTAATGATAATAATCTATGGACATAACTATGAAAAGCTGACATTTTTATCTTCCAGGATTGATTACTATTTGCATGTATGAGTGTGTCAGTAAAAGCGGGTTTTCTATAAATATCGATTTCTAAAACGGGACCTTTTCGAGTCAATGAAATATCTAAAAAGTTTAAAGAACGTTCTATCTGGATTTCTACCGTAAATTGAATTGTATTGTTTACAGAATTCATGAAATGAATGAACTGTGATAATTGCGTATCCGTACCAGTCCATATAGAAAACACATCATCCACGTATCTTGCCCAAAATTGTACATATTTTAAAAGGTTATTTACTTTTCTATCAAAAAGTTTAGTCTCGAAATTGACCATAAATATTTCAGCTAACAGTGAATATTTTTTCCTTAATTACAAAACATGCAAAATTTGTCAATTTGATTAATTAATAAAGACAATAGGGTTCTTCGTCTAGCTAACACTAACTTACTCTTCAAATTTCAATACAATCGTCTTTTCACTTTAAGGTATCGTGCTTACAAGAGACGTGACGGATACACAGACAGATGGACAGACAGACAGATTTACAGACAGACGGACATTTTAAATGTGGTTCAGAATTTTCTGTACTTTTACCAGTTTGCTTTACTTATTTATATAATCTAGTTTCAGATGTCGTTCTAGAAAATACGAGTATCACATTTCAAGTGAATACCTTAATTTTGTTTCATCAAGCCCTTTAACAATATGGTGGGAGTGGTGAGGGGGACGGAAAATATTATGAAAAAATCTGAGGCCTTCGCTTCCAGTATATACACTCCAAATTTCTGTACTCCTACCGGCTTGCTTTATTTACTTTCCCCTATGTACCGCTATATACCCCCTAACCCTTCACCGGATATGTTTATAGTTTCAGATCTCGTTATAATACATACGTGTACAAAATTTCAAGTCAATATCTTAAACCGTTCCAGAGAAATCATGTACACAAAAGAGTTACAGACCATCAGACAGACAGACAAACATTTTTTCGCTCAACTTTAAAGTCTCGTCGTTTCATGACATTTTAAACCTGTTTCAACAATAAATATTTTTTGAATTTCTTTTTGCGATTACTATACGTAAAAATAACACCAACACATTAACACATCTGTTTAAAATGCTGTCCATTTAGTATTTTCGACGGGATTTCGATTGGCGGGTGCGGCTTCACCGACTCGCCCGGTACATCTACCTTTAATTAAATTTATAACTCCCCAAATTATAGAAATACTGAGGTATTTAAAGCAATGCAGTAATTTATCCAACTCTAATAATTATAACAAAGTGAAACAATAGGAGGAGAAAATAAAATAAATCTTAAAACAAACCCTTACATAATAAATTATATTAATAAAATGATTCCATATTATCAAGGTGGTCTATTAGGAGTGCAAATGGCCTCGAGTGTGGATAATTAAATTTCCTGATTATGAGTTGGTGAAAGCGTTGGCGTCTGTCATACTATAGCGCTCGCAAGGCCTAAATAGCCTAGAGGACTCAAATATTCACGTGACGTTGAAAGAGATAGGCTTCAAGAGAAAATGAATCTTTCCTGCATAAAATACGTCAGAAATAAGTAATGAAATATAAAGGAGCTTACGGAATTTTGCCATGAATGCGTTGAATTTGCCCTGCAGGTGCGAAATAAAAATATATGAGATGCTGAAGAATTAAGAAAACTGGCGACTGAATGTGAATATTTTGTCGTTTGGTTTAATGGGTACTAAGTGACTTCTACAGGTTTCTATCATTTATAAACCAGCTGCAGTTTCCCAGTTAACCATTAACTAAATAGAGGAACAATAAAACAAAAAATCGAGATAAAGAAGATTATTTATTTGTTTAATTAATTAATTAATTAATTAATTAATTAATTAATTAATTTATTTATTTCATTTTGTTTATTTCATCAGCCCTCGTTTACAAAGATATTTTGCATGAGTATTGTCAATATAAATTAAAGTTACAGTATATTGTATAAAAGACATTGTAATACACTATAGTATATGAATTAGTATTTGATAAATAACACAGAAAATACAATAATACACTAAATAAATAATTTTACCATAATGAAACACTGAAAGAAAAAATAATAAAACACAGAATAAAAAGTATATAAGAAAATGTATAATCTGTGTGTATATTGTATTGATTATAAGAATTTTTTTAAGATTATTTCTAAATTGTTTAGTCGAAGTTGAATTTTTTATATCCTCAGGAAGCATATTGTAATAGTGAATGCCAGCGTATTTTGGCGATCTTTCGAAAACAATGTGCGAGTGTTTTGGTATCTGGTAACTTTTCCTTTCTCTAGTATAGCATTTGTGATTATCTTCCTGTTTTTTATAGGCGTGTCTGGTTTTATAGACGAAAGTCAGTAACTTCAGAAAATATATGGAGGTGACCGTTAATATTTTATTTTGTTTGAATGCATCTCTACAGGTTTGTCTGTAGGGTATGTTAAATATCATTCGCATTATTGTCTTTTGTTGTATAAGAATTCTACCACATTATGACGATTGTCCCCAAGCAATAATATTATAGCTAATAATAGGGTGGACTAGAGCATAATATACGGTTGTCAAAAGTTTTTTGTGTAGACAATTTTTTAATGTTAATATAGCAAAGTACGATTTATTTAGTCTTTCGCATATTTTGTCTATGTTTTCTGTCCAGTCAAGATGCTTATCTATAACAACTCCTAGAAAAGTCGTGCTGTTTGTGAAGTCTAGGGTTTCCCCGTTAATATTTAAGAAATAATTATGTCTCAGTTTAGTATGAAACTGCATACATGCAGTTTTCCCGTAGTTAATGATGAATTATTTTCTCTGCAACGATTGTTGAAGTTCTGTATTGCGTTATTAGCTTTTTCTTCAAGCTTTTGGGCGTTTGAATCCGATATAACTAACGTTGAGTCACCTGCATACATAAATAGCCTACCCTCTTCAATGTGAGAAGGTAGATCGTTTACATATAAGAGAAAGATTAATGGATCTAGTACTCCCCCTCGGGGGTGCCAATGACAATTTCAAATTCCTTGGAGATGATATTTTCCACTTTAACCATAAATTTCCTGTTTGTTAAATATGACAAAATCTATTTACTTACCGGTTCGCGTATGCCCAGTGTCTTTATTTTTTGTTTAACGAAAAAAAAGCCATAAAACTCGGCCATAAAAGTGCCCTTGCCCTTTTACAGCATTATGTATGTGTGTAAAAAATTAAGTAAACAGTAGTGACCGTTACATCGTAAAATATTTTAGTAGTGAGAGGCGTAATTATTAGAAATTATAACTGATATTGGCGAGTTTCCCTTAATTTCTTATTTTAATCCATGCCCCGCTGTATCCTAGTGGTAATAGGCGGCAAAGCTTTGAAATTTTTTATCTGACTTAGAAATATGAAGTTTACTTTACACACCGAATTTATCTGCTATTTCTGCTGATTTGTAAATCTCTTTCTCGTTATTTTTTAAAATTATAAAATTTTTTTAAATTGGTGTTTCGTCCTAGACTATTGTTTACTATTGTCCACAATGTTTTTGTTTCGTTTGCCGAGTTCTTGATTATGTTATTGTAGTAATTTTGTTTTTTATTTTTTATTAGTTGGTTGAGGTGATTTTTTTCTCGATTATGATAGAATTCTTTTATAGAGGGTCCAGATCGGTCCAGTGAAATAAAATAATCATCCTTGTTTAAACGCCAACGTTTCGTAAAACTTATTTTCCTTTTTCAAAGGCTCACTGTAAATTTTTTAAATGAATAATTTTAAATACATTTTACAGATTTCATTGATTACTGGCAGTACTTATTTTTGTATTTATAGAAGTAGTCTACGAACGACAATATCATAATATATAGTTGTCTTTGGACAGTTCTGCGACTTGTGTGAGATTTCTATTATACTCAAATACAAAAATACAAAATGAAGAGAATATTGCATTCGATCGGCAACTTTCTAAAACCGGTAATGTCGCTCGTGGAGAAAAAATGTCATGTGTTGGTGATCGAATTCTGAACAATATTTAAAATGTCCGTCTGTCTGTAAGTGTGTTTGTCTGTTTGTCCATTTGCCTGTACATCCGTCACGTTTCTTGTGAGCACGATAACTTAAAATGAAAAGATCGATTGATTTGAAATTTGAAGAGTAAGTTAGTGTTAGCTAGACGAAGAACCCCATTGTCTTTATTAATTAATCAAATTGACAAATTTTGTACGCTTTGTAATTAAAGGAAAAATATTAATTGTTAGCTGAAATATTTATGGCTAATTTCGAGATTAACGTTTTTGGTTGAAAAGTAAATAACCTTTTATAATATGTACACTTTTGGGCAAGATACGCGGATGATGTGTTTTGTATATGGACTGGTACGGATAGTCAATTATCACAGTTCAATCATTTTATAAATTCTGTAAAAAATAAAATTCAGTATACGATAGAAATTGAGATAGCACGTTCTTTAAACTTTTTAGATATTTCATTGACTCAAAAAGGTCCCGTTTTAGAAATCGATATTTAGAGAAAGCCCACTTTTACTGACACACTCATACATGCAAATAGTAATCAATCCTGAAAGATAAATATGTCAGCTATTCATAGATATGTCCATAGATTGTTATCATTAAAGTTAAATAACGTCAATTTTGAAAAAGAAATTACAACCCTTAAAATAATAGCAAAAAACAATGGATATCACACATCTCTCATAGACAAGCTAATTAAGAACAAACATAGAAATCTGTTGAAAAACATTTTTATAACGCACTCAAAGAAAATAAAAAGTTGCATAGTATTAATTTTGTAAAACACATTAGCAACTCAATAGGTTAAGTAAACTTGGCATTAATACAATTTCTTCAAATACAAACTTAGGCCACTTGTTGATTAACAACAAAGAAAAAACTGTATACGAAATAAACTGTGATGATTGCGATGCTCTATATGCAGATTCGGAAAATGCAGTTTAGGGTATAGGAATAACGATGTAATTGACCACGCCCCGTTAGTTCCATTAATCGTGAAAGCAGAGACACACAATCGATTTAATTTAGTTCGGCATGAACTAAGGATAGATGCGGACGTAGGTAATAATTTCTATACGAAATGAGAAAATATCTCTTCGTCAAAAGCGAAGAAGTTATTTCTCACATTTTTGACAAATAATTTCTTCTCTTGAAAGCATTTTTGCAGTTTCATTTTTAGCCGTAAATGCTATGGGAATAAAATAATTATTCTTATTAAAACCGAAATGAAAATAGAACGTTAACATAAAATTAAATAACTCAGAAACTATTTAATTATCAAAAAATAAATTATTCTTATTAAATTACAAAAATAGAACATTAAAATAAAATAAAATAACCCTCAGAAACTAAAATCAACTAATAATTACCAAACAATAAATTAATGAAGTAAGGATTCAAACAAACCACCTTGTGCCAAACAATATCCAAACCGATTATACAATAAACCTCTCATATCATTGAGTTGATTTGGAGTAATGCTTGCCCAAAATTGGATAAGTTTTTCCCGTAATTCAACTAAATTATTGGCTCCTTCAAACGCACGTAGTACGCGGTAAAAAGACCCACAGAAATAAGTCATGGGGTGCTAGATCAGATGACCTGGGGGGGCATTTTATCATTCCCCTCGTAGCTATTAAACGATTGGGAATTGTTCTTTCCAGAAAATTAAAAACAGTTGAGGTATTGTGATTTGGGCAGCCGTCTGGTTGAAACCAAATGTCGTCAAAGTTGACAGGAAGATTTTGAACTGCAGGAATTATTTGGTTTTGTAAAAGCTCTAAATATTTATGGCCATTTAAATTCCCATCGATTAGCAGTGGGCCTATAATATGATTGTCTAAAATTCCCGTCGAAACGTTCAACTTTTGAGGATACTGAGTTCGCACAGCAAAATTTAAATGTTTATTTTTTCGAGACCAATATCGTACTACGGATGGATTGTTTCCTTTGTAATGAAAAGGATGATTCATCTGTAAACAATATATTCTTTAAGAAGTTTTCATTCTCATTCACTTTATTTATTATGATTTCACAAAATTCCACCCGTTTGAAATATTTCTTGCGCTGTTTGAACTTTAAAACAACTGTACCCATTTCTTTTCAAAATATTTCTTACAGTTCTTTCCTTCATGTCAACTTCATCAGCAATTTGTCTGCTAGAACAAGGTTCACTAGTTTCAAAAGTGCACAGACATCTGTTTCGCGAATTTCACGTTCTTCGCTCATTTGTTGATGACGGGGTTCGGATTGACAGCATTTTTTACAATAATTTACGACACACCCGAAATTCTCAAATTTTTTAATAATGTAAGGAATTATGCTAGCTGAGGGGGTTGGTCTGTCTTGATATGCCACAGTAAATAAATTTATTGTGTCATCAGTAGAATGGCCCCCGAAGTACCACTTCACAATTTGCACTTTTTCTGCAGTTGTATAAACACACGGCATATTAATAACGAAATTGAGATTAATTTATTTTTTTCCCACAGGTCTAAACAGCTACGCTATTAAAAGCAGAATGGGTGCGCTCGCGCCGTTCTCAACTCGTCGCGGTCAAGCGATGGACCAATGCCCTGCATTGTTCTACGACAAGGCGTGGTTTATCTGCGCAGAAACAAGTTTACGTACCTAAAACTAAATTTGCTGAATCTGTATAGGTCATAGTGTTCGAAGCTTAGACGTAAGGGTAAATGAACACAAAAAGCATATTTTAGAGAAGAATAAATCAACTGGATTCGCAGAACATTGTATCGATAAAAACCATTTTTTCAACGGTAGTAGTATTGAACTTTTGCACAATGTCAGTAAAGGAAATAAGTTAGACATTCTTGAAATTCTGGAAACTAGAGCCTCAAATAAACAGAAGAACGTTACTAATACACAAACCAAATTTCAAAATACCACCATAATAGACACGTACTAAAATTAAACATACCCAGAAATAGTAATTAAAAAATTTGAATTAAGTTCATAGTGTAGCTATATTCGAAATAAGTAATAAAAATTTAAATGAGTTTCCTATACCCCCCAAGTCCTATAAACATTTTGTAATTTTCGCTTTAGGTTAGTTGTTATAACTCTTCGATAATGGTTGAAAGGACGAAACACATGCCAGAGAAATCTAAATAAAAATTGTGAAACAGTAATACCAAGAGTTTTTAATACTTATTCTAAAAAATATCTTTTGTTTAAACAAACGAATGTTGAATTTTTTTTTTCTTTTTTTTTAACATTTATTTTAACGTCCTGGCGAAGTTTAGCTAATGCTATTCCACTACTTGACCAGGACAGCGAAATGAGATACGGTCACCCATCCAAGTAACGGACTCTCCTGGCGTTGCTTAACTTCGCCGATAGAGTTCTCGCCATCATCATCATCATAACAAATTTATTAACAGTTTGCAGTTTTAGACTATGTCTTTCACAAAAGACTAATCGAAGAAGTGCTATTATATGGCGTTGGAGGGTTATCTCTCCCTCTTTTTAATTCACAAGCTTGCACAAGCGTCAGCAATGCGTACTCATAGGAAATGATGTCAGATTTTCTAGATATTAATCATGGTGTACCTCAGGGCTCTGTTTTGGGACCGCTGCTATTTTTAATCTATATTAATGACTTCGCAATTTGCGTTGCCTACTAAATCAACATTGTTTGCTGATGATACCACTCTTTTGTGGTCTGAGCGCAACATTGCTAATCTGATCCAACTAAGGTCTGACAGAACTGGAGGGTTCACTTTAAATAAACTGACACTCAATGACTCCTTAAAGTATACAAATATGGAAAAATATACCGGGTGTTTCATTTAAAAAAATTGACACTTATGTCACACCTCCGAACGTAATGACGTCACGGTCCTGAAATACATGTCAAGAAGTTCTAAAAATTTCGCTGAATACAGTGTCGAAAACCCGAAGTTGACACGAGGTCCCGTTCGGCTGTAATCGAGCCGTTCCGGGACTATTGCCCAACCCTGTATATTAAAATTCTCTTGTTCACTAGTTACTTCCCCGACTTGCTGCAAATGTTCACATATTATTATGTACATATAGTGGTGGAACAAAGACTATCTATATGTCTATCTGTCTTTTGGTGGAAATTTCTATATATTCAATTTTCTTCTATTGTTATATTATAACTACTGATCTTAACATCTCTCGAATTTATTGATATTTTGTACTTATTACAATGACATTGGTGTAAAAATCAAAGTCGTTACACAGTTATACGTGTTGGCGACTCCTAGATGTATTATTTAGCGAGTATGTAGATGTGGTGACACTAAGGGGAATATACTAATGTCACATTTTAAATTCTACAACAGTTATGATGATTGATCTTGATAATTTACGTATGTGTAGGTTTGTAAGAGTTCAACCATGGAACGGCCTTCTCTATTCTTATTTAATGCACCTTATATCATTTTTGCAAACTTATAACAAGTTAGCAGATTACTATCTTTTAATGAAAATAAGTTAGAACATGATCTTGCTAATGTAGTCAGCGATGATATAAGTGCACTTCCACTTCCGGTGAGGTATCTACTTAATGTAAAATATGCATTAGATTTCTGCATGCATTAAAGTGTAGTAAGAGTAAAATTTGTTTTATTGTAGCCAACTCTGGAAAAATTATTATTATTCTATTACCAGATGGGATGACTTGAAAATGTTGTTTTGTATCAATATGAAATATTCAATATGAAAAATAATACATTGTCTATTTTCTATATACAGGGCGATTCATTGGTAAGCGTACATTCTTTATCTGCATGTGTACATGTGTAGGTTACTTGGTATGTTTATTATCACTTATAGTCCAATAGAATTAGAAAAACCGTTGGGTGAAATTTCTTACAGGTAACCACATGGTTTGGTCGATGTATTTATTGATAAGGAGCATACCTGTGAATTTCCTCCCATTTTAAAGTGGGGGAACATTTTTTAGTTAAAGTTTTTTTGCGAAAAAATCACTACTTAAAATTCGGTATTTTTAAGCGTAGCTCTAAGCAGATTGACAATAGCCATATTGCATGTTATATGATTCGTAGGTGATACAAAGACAGTTAATTTACCGCCCGAATCATTTAAATCGGTTAATAATTTTTTTTTAAATTCGAAAATGACTGTCGAAAAAATCGAAAATTGCAATAATTCTTAATTCCGTGAAAATTTTTCCTATATCCTTAAATCTTGGTGGAAACATGTCGCACGGAACCCTGGAGCTACCATAAAATTTTCATCAAAAAATATTTATAGGTTTTCGAGAAATTGCATTTGTATATAAAAATGGTCTCAACTGTTTAATTCAACCTGATCCAGTTCCCGTCATAAAAAATGACTCATCCGGAGCTCATTTTTTTCCACAGTGACGTCTAGTTTACGAATTTATTGTTCACATAATGATTTTTTAAACATTTTCATGAACAAAATTAGGCGTTTAAAAAAGTACTTTTTCGAACAGCGTTTTTTTGCGAATATTAACAAATTAATATATCGGCATAAAACTTTCGTATTCTGGTAGCTGGTATTTTTACACGAATTAAAAAAAAAATGATTGCCGTAAGATGTTTAGAAGCAGAGATAATTTTTTTGTTTATTTATTAACATAAACATTTGAAATTTATACAGTAACTAATTGAAAACTTGAATTTTGTAATTCAGTGAACTGCCATGCACGTATAATGTTTCGGCGGGCGATCGGGCTATGTGGTGGAACAAATCTCCATGCCCCGGAATCGGCAGCAATGCGCAACTTACGCTGGCAAATCAATCAAATCAATCAATCAATCAGTGATCTGCCACATATAATGTTATGCTTTAAGGGACGTAATGTCAATTTTTGTACACCACAGTCTGAATGAGTCTTCGCGTCCCGCCCTCAGCTGTCTCCGTTATCGTTATTGGTCAAGAGACTTCAAATTTCGACGGCAAACAAAAATCGATGTATCTCCGTCATTTATGATGCGATTTCGCCAAATGTTTTTTTTTGCATTGGATTTCTTCATTAGCCAGATACATATTATGTATTTATTGCTTTATTCATTCGTTCATAACTAACCTAACACGACAACCATACAATATACACAGGATGATAGTTCACAAGGACACACTATTCTCGTCCAGGGGTCTGTCAGGACCCAGGCGGGTACTATTTCGGCACTTCATTTTTGTCGGCAGAGGACGCCAACTTCTTCCGGATTTATTTATGTATTTAGAGATTTTGTACTAAACATTAACTTATTGACATTATGGTTTAAATTAAACTTCGCCCTTTTCGAATTGTCGCTGGCAACTGGCGTTTTCTGCACGAGTTTATAAAGTATAGTCTTCAGAAATAATTAACTTCATGCCCGTTAATGGTACTGTATTTTTAGCCCTTCTGGCAATCAGTTTGTGTTTTGTGATAAATATTTTTCCCATTAACGAAGTCACTTTTCACTTAAGAACGGGACTACGGTCTAATTGACATATTTTCTTATTTGCTTAACTATAAGTTGCATTTTTTATTTTAACTTAAGTGTTAATTATTGCTATATTTTTCAAACTGATTATTTTCGTGTTCCTTTTGTGTACAAATGGATTAAATGAAGTTAGATTTTCGTGTTTTATTTAATTACTATAATAGTGGAAACTAGAGTCATCGAAGTTAGATCACCGTGGTGAACCAGTAGGCGTGACAAAGAAAATTGGGGTAAATTTGAACTATATCCTTTTAAGTGTACACACAGATCTCTGTGAAAGAACCATGTATTATAGACGATATTCATGCATATAGAACTACGTGGCCCCATATGCAGAGAGGCTGTGAGTATAACCTTAGAGAAACACCAGCTGGTGGATTGATGAGTATTCCTTGGTAGTCGGACATGGTGTAAAATTGATCTCATTTGACAGGGGTACATTAATTTTCACGGATATAATCAATAAACTTAATAACCCGCCAAAGTAATGTAAACAGGGTAAATGGGGCTTTTACATTATGTTGCCGTCAGTAAGGGAACAATATCCAGATGATACTTTTACCTTCCAACATTTACCTCCATACATACTGGACGTAAAACAAAGCAATGGCTTCGGGATAATAATGTGGTCTTCTAAAAGTCCGGATATTAATCCCATTGAGAATGTTTCGGGAATTATGATGAAGCATAGAAATAAATTAAATTATCATTCTCAAAATGCGGAATAAATTCGTGCCATGATTGAAGATCAATGGGAAAGTTTATATAACACCCAAATTGCAGAAAATTTAGTGCTATTGATGAATAGGAGTCTACACGAAATTACTTCTACTAGCATAGTAATCGTAAAAAAAGTTTCAATTTTTTTTTCTTGAAATAGGTTTAGAATGTCATGAAACGTCGAGATTTTAAATTTGAGCGATCTGTCGGTCTGACTGTCTGTCTGTAATCTCCACATAATAAATATAGTCAAGATGTTTCCTTTAAAGTGATGAAAAGTGGATGAAAAATATGGGTGTGGAAGTAGTTGTTCCTTAGGCAGCGTTTTTTAAATGGGGATGGATCAATGACTACATATTAATTGCTATTATTTATGTTGTAATTTGTTTATTAAGAAAGTTCTTTTTAATCTAAAATCTAATGCTTGTGGTTCTGACAAGATTTCCCTAGTAATGTTAAAATACAGTTTTCCACTCATTGGTGACTATCTCACTCACATTATGAATTGTTGCCTGGAACAAGGGTACTTCCCTAAACAATGGAAAGAGGCACTAGTTAGTCCTTTGCCAAAGGTCAAAAATCCTCAAAATATATCTGACTTGCGTCCTGTAAGCATTTTAATGGTTCTATCAAAAATTCTTGAGAAAATTGTATACCAGCAATTAAGTGATTATATCAAAGAACACAGAATTATTCCTTTATTTCAATCAGGTTTCCGAAAGGGTCAGAGCAACATCTGCCTTAGTAAATGTGACCGATAATATATTTAGAGCCCTAGATAACAAATAAGCTACAGTTTTAGTTCTGCTAGGTTTCACAAAATCTTTCGATAAATTAAATGATCAACTTTTATGTGCAAAGTTGCACTATTTTGGTTTTTCCGACATAACTATAAATTTTATCAAATCGTATCTGACTGGTCATAGTCAGAGAGTATTTATTGAAAATAATTATTGTCGTAGACAGTTAATAACATCCGGTGTGCCTCAAGGTTCTGTATTGGGACCTCGTCTTTATCTCTTGTACACAGCAGATATGTTTGTAAACATACAGCACTGTTCTGTGCAAGCATATGCCGATGATACACAACTTTATTTCTCATTCGATCCTAGTAATTACCGCGCAGCTACAAACTTAATAAATATTGACTTGCAAGAAATTTATAATTTTGCTACAAAACGTAATTTAAAAATTAACCCAAACAAATCGACAGTAATGATTTTTAGTCAAAATATGTATCACCAAATGCTATGTGAAAATATAAATATTTTATTAGATAATAGTAAACTCAGATTTATAACACATGTTAACAAATTGGTTCAAAAACATACGTTGTGCTGAAACTTCTTTATGCCAATATACATATAATTAATTATAAACTAAGGAAAAAACTGTGTGAATCTTTAGTTTTATCTATTCTTAATTATGGTATCATTGTGTATTTTTAATGTCTCGACAAGAGCACAATAAATAGGTTACAAAAATTTCAAAATACCTGCATTCGCTATATTTTTGGATTAAAGAAATTTCAACATATCTCACAGAGACGTTTGCAACTTGGTTGGCTTAATCTTGAAAATACCTACAAATATCAGCTACTGATGTTTGTTCATAAAGTTCTTACTACTTCAGTGCAGGAGCATCTTAAGCAAAAACTTGTAAGTCGAAGAAGTGTCCATAATATTAATATAAGATCTACTGATATTTTGACTATGCGACAACATAGTACTGCCATTTTTCTGCGCTCTTTCTCCTACAAAGCTATGTCAAATTATAATCTGCTTGAAAATTATTTGAAACATTTTTCCATAAATACATTTAAGTATAAAATTTTAAAAAAATTATTCAACCAACAGTGTACGCAATATGTGTATGTAATTCTGCGTCAATTAATTATTCCTAGTCACAGTTTATAATTATTATTTTGTTTGTTATTTGAACGAATTCTACTAGTTTTATATAAGTAAATATCTACTTAGTGCAAGTATCTTGTTATAATGTTTTTAAGAGTATAAGTGGTGGAATAGCTGTTGAGCTAAACTTCGCCCTTTAGATTAAGAAATTGTATTTCTTTTTTCTAATAAAGACCATTTATTATTATTATTATTTGTGTTTTAAATTTTTATTCAAAATGTTATGATTAAAATATGATTCCATTAAAAATGGAACTGTTTATTTCTTTATCAGTATCAATGTACCTAATTCCAACTCACTGATATGTATGATATGTATTAAGTTAATTTCAATAATATACTGACAAAAGAAAAATTTAGACAACTAAGAAAAAGCCACTGTCTTGTCTAAAAGTTCTACTACTTTTTTTGAAATCAATTGTACCTCCCTGTACAGAAAATATATCTGTTTCAGAAAAATAAACGGAAGATGTCAATATTCAATCAGCCTTTTCTCGGTAATATGAAAACTGCAAATCTGACGTTCAACCTAAGATTTGTTGCCGCCTTTCATTGTTCTTAGAACTTTAGCTACGTCAGTTGTATTAAGATGTGACAGTTTTTGATGTCTAATCTGAAAACTGTCGAGCCACATGTGACACTTTCAATTTATAATGTAAGTTCGGAAATACTTATTATTTACCTTGTTTTCCACTAAGAACTATTGGAATTTTCGTTGAACATTCATCACCGACAGTTTGAAAACTACTATTTGAAATTGCTGTGCTTGAATGCGACGCTTAATATCATACTTGGAGACCTGATATTTTAGTTAAAGTTTGGAAAGACGGAGTCGGCTTAAGAGCACTATTAAATATTATTAAATTAAGGAAACTAAAAGTAATGGTCTGAGCTATAATAAAACTTTGAACAATACTGCAGTATATTTAAAGGTAGTATTATATTTGCTGATTGTCAAGCCTCAGTAGATTATTATTGGTCCGTTCCAAGAATCCGTTGAGGACCAACTCATAGTACAGTGACTATTGGTAAAATAAGTTAGCATTCTGATTGTTACTCTTCTCTATCGATACTTAATTAATACTTTTTCAGAGTGACCATCGACAAAGCGGGAAGTTCTATGTAAATACCTTTACCGATATTTCATTCGTGTTTGTATGTTCTGATGTTCTGCAAAATATAATTATTATTTATTTATTTATTTATTTATTTATTTATTTATTTATTTATTTATTTATTTATTTATTTATTTATTTATTTATGTATTTATTTATTTATTTACTTATTTACAACTATCCAACGGTCAAGGACCAATTTCAGGATAGGCAAAGTGTAACATATAATACTTATAATTACATTCTAATATAATTTCCATTAAAATAGGGTACGTACATTTCAGGTAAAAGGCAAGAACATTATGACATTAAACATGACATTATGGCAAGCAAAAATCAAATGATAAATACATACTTATGTAATTATGTATGCCGGTATACATATACAGACATTAAGGATTTTGCTTTTAACTAAGATTGAATCAAAATGTAGTGTTTTAAATTGTAATAGTAATGTTTTCTATGGTCCTTAGGACATGCCAATTTTATTTATAATCTCAATTTAGTAAGTATTTTTCACATTTTTTAAATAATATAATTACAATGTATAAACATTTTTGTAGAATTCCTGAGGAAGAAACAATAAAGTTTCGAAAGCTTGAATTTAAAAAAGAGTCTTCTTTTTTGAACCCAGTGATTGCATCCCTGAAGTTAAATTAAAATTTTTTGTTTTTAACTTAGACAATCGTCTAATTTTAATCTCTGTACTTATATACAGACATATATACCTATATACGCGCATACACACAAATATTTAGTAAGTCCAGATATATAATGTATATCCTATTTATAACCTAATCGTAAATATCACTTGCTAGTTAAATACAGTTTTTATTTTAGACAGAGAGGTGTTAAATACATCAATATTTTGTTGCACTGACGAATAGTTCTTACACATTGTAAAAACTGGCGACGATTCAAGTAATCGTGTACGAGGCGTAGGTTGATTGAAGGTTTCAAGATGTCTAGAACTGGGACGAGGAACATTTAAATTAAGCTGTCTTAACACTTCTGGGCAGTCGATTATGGAATTCAATAATTTAAATAGAAGAATTATGGAATGAGCTTGTCTACGTGTATCTAGAGAAACCATGTCACATTCTAGCAATAAGACGTCATGGGCGTAACCAATTGGAGGGTAGGTACCAGTTAGTTTAAAAGATACAAATTTTAAAGACTTCCTCTGTACGTTCTCGAGCAAATGTACTTGATGTTCATATCTAGGATACCATATTAGGGAGGCATACTCCAAATGAGAACGAACAAAAGCGTAATAAAGAGACATTAGTACTTCGTGTGAGCTAAACTCTTTTAAATTACGTTTGATGAATCCCATGTTTTTATTGGCTTTGCTGAGAATTTCATGATTATGTTTACTGAAATTTAATTGGGGGTCAAAGGTGACTCCTAAATCTTTAAAAGAACTTGGACGTTGCAGACAGGTGTGGTCAAACTATAAGGAAATATAATCGTGTTCTTCTTGCGATAGAATGACAAAATATTATACTTCTTACTGTTAAGTGACAGATTATTTTTTATACACCATCTACTTATGCTGTCAAGATCATGTTGTAGGTTAATACAATCGCCTATGTCCGAGATTGAGCAGTAGATCTTCATGTCATCTGCGTACAGTAGATGTTTCGTATTAAGATTGTGATTATAACATCTGTTTGAAACTTAGAGAAAACCCTGTTTTTAAATTACACAGTACGTATTTTTATGTACTTTTTTTAATTTCATAAGCAAGATAGTAACCATAGTGAAGATACCACGGGACGCTAGCGTCCCTAGCAGTGACTGCCATAGGTAACAAACTTATACTTTTAATGGTTTACCTCGTAAAGTGAATTACTTTGCTTGATACACTAATGAGTAATCTTTGACCGAAATAAGTTTATTTATATCTAAATACCAGTGCTTTGTATATTAAGTACGTATCTGAAGTCAAAATTAAAACATTCAAAATGACGGCTCCGATTTGGCGAATGTGCTTAAACTTAAGAAAATGTTTGATTTCGATTATAATTTATGAATATAGTGTCCTAATTTGCGATATATTCCACATTTATTTACTTTATTTCATTTCATCTCATTTCATTTCATTTCATATCAATTCATTCCATTCCATTCCATTTCATTCCATTCAATTCCATTTCATTCCATTTCAATTCCATCCCATTCCACTCCATTCCATTCAATTCCATCCCATCCCAGTCCATCCCATTCCATCCCATTCCAGCCCATCTCATTCCATCCCATTCCATCCCCATTTTACATATGCTACCCAACAGGTTCAAAGACCCAATTACTGGATAGGACAAAGAAGATTACAAAGAAAAGGAAAAGAGTACTATATATTTATATAATCAAAGATGTATATACATGCACAAGCAGATCGGGTAAGAAAAATATTTAAAATAATTATAAGAGCATTTGAAGAACACACAGTACACGTGTTACAGTAATGAACAATGATGAGTTATTTATTATTAAAGATACATAATTACTTCTACATGCACGTCGTAGTGAATTGAAAGTATACTAATCTTAAAAAAATTTATTATTACTTCCTTCGCATACTGAAGGGAAGTACTGTATTCGAGAAAAAATCGCCCTCCAAAATTTTTTCGGATTCTGACGTTTCAGA
This sequence comes from Stenurella melanura, assembly GCA_963583905.1. Classification (NCBI taxonomy): domain Eukaryota; kingdom Metazoa; phylum Arthropoda; class Insecta; order Coleoptera; family Cerambycidae; genus Stenurella; species Stenurella melanura. The sequence goes on from OY757317.1 coordinate 14,339,725, forward strand.
ACACGTAGATTACGAAAATATAGGTTTTTCAATTCCGTCAGTCTGGTTTTTTGCTCAAATTTAAAATTTCCACGTGTCATGACGCGCTAAACCTATTTCAGAAAAAATAATTTTTTGAAAATTTTTTTCACCAACATTTTTGAAAAAATTTTTACGAAGACGAAAAAAATTTTTTTTTGCTCAAATTTAAAATTTCTACGTTTCATGACACTCTTAACCTATTTCAGGATAAAAAAATTTGAAAATTTTTTTCAGCAATATTTTTGAAAAATTTCTTACTACTAAAATGAAATTTTTTTTTTCTTTCTTCAAATTTAAAATTTCTGCGTTTCATGGCATTTTAAGCCTGATTCAAAAAAATTTTTTTTTTAAAATACGTGGATTTTTTTTTTAATTTCTTCAAATTTCAAATTTCCACGTTTCATGGCGTTCTAAATCTATTTAAAAGAAAAATTAGAAATTTTTTTTAACTATTTTTAAAAAATTTTACCACTAAGATAGAATTTTTACTTCCCTCGCATACCGAAGGGAAGTATTGTATTCGAGAAAAAATCACCCTCCGAGATTTTTTCGGATTCTGAAGTTTCAGATCACGGAGATTACGAAAATATAGGTTTTTCAATTCCGTCAGTCTGTCTGTCTGTCTGTCTGTCGATCTGTCTGTCTGTCTGTCTGTCTGTCTGTCTGTCTGTTGGTGCATTTACTAAAAAACTACTTGACGGAGAGCAGTCAAATTTGGTAGGTAATTGACGCTACTGTCAGCGCAGGAATGGTAGAAATTTCACTGGAAAATATACAGGGTGGACCGTCTAAACGGAATAAATAGTGAAAAAAAATTTTTTTTCGCTCAAATTTAAAATTTCCACGTTTCATGACGCGCTAATCCTATTTCGGGAAAAAAAAATTTTGAAAATTTTTTTGAAAAAAATTTTACCAAGATGAAAAAAATTTTTTTTGCTCAAATTTAAAATTTCCACATTTCATGACACGCTAAACCTATTTCTGAAAAAAAAAAAAATTGAAAATTTTTTTCACCAACCTTTTTGAAAAAATTTTTACCACTAAAAAAAAATTTTTTCTTTGTTCAGATTTAAAATTTCCACGTTTCATGGCATTCTAAACCAATTTAAAAGAAAAAATGTTTGAACATTTTTTACCAACATTTTTGAAAAAATTTTTACCACCAAAACAGATGGAATTTTTTTTCTTAAAATTTTAAATTTCCACGTTTCATAGCGCTCTAAATCCATTTAAAAATAAATATAGAATTTTTTTTAAAATAGATGGAATTTTTTTTTCTTTGTTCAGATTTAAAATTTCCACGTTTCCGTGGCATTCTAAAATTATTCAAACAAATTTAAAAATGTTTTTGAAAAATTAAAAAAAAAATTGAAAACATGTTTAGGTAATCTATATATCACTATTATAGAATAGATGAAATATTTTTTTTGCTCAAATTTAAAATTTCCACGTTTCATGACATTTAAAAACTATTTCGGAAAAAAAATTTGCCACATCCTTTCACCATTTTGGAAAAAAATGTAACACTAGAATGGTCGGAAAAAAATTTTTTTGTTCAAATTCAAAATTTTCATGTTTTATGACATTCTAAACCTATTACAAAAAAAAAGTTTTGAAAATTTTTTATATTTTTTAACCACCACTATACATCCACTCCATTACATGAATGTGGGATTGAAAATGTGACAGATGGCAATAATATTTGGCATATGCACCTATTATATACTTTTATTGAATAATGGCATCCCAAGAAATAATTCAGTCATGGTGGACATTTGTAAAGGTATTTGCGCAAGCCTTCCATATTTGGCACCTGTTATTTAGTATTGAACTTTTGCTGTTGGATGAGCACTCTGTATATTTTTTTGACCAAAAGTTATCAGGTTTTTTTGTAATAATAGCAATAACTATATTTCGATTATTATTCTCAATGTCATTTCGTAATTAATAATTTTTAGAGTGACCGCCATGCACAAATAACGAGGGAAGTTCTGTGTAAATAACTTTACCGATTTTTTTTTCTTTGTTCAGATTTTAACTATCCACGTTTCCATGGCATTCTAAAACAATTCAAACAAATTTAAAAATGTTTTTGAAGAATCTTTTTAAAAATTTGAAAACATTTTTAATCCATTTATGTATCACTACTATAGAACAGACGAAAATTTTTTTTTTCTCAAATTTAAAATTTCCGCGTTTCATGATATTCCAAACCAATTTCGGAAAAAAAATTGCAACATTTTGTTACCAGTTTGGAAAAAAAATGTACACTAGAATGCTCAAATTTAAAAGTTTCCCGTTTCATGCCATTCTAAACCTAGGTATTTCAGAAAAAAAAAATTTGAAAATTTTTTTCACCAACATTTTTCAAAAAATATATCGAATTTTTTTTTATTTGCTCAAATTTAAAATTTTCACGTTTCGTAGCATTCTAAAACTATTTTAAAAAATATGTAATTTTTAATTTTTAAAATTTTTTGGTACTACTATAGAATAGAAGGAAACTTTCCTTTTTGCTAAAATTTAAAATTTCTACATTTGACATTTTAAACCTACTTCAGAAGAAAAATCTTGAAAATTATTTTACCAACATCTTTTGAAAAATAAAAAAAAAAAAAATGAAATTTTTTAACCACCACTATACTTCCACTCCATCACGTGAATGTTGGATTGAAAATGTGACAGATGGCAATAATATCTGGCACATGCACCTATTATACTTTTATTGAAAAAAGTACAGGGTGGTCATCCCAAGAAATAATTCAGTCATGGTGGACATTTGTAAAGGTATTTGCGCAAGCCTGCCATATGTGGCACCTGCTATTTAGTATTGATCTTTTGCTGTTGGATGAGCAATCTGTATTTTTTTCGACCAAAACTTATCAAGTTTTCTTTGTAATAATAGCAATAACTATATTCCGATTATTATTCTTAATGTCATTTCGTAATTATTAAGTTTTTAGAGTGACTGCCATGCACAAATAACGAGGGAAGTTCTGTGTAAATACCTTTACCGATTTTTTTTTTCTTGAAATAGGTTTAGTCATGAAACATGATTTTAAATTTGAACAAAAAAAAACTTTCTGTCTATCGGTGTGTCTGTCGGTTTGGCTGTCTGTCTATCTGACGGTCTGTCTGTCGGTCGGTCCGTCGATCTACCTGTCGGTCTGTCTGTCTGTCTGTCTGTCGGACTGTCTGTCGGTCTGTCTGTGTGTAACTTTCATTGTCCGCACGCTTTCTCCGCTTTAAGATATTAACTAGAAATTTTGTACACGTATATACTATAACGAGTTCTGGAACTGGATTGTTTTTTTTAAATATCCGGTGAAGGGTAGGGAGGTAAATAGGGGGAAATAAGGGGAAATAAATAAAGCAAGCTGATAAGAGTACAGAAACTTGAAATTTGGTGTATGTACTAGAAGCCAAGGTCTCAAAATTTTTAAAAATATTTTTCATCCCCCCCACCAGCCCTCCCCCCCCACTCCATTATTAAAGCGGTTGATAAAATAAAATTGAGATATTCACTTGAAATTTGGTATTCGTATATATTATAACGACATCTGCAACTAGATTATATTTTGAAATGATTGCGTTGTAAATAGAGGTAAATAGGGGAAAATAAGTAAAGCAAGGTGGTAAGAGTACAGAAATTTTTGATTTGTTGTACATACGAGAAGCGAAAGCCTCAGGATTATTTTATAATATTTTCCAATCCACCATCTTATTAAAAGAGTTGATAAAAATTAAATGACATCATGATGAAAAAGTAATTTGTTATTTCTCATATTAAATATTCGACAAAGTGTATGAAATTTGTTTATAAAATACCCAAAAAATGATTTTTCTCCATCTACTATTTTATTTTGGATACATTTATTACATTCAGAGGACCCCTGCCCACTTGTCAGAGACGGAAATTGATAAAATCCGATCACTAAATGTTATATTGCTGCATTTCTCAGAATAAGTATTTTTGTTAGTGTAGAATATGATTAAAAAAAGTTTACAGCTGTAAGGTGCTAGCAACCCCTAAAAAGATAGAAAATATCCGCTAAAATTCTATTCTTGGCCAATAACTCGAAAAATAAAAAATATATATCAAAAATCTAATAGCACTAAGTGATAGAGGGGATAATTTCACGTCAAAAACGTACTTATATGAAGTTTTTTTGTTCTATCAAAAATGTAGGCTCCAGATTTTTTTGTTTAAGGTACGAGAATGGAACGTAGCGACACATAAGTACGGCTCGCGAAGCATACGCGGTCTCGGACGCGCTACACTTAATTTGTTATAACTTTTGAACTAATTAATGAAATCGAGCTCAACAAAGCTTAAATTAAAGTAAAAACATGTGGCTATTAGATTATCATATTTTCAAATATGAAATGTTTGAATGTAGAAATAGTATACATATGAAGTCGGAAAAAAGAGATTTCCGATGAAATCGGTAAGAACTCTACCATTCTCATGCTTTAAACAAAAAATCTGGGACCTACATTTCTGATCGAACAAAAGAAATTCATATACGTTTTTTATGTGAGATTTCTCCCTCTATCGCCTAGTGCTATTAGTTTTTTGATATACAGGGTGTTTGGTGCATCGTGTGCCAAATTGAAATGGCCGACAGAAAGGGTTATCTGCTATTCTTTCAGGCCCCTTAACACTTCCCATGCCCTGCGGGATTTTTCATATCTTTTTAATGAAAAAATCCCAAACTCTACATTTAAATTCAAATTATAAAAAAAGTATTAGGCGTAGACTGCGAATTTCATTTTTATTTTGATGTGCATTGTTGAAGGGTTCTTTTAAATCCAAAATTACTGGCATTAGTCATCTAGTTGTTTTTTTATTCACTCGCAAACTTTCGGAATAGGTAAAATTTAAATTTAAACTTACACTTTACATGGCTATAAAAAAAAGCTCAGAGCAACCGGAATCTTCCAACTCCCTCAAAAATTCTCTAGTCTATCCTCTTGCTAGTGATGTGCCACAGGTCATAAAAATCTTTTAATAACTTCGTGAATTCGCTAATTTAATGAATCGGGTCACATAAGGCTAATATTCAAAATTCCGAATAAAAAATTATTTTTGCTTAAATTATGCATGGGAAACGGGTAAAATCTGTTATCTCACTCTTGTGAAGTAAAATCTATCTTCTATTTCTTTCTGTTCATTGGTTTTCTTGAAATAAAGAAACAATTACATTTTTATCATTTATTAAAAAAAATTAAAAATCTTGCTCAAAGTGTTGGTGTCTGTTGCGAATGCAGGCCCGACATCTGCTTCATATTTCGACAGTTGTTGTATGAAGTCGTATTTCCTCCCTAATTGTACCGAAAACCATTTCTATACGTTGGACAAGTTCCTCCCTAGTCGCAACCTCCGTCGCGTACACGAACTCTTTGGCACGTCCCCAGACAGAAAAATCCAACGGAGTTAGGTCTGGGGAACGTGGAGGCCATTAAATAGGGCCATCCTGCCCAATCCACGTATTTGGGAACACATTGTCTATATATTCTCTTACAATCAATCGCCAGTGCGCGGGAAAGCCGTCATTTTGAAAAACTATAGGCGTATGCGTAGATTGGGCGGGATGGCCCTATTCAATGGCCTCCACGTTCCTCAGACCTAACTCCGCTGGATTTCATGTCCGGGGTCGTGCCAAAGAGCTCGTGTACGCGACGGAGGTTGCGACTAGGGAGGAACTTGTCCTCTTGTCCAACGCATAGAAATGGCTTTCGGTACAATTAAGGGGGAAATACGACTTCAGACAACAACTGTCGAAATACGAAGCAGATGTCGGACCTGCATTCGCAACAGAGACCAACACTTTGAGGAAGATTTTTAATTTTTTTTAATAAATGATAAAAATGTAATTGTTTCTGTATTTCAAGAAAACCAATGAACAGAAAGAGATAGAAGATAGATTTTACTTCGCAAGAGTGGGATAACAGATTTTACCTGTTTCCCATGTATAATTTAAGCAAAAATATTTTTTTATTCGGAATTTTGAATATTAGCCTTATGTGACCCGATTCATTAATTTAGCGAATTCACGAAGTTATTAAAAGATTTTTATGACGTGTGGCACATCACTAGCAAGAGGATAGACTAGAGAATTTTTGAGGGAGTTGGAAGATCCCAGTTGCTCTGAGTTTTTTTTTATAGCCATGTAAAATGTAAGTTTAAATTTAAATTTTACCTATTCCGAGTTTGCGAGTGAATAAAAAAATAACTAGATGACTAATGCCAGTAATTTTGGATTTAAAAGAACCCTTCAACAATACACATCAAAATAAAAATGAAATTCGCACTCTACGCCTAATACTTTTTTATAATTTGATTTTAAATGTAGAATTTGGGATTTTTTTCATTAAAAAGACAAAAGGTCGATATGAAAAATCTCGCAAGGCATGGGAAGTGTTAAGGGGCCTGAAAGGATAGCAGATAACCCTTTCTGTCGGCCATTTCAATTTGGCACACGATGCACCAAACACCCTGTATATTTTTTACTTTTCGAATTATTGGCCAAAAACCGAATTTCGGGCAATATTTTCTATTTTTTTAGGGGTCACCAACATCTTACAGCTGTAAATTCTTTTTTTCCTATTCTACACCAAAACAAATACTTATCCTGAAATATTCAGACATATAACATTTAGTGACACCTTAAAACCCCTGATGACTTGGGCTATATGTCATTCCAGCAATTCAACCAATTAAAAAATAAGGTAGAATTTTGCAACAAATATGAATCAATACTAAGTGATGACTAATAAGTTCCGAAATATAAATTTCGCATAATTTAACAAAGACTAGATCTCTCTAAAAATAGTAAAACACATGGTAATAGCTCAAGCTAAACAAACGAGTTTGTAAATTGTGCTAATCTTCCATGCAAAAAATAATAGCACATCGTTCTCGATGAACTCTACTACTAAATAAAAAAATCACGTTAAAAGCCTTAAATCTTATTTGATTTATGAGGTATATTAAATTTGATTAACCTGTTTATTTAACGGTTAACAGATACTAAATTAATCTTTTTAGTGTATGCAAACTATAGTGCTACTATACCGGGTGATTTAGTTTAGTAATCGCGCCCCTCTGTCTTTCTTATTTCAACAAAATACTACAACAAACCATATATATTTGTAAATCGCTTGTCAAGCTCTGTCAAATGACGTCTTTAAATCGACTCTGTGGTCATATACAGACTGTCTATTTTACGAGGGCCACACCAAATATCTCGCTTAATATCTATTGTAGAAGAATAAAGTTTTAGAAACAGTTATCCCATTTTTTGTGAGCTATATTTCAGTAAAAAGAAATTTGAAATCCATAGCCTACTTTATGAGATATATTACAAAAACCTGAAAAGTAGGAAAACCACAAACGGTTATAGCTTCCTTATTTGAGGAGATACGAAAAAAGTTAAAGGAATGAAAGTTGACGGCAAAGACAATAAGAATAATAACGTGTAACAAAAAAATCGAAAAATGCAGTTGGCTTTGACATACGCTATTGTGCAAAAATGAAAAATACATATCTCAAACTAGGCCATGACGCCATTAATTCCGTTATTTTTTTCTCATTCCAACGATATAAAACATGTCACAGAAATTTTAACCGATAGTGTCAATATTTAATATTTTACGAATACCACAATTCATATAATTGAATCGTAACAATCAGCTGTGCCATAATAGTAAAAATTCACTTTATAATAATTATAATTCCGTAATTATTTATTACAATTTAATACAAACCAATAAATATCTCATAAATGAAAAGTACAAAACGAACATCCAAAGAAAAAAACGAAAAACTATGTATAACAGTACTAACTACCTACTACTATATTGAAAGGAAATTGTGTGTATTTATTTTTCTAACTACAAATGCTCAAATTGTGCACCATGCATTCTGACACATAAACGTGCTCTACGAGACACGTCACGCATTACATTTTGGAGCATTTCAGGAGTAATTGCCTCACATGCGTTTCGAATTCTGGTTTTGATGTCCTCAATATTTTCAGGGGCAGTTTGAAATAACTTGTCTTTAATGTAACCCCAGACGAAAAAATCCAAGGGAGTAATATCATACCATAGACCATAGAATGGGTCCACAGGTGCCTATCCAGCTATCTGGCATAACTTGATTTAAATAATTTGTACATATTACAGCAGTGTGAGGTGGAGCCCCATCTTGTTGAAAATATGAATAATTTAATCTTTCTGCCACTGTTAATTCATAAAGAAAATCTTGAAATTCGTTTTGCAGGAAATTATGGTATCTACGAGAGGTTAATTTGCCATCATAAAAATAAGGTCCAATTACTTTAGTCCCTAAAAGACCCAACCAAACATTCGTAGAAAATCTTTCTTGGAAAGCAGTCTCTCTGCACCAATGTGTATTTTCTCGTGTCCACTTATAATGCACATTTCTATTGAAAAATCCATTATTAGCAAAATTTGATTCGTCCAACCAAAGAATTTTGCTACATATCAGCGCGTCACTCCTTTTCTTATTTAATAACCATCTACAAAATCTTACTCTCCTTGGCTTATCTCCCTCATTTAAATGTTGAACTTTCCTCATTTTGTAGCATCGAAATCCGTTTTTTTTTTCAATTTTTTTCTTGCACTGTCTTTTTTTATGCGACAGTTTCTCTGAATTTGTCCTCATTTTGGTTAACATAATTTTTTTTTTATTTATTTATTTTTTTTTTAATTTCTGTGACATGTTTTATATCGTTGGAATGAGAAAAAAATAACGGAATTAATGGCGTCATGGCCTACTTTGAGATATGTATTTTTCATTTTTGCACAATAGCGTATGTCAAAGCCAACTGCATTTTTCGATTTTTTTGTTACACGTTATTATTCTTATTGTCTTTGCCGTCAACTTTCATTCCTTTAACTTTTTTCGTATCTCCTCAAATAAGGAAGCTATAACCGTTTGTGGTTTTCCTATTTTTCAGGTTTTTGTAATATATCTCATAAAGTAGGCTATGGATTTCAAATTTCTTTTTACTGAAATATAGCTCACAAAAAATGGGACAACTGTTTCTAAAACTTTATTCTTCTACAATAGATATTAAGCGAGATATTTGGTGTGGCCCTCGTAAAATAGACAGTCTGTATGTCAAAGTAATGATAGTAAATTTTCTTTTCAAACGGTGTGCTATAATTTTCTTTGCCGATTGTTGTAGAGATTCTTCTTCTGAATTTATCTGTGTAAAAAAAGTATACACTTCCATAAGAGCAATTTCTAGGCAATAAAACATGACATAAGTTTATTCAAAGGTTTTGTTTCGAAATCAACATAGCCATGGAAACAATTGAATTTTGACACTGTTAGTAACGTGAAATTGAAAATACTGTTATTTGTAATGGTGTTATTAGGTTTTATTTAATACTATACTTATAAATTGATTTATACCAATGAAGAAAAATAGGACTTGACTCGAATGTATGGATAATTACAAATAAATAATAATTACATTAATCGACAAATTTTAACTTTTATTTTGTATCGTTAACCAAAATCACTTATTTGTATTATTTTGATCCTAGCTACGTCTAACATAGTCCTAAGAAAAAACTGTTGGCTCAAAAAAATGTAATAACTGACCTAACACACATATTATGGTATAATTTTAATAAAAAAAGCAATTAATAAATCATGCAAAAAATATTTGCCATTTTGACACATATTTCAAATACATAATAGGTATACTATATATTTAATTAGAATATAAGCTCTTTAATCAGAAAATTAATTATTCTTCTTGCGCTTCTTAGCCTGTCTCTTATAAGTTACTTCTGGAGCATCTCTTATACATGTCCAACAGTAGTCTGCTAACATCACAGAAGTCCATTTGCCCTGATATCTTTTTTCCATATTTTGAATATCCTGGTGGAATCTCTCTCCATGCTCATCACTCACTGCACCACAGTTTTCTGGGAAATAATCCAGAAGTGAATGTAGAAAGCGGACTTTTAATGAGATTGCATCCTAATTTTTGGTATCAAGAAAGAAGAGTCCCAACAAGATCACTATAGTTTTCTGCTCTTTTGTTACCGAGAAAGTATGTTGCTACCATTTTCTTGGAATTCCCAGCAGCTTTTTCATTACCTTCTAGAATGTTGTCAAATTCAGCATCTTTGAAAAGGTTCTTGATTTGTGGACCCACAAAAATTAATTTTCGCATCACTAAGTCTGGGAAATTTTTGTTTTAAATAACTGAAAGCACGTCCTTCTTTGTCCATAGCTTTTACTAAGTTTTTCATAAACCCCAGTTTTATGTGGAGTGGTGGCAGTATTAACTTTTGTGAATCAACTAATGGAATGTTAGGAACAATTTTTGCAACCCAGTCTTGGCGGCCAAATTTTTATTTTGTAATGTTGTAATCGCGCTCGACTGTCCCACTCACAAAAAGAACAGCAATATTTGGTATACCTTGCAGCATACCAAGTAAGATAGCTATCACTTTTGAGTCTCTACAAACCTGCCACTTACACTTGTTATTTTCTATAGTTTGTAGCAATACATTCATGTTACTGTAGTTTTCCTTCATGAACAGCATGGGCGATTGGAATTGATGGCAATTTATTTGCATTTGGGAGTGGCACAGCCTTTAGACTAAGTTTCGAGGCGTCAATAAAAAGTCTCCGCTTTCGCTTTGGACAGATCAAGGTCTCTTACAAGATCACGTTTGCACGATTTGCATGTTGTTTAATTTTGTGTGGTTCATCACCGGACACTTCGGCATAGAAATTGGGATCTTGTGATGTTGATTGCTGGACTAAGTCGTCATCTACATTATCATCTGATTGTTCGTCAGAATCAAGACTGTATTCATGAGGTGGAATAGGAATAGGTAGTTCATCACTATGGGGAACCTCCAATTGTACAACCAAAATACAACTGGTACGCCTTCTTAATTGTTGGAGTAAAATTATGTTTTTGACACGCAAAAGTCACTTCACCACAAATATAACAAAAGTTGTTAGATGTGTTTACACAATATCATGGCATATTTTCAAAATAGCACTATTTACTTTCGAAAATGAACGCTTCATGCACAAAGTACAAATACGACTACCTCAGAATGAAAATTAGTTTTAGTGGCAAATAAAGAGGAAGGTAGTTAGCACGGTCAGTATAGTATGTCTATTGTTCGTAGAATTCTAATTCTACCTGTTATTTATGATAGAACCGCCCACAAACTAGGGTTTATACCTGCGTTACATTTTATTATCTGTATTGGGAAAACCAGAGCCAACTTAAACTTTTGCTTTTTATATTGTTATTTAGCATGACGAAGTTACTAAGAATTTGCTATTTTTACTCCCGATACATGTAGGCTGTCAGCTACTGTTACCAATAGAAAAACTACTAATTATTAAGAAAATAAAAACTTTATTTATTATTTCCCATGTTCGGAGAGGCCTCCGTTCGCTTCTAAACATAATTGCCCTGTGTTTATCATGCGTTGGATGCATACATTAATAAAAGTTAACAATTTAACTAGAACATAAGAAATCAGTCAAAATTACTAAATCCAATTAAATTATTTTGAATCACAGTCTATTTTCAAAGCGACCACCGCCAAATTCAATACATTTTCTTGATCGATTTGTAATTTCATTTACGCTTTTTCTAACAATCTCTAAATTGTTTTAATTTCATTGCAAAAATGCTTAATTCTTGCAATCAGCTGCTCGCTGGTATTTATTTCTTCTTTATATACTTCAGTTTTTAAATAGCCCGACAAAAAAATAATCAAGGGGTGTGAGACCTGGTAATCTCGGAGGCCATGCAACGGGACCACCTCGACCAATCCACCTATTTGGATATTGTTAATTCAGATAGTTTCTGACTCGTACCGAAAAATGCGGCGTAGCCCCATCATGTTGAAGACACATTCCTCTTGTGTTTACATTATTTAATAAATTTAGCAGGGTATGTTGTAAAAAATCTAAATAATTGTCACCATTTAAGCGACCTTCAAAAATATGAGAACCTATGAGATTATTATTGAACATCCCACACCACACATTTACAGAAAATCTATGTTGGGAATCCTTTTGGATTATTGCACGGGAATTCTCGTGACTTCAAATATGAAAATTTCGAGTATTATTTATACCATCAAGGGTAAATTGAGATTCATCGGTAAACTCTTAACATAGTTCGTCTATGGGATAAAGTTAACCGAAATAGTTCATCACCAATCGTTGGATAATTTGGATATGATAAGGACGAATTTGTTCGCCTTTAATAGTTCTCCAAACTCTGGTTTGAGGAATATTTAATTGTTCACCAATTCTTCTTACGCTGATTTTTGGGTTCTGGTCAACCATATTAAAATCAAATCTTTTTCTTGCCGGGTCTGCCTAACATGACGTTCTATTTTCATGATTGAGGGAACGGTTCCAGTTTCAGAAAGATGTCTAAACACTCTATAAAATGTTTTAAAATATGGTACACGTTGATTTCCAAACCGGCGTCTGTATTCCCTTTCAGCAGCTTTTGCATTGCCATTGCAATATCCTTAGACAAAAACCATATTTGCGTATTCTCTACTCGTGTATGTAAACGGCTTGATTTAGAATTATTACAAGACAATATTGCAACCAGTAAAAGCAACAGTGGTGACGTGACACTTCTTAATTACAATATGACTGATTATTGACAGGCACCCACTTGATTATTAAAAAGTACGTAGCCATAACTTTTAAAACAAATGTAATGTCAAAACTAGATGATTGTAACAATTAATTACTCTTGCAATGAAATAAATATTGTTGAAACAAGAGTTTGGAGAACTACCTTTTGATAGTGCAGATAGGGAACAAAAAAATGATATGTAGTTAATCCCTAGAGTGACTTTTTTCTCTCATTCTCTCATTTAAAGTAAAAAATATTTGAATCCTCAACAATTTAATTTTTTTATTTGAACAATGAAATGGTGCGAAAAGATATTTTTATGGGATGTTGTATCTTTCTAGATACAAATTAATATTTTAAAGTCAAATATTTTATAAACAGTATACAGAGTGTTATTTTCTAGGAATAACTAAATATTTTTATTCTGGGTCCGGCCTTGATATTTTATTAATATCCCAGGCATTAGATGGTGAATGACTACTATAATCAAAATACGAAATTTCATTGGATTCTGCTTACGCATATGGCAAAAAGAATATTCTTCCAAAAAATATAAAACACCCTCTATTTCGAAAACGGGGCCGCTTTAGCCATTACTGTCTGGGGATTTAAGATCACCTCTATGTTTTCTATCTTTTGGTAAAGTACGACCCTCTCCTCACGAATTACCCTGTATATGGTTTGTTGAACTTTTTGTTCAAATAAAAAGATAAATGGGCGCGAATACCAAACTGAATCACTCGTTATACAGTCATCAAACACGGTAGTGCAAAAATTTAATATACAATACAAATAAATAAGGTTAAACATAATGGAACGGATATGGTAATTTAACGGGTGCAATAAATAAGGCACAGCAATGATTTACATTTTAAATGTTAGGGTGTAAAATTAAAAATTGCTTCGTGAAAGGTATTGTTACATTGTTGCACAGTAAATAAAGTCCGTACCGGAGGAGGTTCTAGACCACCGTTACGGGATTCATGACGATTGTTAATCTACAAGGAAATTCAACGGAATAGGAATAGGTTTTACTTTTATTATTAAGGATATGGTTAATAAATGATTAATGGTGAAAGAAATTTTGAATTTATGAATCATTATTTCTTAATTAATAAAAGAAAGTAGCACGGTCCCATTAAAAAAATTTCTATAGGATTTGTCTGAACGACGTTTCGACGGAATCTCATCTACCATCATCAGGTTCTCACTGAAAGCTGCCTACTGCTGCTACTGTTGGTGCTGGCGCTGCTGCTGCCGCTGCTACTGCTGCTACTGGTTGCTCGAACTGAACAGTTCAGTTCGAGCAACGAGGAGCATCAGTAGCAGCGGCAGCAGCAGCAGCAGCAGCTGCAGTAGGCAGCTTTCAGTGAGGATCTGATGATGGCAGATGATATTCCGCCGAAACGTCGTTCAGACAAGGATCCCTACGGAAATGAAAATGAAATTCCCTCTTTTGGGAAAAACCTAAAAATAATCGACCTATCGTTAATTCAGATAACTATTTGGTTCTAGATAGACAAGTCTACGATCTTACTAATAATTTCCATAGTCTACTTAGTAATTTTCTTACATCGTGTTCATCTGACGCAGGAATTTAAAAAATAATAAACATTGCTCATATCTCACTTATTTTTCAGAATTTTTAAATCGGAAATAACCGTTGCACTTAGAATTTTATGCTCAATGAGAAGCCGTCAAAAATATATAGTCATTCTATTTAAGAAAAAAAAGTTGATGTCATTTCCGGTTGAATCGTAAGTGACATCTACTTCTTTTTCATTCCTGTTAGTCTTGTTACTACATTTTGAAAAAAAATGTAGTATACGTTTAGCATTTTTCCGGTGGACCATCGAAGCCCGAAAAAAACGTCGGATCGATGTGAAAGTCATATCTATCGATTCGAGAGCGAATTTAGAAAATTCCGTCAGTCGGTCTGTCGGTCTGTCAGTCTGTCGGTCTGTCTGTCTGTCTGTCTGTCTGTCTGTCACGCCCAGCCCCCTTAATCCGTTTTCAGATTGCGATGAGACTTGGGTGGTTAATAGGAGGTCTTTTGAAAACCTTAACGCCGGAAGCTCGGCTCCGTTCGGAAACCGGAAGTATCCGATATAGACGTTTCGAGTTTTTCGGGAAAAATTGAATAACTCGATAACGGGTAATCGGATCGAGATATTTCAAAAAAGAAATAGTGCCGCTGGCAAAGCTCTATAAATAAGTATACCAGAGACTATGTCGAAAAACAAATGAAAATTGATTTTTTTGCAAAAAACTGGTTTTCTCGAAATCGGGTTAGGAAGCACGATAACTGTCCAGACTTTGATCGATTTCGATGAGACTCGGTGGGATCAAAGGTACCCGGCCACAAATCAAGCCTATTGCTGGCGGCCCGAATCCGTTGACCGCAAGTATGTTTTCCAGGGCCGAGTATGATTTTTCAAAGAAATTAATAACTCCCGAACCGAAGGTCCGATTTTGATTTTAAAAAATGGCAATTGTAGAGCTCAATTAGGTCTATTAGTTGACGTTTGTGAGAAATTTGACAAAACAAAAGCGAATCTACAAATCCTGGAAAACTTGATTTTTTTCATAAATTCTACAAATTCCGAAGAGTTTCCTAATAAAAATCGAAAATTAACTATTCCGTCGATCGATCTCTATAACCAGTATAAGGCATGGACCTTTTTGGACAAAAAATATAAAACAGAGTTTTTTAGAAAAACTTAAAATAAACGAGTAATTTACGAAAATGCAGTCCAAAGAATTATTTAAAAAAATATTACAAATTGATAAGTGATAATGTTATATTTAAAATATCATCATTCATTTAGTTATTTTCATTTACTAAATAAAAATAGAACCGATGTCCTTTCCGTGTTTCAAAATGTAGTTAGCTTTTACTTTAGTCAATGCAAAAAGAAAGAAAAATAAATAAAATAAAGCATGTCAAAACACCGAGTCATCTTGCGACCCTCTGCTGAAAATGTGATGAATCATCCCAACAAATTGAATAAAAAGCATATCAAAATGTAGTTTTTTTCACTTGTTACTACATTTTGAAGAAAAAAAATGTAGCGGTTTTGCATTTTTCCGGTGGACCATCGAAACCCGAAAAAACGTCGGATCGAAATGAAAGTCATATCTATCGACTCGAATTTAGAAAATTCCGTCCATCGCACAGAGGATGGACCAGTGCTATGAAAAGTTGGCATAAATACTAAAAATTCATGGCGGCCATAATGGTACAACTGTACCTAAAATTTCTAATAATCTTACCCGGCTACCTGGAACCACCCTTACCTGATCGATAATGGGCCATGAGCCTAAGTTACAACAGTCCGAACTTGTCCTTTTTGTTAGTTGGTTGTTTTGCGGAATTTATTTACACTCGTGATCGGTTGCATTTGTTTTAGTGTTATTTTATGATAGAGAAATTTACTTACTTTTTATTAACATGGCATCAACAAGTACAGATCAGTCAACAAATATTTGCTAAAATAAACCTATTTATTTTTATACATATAATGTATAAAAAAAATCACCAATAACTGTTCTTTGTTATCCATAAGGTTTTAGTGGCTCTCAGCGTATGTCCGAGAACTCTTTTTTCTCATTTATAAACTAAAGTCAGGTACTTTTAGTATGTATAAAAATTATTATGCCATATTATGTCTTTTGTAAAAAAAAATCAAAATACAAGTAGTTGTTATCTGAAATTCATGTCGACATCGCGGAACATACATATTAATAAATAATTTTGGTGTGAATTTTTCAATTATTTTTTTGTGTATAATCTGAAAGGGATTCCTAGAATTCACGGTTTATCTCCGGCCAGATGTAATTAGAATCTTCTAATCCCTATAAAATGGTACTTTTCAGGAATGGATTTATCACAGTGGCCTAGGAAAGTAGCACGGTCCCATTAAAAAATTTCCTATAGGACCCCTACGGGAATGAAAATAAAAATTAAATTCCATCCTTTACTGCATTCCATAATGTAAATGTCAAATAATAATGTTTTATGGTTGAAAATGCAAACAATACCACAAAATGCTGGGGCTAGCAGTCCACCACTGCCAGTCCCGCGATTTCAGCTACTCTCCACGAAGTGTATCTTAAGAATAGGTATTTATCTACGGGCACTCTCAGGCATGTTGTTCCGCTCGCAGGGAAGAGGGCCTCCAGGGACTCCAGACGTCGTCATCTGGTTCACACGACCACATATCGAGATGTTTACTCTTGGCATTCCTTAATGCAATCGGTACTTGTTGACAACGTTCTCTTGACTTCAATGAATTATGAGTTTACAGAAGTCTACAAGACTATCGAAAGGCGTCGACGAAAGTATACATAGTATATACAGGGGAATGTCTCCGATATATATTAGTAAACACATACGTTTAATTAAGTTCCAATGGGAATTTCGTTCCTAAAGTGTTCGAGAATGCCAAATTGTTATATACATGGGAAATTACTAGTGAAAAAGTAATTCTCATAGGAACATTTACCAACGATCTCGATAAATGAGCCCATGGACGAGAAGTTTGTGGCCCCTGTACATCTTTATTTCATTGCTAACATACACGTCATAGTTCTAATTGCTTAGGTTAGTTTCTTTTAATTAATTTGCCTCAAGTTTTTTGAAATTAAGTGAACATAAGTTATTTACATAACTGTTTTGGTATCTTTTAACTGTCAACTGTAAAATTTTAAAAAATGGTCAGTGTCGTTGGTAAAAATAAATAAACACGAGTAAATGACCTCGGGAGTTTTTAGTGGGCCATCCTGTATATTTACACAGCTACTTTTATACTAAATTCATTTGAAGCTTAAGTATTAATGGATATGTTGTAATTTCTTGCCATTTGTTAATCTTTTACTGATAAATATGTTTGTTCATAATTTGTGGTACTCTCTGAACTTAACGTTTTACAAAAGCGGTAATCAATACTGATTCTTTTTCTCATAGCTACTTGGTTTAAATTCTGGGCACGTTTTTTTTTATTATAAAACTGCGTAATATGATTCCCCTAGGTGTAATTTACAGTAATGGTACTTTTGCTAATTTACATCTTGTGTGCTAATGGCCTGATTATAAATATTTATACAAAAGTGAAGTAATGTTTGGGTAAATTGCAAAATACACTCATCTAAAGTTATTTATCATATTTTATTATATTTACTTACAAATTATAATAAGGAATGAAATAAAAACAAAGGAGCTTCAACATTTTTTTCATGTTTAACATTCCTCTAAACTGAAGCAGTCATTACGCAAATATTGCAATAATAGTAATAACCATTGATACAACCAAAACTGTACACCCCACAAGTTGCATTATTTGAGATGAGAGCACTTAAACATCTTGTTTTTATTTTTCATCGATTGTATGAAGAAAACTTTGCTTTGATGAAATTGGACAACACTAAAAATGTAAAGTTAATGAGTAGCCCAGTCATTAGAGATATTTACCCCTAAACAAATCGGAGGCGGATATTTTTTGCTTCCCTCGCATACCGAAGAAAAAATCACCCTCAGAGATTTTTTTGGATATAAATAATGAAAAAATTTCTTTTATGCTGAAATCTAAAATTTCCACGTTTCATGATACTCTAAACCTATTTCAGATTAAAAAATTTTGAACATTTTTTACACCAACATTTTTGAAAAATTTTTTACCACTAAATTAGATAAAAAAATTTTTTTTCTTTCTTCAAATTTGAAATTTCCACGTTTCATGGCATTCTAAACCTATTTAAAAAAATAAATGTTTTTGAAATTTTTTTTTCAAACATTTTTGAAAAATTTTTTAGCACTAAGATAGATGGAAACATTTTTTTTCTTGGTTCAAATTTAAAATTTCCACGTTTCGTAGCGTTCTAAACTTATTTTTAAAAAATTTGAAATTTTTTTTACCATTTTTGAAAAAATTTTTAATCTATTTATCACTATTATAGAATAGACGAAAAATTTATATTTGCTCATATTTAAAATTTTCACGTTTCATAACATTCCAAACTCATTTTGGAAAAAAAAAAATTGCAACATTTTTTAACCATTTTGGGAAAATATTTTATCACTAGAATAGATGGGAAAACATTTTTTTGCTCAAATTTAAAATTTTCACGTTTCATTACATTCTAAACCTATTTCAGAAAAAAAAATTGAAAATTTTTTTCACCAACATTTTTGGAAAATTTTTTACCACTAAAATAGATTGAATTTTTCTTTTCTTTGCTCAAATTTAAAAATTTTACGTTTCGTGGCATTCTAAACCTATTAAAAAAAAATTTAATTTGTAACTTTCCTTTTGCTCTAATTTAAAATTTCCACGTTTCGTGAAATTCTATACCTATTTCAGAAGAAAAAAAACTCTGCCTAAGGAACAACTACTTCCACATCCAGATTTTTAATTCAAGTCACTTTAAAGGAAACATCTTGACTAGACTTGCACTCTGGAAATTATTGGTCATAGAATTTTAATAATATTTCGGGCAGATGTTACAGAAAAGTTTGAGGCGTTGGCTTCCACCATATACGATAAAAATTACGTTTCTAGTTTACAATACTTATTTTCCCCTATTCACAACCAGCCCCTCCCCCACTCCTTCAATGGAATCATCTTAATCTGATATCATTACAATACATAATAATTGTCCTAACTTTTAAGTGAATATCTCAATTCTATGTTATCAATCCCATTAATAATGGAGCGGAGATGGCGGGGTCTGAAAAATATTAGAAAGAAATCTGAGGCCTTGGTTTCTAGTATATTCACCAAATCCCAAAATTCTGTACCCTTACCAGCTTGATTTACTTATTTTCCCCTATATACTCCTATTTAACCCCCAACACTTCAACGGAATCATCTCAAAATATAATCTAGTTCCAGATGTCGCTATAATATATACGTCTACCATATTTCAAGTTAATATCTCAATTTTATTTTATCAACCCCTTTATTAATGGAGTAAGGGTGGTGGGTGGTTGAAAAATATTATTAAAAAATCTGAGACCTTGGCTTCTAGGACATACACCGAATATCAAGTTTCTGTACTCTTACCAGCTTGCTCTACTTATTTTGCCTTATTTACCCCTATTTAACCCCCGACCCTTCAACGGAATCATCTCGAAATATAATCTAGTTCCAGATGTCGTTATAATACATACGTGTGCCAAATTTCAAGTGAATATCTCAATTTTACTTTATCAACCCCTTTAATAACGGCGTAGTGTTCGTGGGGGGTTAAAAAATATTATAAATAACTTGATATCTTGGCTTCTAGTACATACACCGAATTTCAAGTTTCTGTACTCTTGCAGCTTGCTTTACTTATTTTGCCCCATTTACCCCTATTTAACCCCCAACCCTTCAACTGAATCATCTCAGAATGTAATCCAGTTCCAGATGTCGTTATAATGCATACGTGTATCAAATTTCAAATGAACATCTCAATTTTATTTTATCAACCCCTTTAATAATGGAGTAGGGGTGGTCAGGGGTTGAAAAATATTATTAAAAAATCTGAGGCTTTGGCTTCTAGTACATGCACCGAATTTCAAGTTATTGTACTCCTACCAACTTGCTTTACTTCTTTTCCCCTATTTACCCCTATTTAACCCCCAACCCGTCATCGGAAACGTCTTAAAATATAATCTAGTTCCAGATGTTGTTATAACACATACGTGTACCAAATTTCAAGTGAATATCTCAATTTTATTTTATCAACCCCTTCAATAATAGAGTAGGGGTGGTGGGGGGTTGAAAAATATTACTAAAAAATCTGAAGCCTTGGCTACTAGTACATACGCCGAATTTCAAGTTTCTGTACTCTTACCAGTTTGCTTTACTTATTTTTCCCTATTTACCCCTATTAAACCCCCAACCCTTCATCAGAATAATCCCAAAATATAATCTAGTTCCTGATGCCATTATTATATATACGTGTAATAAATTTCAAGTGAATATCTCAATTTTATTTTATCGACGCCTTTAATAATAAATTGGAGGGGGTGGGGGATGAAAAATATTATGAAAAATTTTGAGGAGTAGATACATCAAATTTAAAGTTTCTGTAAAGTCTCTTACCAGCTTGCTTTACATATTTCCCCCTATTTCCTCCTATTTACCCCCCAACCCTTCACCGGATATCTTCAAAAACAATCCAATTCGAGATCTAGTTATAACATATACGTGTACCAAATTTGAAGTCAATATCTTAAACCGTTCCAGAGAAAACACGCGGACAAACAAAAAAAAGTTACAGACAGACAGACAGACAGACAGATAGACAGACAGAAAATTTATTTTTAGCTTAAATTTCAAATCTCGGCTTTTCATGACATTCTAAACCCACTTCAAGAAAAAAATATTGATTTTTTTTTGGCGATTACTATACTTCCAATCCACTACGTGGATGTGGAAGTAAAATGTATCTACAAAAATTTCGTCTAATGTCACGGATTTTCCATAAAAAATTGGTTGCCCGCTTCCGAATGCGCGTTTTGCAATACTTGGCGCGCAAGAAATCCTTTGCTTAGACAAACAAGAATTACACAAAAGTAGATTATTGTTCAAAAAGATAATACCGAGACGTTACAAAATGGAACCAGTGAGGCTTTTCATTCATTAAAAGATGCGATAAATACCAACACGGATTTGTATTCCATAATATTGGGAACAGAACTACAAAACAATCACTTATTAATAAGTAAAAAACACGGTTTTGTTTTCACGCACACTGTAGGAGGTCTTACTAGTGAGAATTTTGTAAAAACATAAAGAGGGCCTTCTCCAAGTCAAACTGAACTACTTTATCTAAAAACTAAAGCAAGAAATATTTACATTATAAATATAAACGTGTGCTTTCTGTGCTACAAACACAGTGTGTTCAAGAGAAAATAGGAAACTCATCCCAGTTACCACTTTTAATAGACAAATGCAAATTACAAAATAAGATAAAGAGATATAAAATAATGTATTACTAGATAAAATTCAAGGACACGGTGATACCTGTATAGATATCATGATAGCTCATGAAGTGAAATATCATAACTATTGCATGACCAATTTTCTAAAACTGAAATCAAGCGGTTCCGCGTGTGTAAGGAAAGAGGAAATACGCATGACGTTTGAATTTACGACACTTAATTACAATGGATTTTCTATAATTGATCATAATTGTCTTCACACAAATACACCCAGTGCATTCATATTTTTTACGTTATACATACCAATAGATAGTGCTCTTTATTAAGGATTTTGCCTACGCTCAAATTATAGTATTAGGTACCTTCTTCCAACAGAAAATGCCTTCTTATATCAAGTAAAAAGAGCTTTCCTTCAGATTGCAATTTATAAAACTATCCATGAGGATCATCCACATCTGCCTAATTTTTTATTTTGGTTGGTGTAAATTAGACACGAGTATGGTTCCAATAATGATGACCAAAAGTTTCAATTCACATTTATTTAGTAAGTGTAAAACTAACAACTGCAACAGTCATTGTCGTAGCGTCAGCAAAGTACAATGCGTAATTAGCTGCACGTGTGAAGGAAAATGTTCCGAAACATCATTATAATATTTTAAAAGTTCACATAGGTGTGGAAGCGAATATTTTTTTCCGAATTGAATTTTTCTTTGTCGGCTCATATATTTTACAATGCGTGTTCGTATTTTTGTGCAACATGTAATGGTTCATATGTTTTTTTATAAATAAGATATCGCAGCAAAATCATTCTGCTTCATATGTTAATTAAGAATAACATCAGAAGAATACGTTTATAAAATTTGAGATCAATATATCTAGTAGAGCTCGAGATACTGCGTGAGAAATAAGAAAACACACATTTTCATGCTTTCCTGAGTTTTCACAAAAATACGTTTTTTTCTCCAATTTCACAATTTTGAGTTAACTAGCGAACTCGAAATTCGAACCCAGCAGAAAATTTTACATAGGAATCTGTGTATCGTTTATGCATACTCGTTAGTCGACCCCTTATCTTTAAAATGTCTCATAGCGGGCATTATACTCTCTACTAGATATAATCGTCCTCCTTCTAAAGTCGGTTCTTCAAATTTCAAGGAATTTTGCAGCAAAGACGGTATAGGATCGTATTATATTCATAACAATTTTTGATTAGCATGATACGAAGTAGCAAACTGCAAAAGTTGCTGACAATTAGAAATTAAGCCTTAGGGTCCCCCAAGGCTCTGTTCGTGGACCATTCCTTTTCTTACTTTATGTAAATGACATGTCTAATTATATTAAAAATAGATATGCAGCAATGTTCGTAAATGACACTACTATTACAGTATCTGCAGATTACCCCGAAGAAACTGATCAGTTAGTGCATAACCTCATGGATGAATTAAGCACGTGGTGTCAAAGAAATAGACTAATTCTAAATGACAGAAGAACTATATATTTAAACTTTAGTCATCAAAGAGATCTACCAGGATGAGTAATATGTAACTTTATAAGCTTATCTGAATTTGATAAACTTCTAGGCACCAATCTTTATACAAAATTATCTTTCGATGTTGTTATTTTCGTTTGGGTGAAGGCCCACATTGGGCTACAGTATAATGAACGAGTGGACCTGCTAGCTAAGGAAGCCACTAACTCACGACAGCCCCTGAACGTAGTGTTATGTTTAGGAGACCGATATGTAATGTTGAAAACTAATATTAAACACAAATGGTCCTATTCGTGGAAACAATTTTGTTTTACCAACCCCACTAGGTACACTTTTATTCACAATTACGTCCCCAGCCTTTGGCGTAAAGATTTCGCCTGTTCGAGGAAATACAATACAACACTGATACGTCTTAAACTGGGCCATGCATGCTATCTATCCTGCCCATCTGTTTAAAATTGGAGTTTTTAGCTCAAATAAATGTGAAGAGTGTGACGCCCTAGGCGACCTTGATCATATCTTTTTCGGCTGTTCAAAATATAGAGCAGCCTCTGACAGGCCAATACAAAGTATTACTGAAGAGTGCAATACTCTGGCGCCTTTCAATTTGCTAAGCTTGCTTACAATTGGAACAAGGGAAATATATAAAAATATTATGATTTTTATTAAAGAAACTAATATTAAGCTATAGGTTAATCTCGTAATCCCTGTGTTTTTCCGCTTGTTTTTTTTACCTCACTTACCGTGGTCTACCTTGTATTGTCTAAGCTATAAAAATGTCCTGATCGACCCCAGGATGAGAAGCGTGTGTCCCCGTTTTCCCTCGACGTTTTCTTTTAATCGCCTCCCCCTGTCGATGTATTTGGGTTTAGGCTCTTGTTTTAAATATAAACAGGTTTTTCCTTTTATTAATTTTGTTAGATTTAGGTTAGGACATTCTTAATTTTAAAACTTAGGTAACTGGCTGCATGGTCAATGACCTAATGCCATTAAAAAAAAAAAATCTTTCGATGTCCATATTGATTCCGTTTGTAAGAAATTAAACAAAGGTTATTTTACAATTCTACCATTACGCATTACGCCGTATTCAGCAATGTGCTGTGTTTAAATTTGGAAAATCTACAATTTGAATATATTTGGTTTTATCTTTTAGAAGTAGATGTCACTAGGGGCATAGGATGATAATATTATATTTCTGTTTTTTCTATAGAAAAGGAGCAGAGTTTTTAGTTTTGACTTATATAGATTGAATAGATTTGATTTAAAACGACACAGACGGAATTTATTATTTTCCGATATATAAATTTACAATAGTTTAAAGTTAATTTAGTGAAAATTTAAATTATAGCAGATATTTCTTCCTCCTTTCCTTCCAACTACCTTCCCCATCTGACTTAAAACTAGTGGTTGGAGCCAAGAATACTGTTTGGTAAGATCATTTACATATTTTAGATTAAAAATTACAGTCCTGCTTATTTTTTTGGAATCAGTGTTAGATTCGCAAACATAGACTTTTATGGCTCTTTTGCCCAGGCTATAATGAGGTCCCAGCAATTCCATCATTTTCTGTTTGTTGTTTACTTATTAAAACATCAATCATTCCAATACCAATTAAAATATTGAAGTGGTTGTCAGTGAAGTAGTTATTTATTCTGTTAGGTGCATCCATTAGACTACCGGCAGGTGTAGTTAAACCACCCACGCCATCATTTTTTGTTTGTTATTGGTTTGTTGATCTCCAATACTACCTACTGTTTAGTGTATTAGCCATCTCCTGCGCTTAATGTCAGGTGCACTAGTGCTTGAAGGATATTGTCGTATTTAAACAGTTTAATTGAGTAATTTTAGCGTATCACTTGAGTAAGACCGGATGTCAATGAGTTCATCTGGTAAGCACTATTAGTTCACACATTTACACTTTTTAGACGGTATTTATTTGTAAATTTATTTTTATGCAATACTCTACAAAAGAAGTGCCATTTATTTCATTTATTTATCTAGATACCCCACCCAACAGGTTAACCGATTACAGAGTGGGAAAACATTACAGTGGCGGTAATATGACATTATGGTCAAATAGAACTACACCAGAATACTATAAGAACTAAGGTTATATTCTATTATAAATCCAGTCGCTTAATTGAAGCCAGCGTACCGCAGGGATTGGTACTCTCTCCCCACCTGTACACCATTTACACCTACGACATGCCAAGAACCACAAAAACCTCTTTGGCGCTCTACACAGTCGACACGGATATAATCAGGAAGCAGCATCCCTTCTGGAAGAGTGGTGCAACAAGTGGAAAGTCAAAGTCAACGCGGAGAAGAGCAAAGCCATCCTCTTGAATAGAGTCAGGAAGCAAAATTTCCCAATATTCGTAATGGTAGCGGTAGACATCAGTTATGATAATTACACAGATGATTAGAATTTAAACAAATTATTGAAGTTCTGACCAAAGAAATGTTAACTAAGAACCATTGATATACTATAATCGTTCATAAATAGACAGGGGTGCTCTATAATCTTTAAGAATATGTACACACAGTTCGTACTGAAACCAATTTGTAGTAATCTGGTATCATTTGCATGTTTTAGAGTTTTATTAAACACCGATATTATTTCTTGCGTGAATGAATATCTGAGAATTACTTGACGCAATGTGATTTCCTGTTTACCTATGTACTTTGGGTAATTAATATCACAGTTAATGATTGTTCTAATAATTAAACACATAATTCATAAATGGAACTAGTTTAATTCATCTAAATCGGTACAGGATGTTTATCAAGTGCATCGACAAATAACATTATTATGTTATTATCCATCCATCCATTCATAAGTATGCAAATAATTATTTTAGACAAGCAAATGAGTTTGTAAATTTCTTAATAGATGTAGGGAAGAATTTAGCAAAAAAAATTAAAAGACCATCTGTTACACCATTAGGATCTTCCACGCCCTTTTCCTTTTAGCTTGCGCCTACAAACAAAATCGAAGTTAAGAATGTCATATGTGAGCTAAAAATAGCAAATCACCTGGAGTTGACATGATAACAGCAGAAACGCTTAAAGAAGTTGCGGACGATATATCAGCCCATATAACGTATTTAATAAATAAAATTGATTACTGTGGGATTTGTTTTTCGGCTTTAAAAATTGCTGTTGTCAATCCGATTTTCAAACGGTGATGATGATGATGATGATGATGATGATGATTAGTAAAAGGGAAAATTGAGTTTTAAAAGTAGCTTGAATTTTTATAAAGTGTCTCGGCCTAAAGAGAATTTTACAACAATAAGGACAAAATAAAAATTTACAAAAATATAAACAGATGACAATTAAATATGTTCTAAAAAGGCTATGTTTTCAAGCTAGCTAGTAGTAATTAGAATATTCACTAGATCAGTCCAATCAATAGATCGCTGTCCAAATTAGGTCAAATTGAAGGTCGCTTTGCCATCTCCATCTCCAATTTCTATTATATTTATTACATTTGTACGAAATAAAAAATCGGTACAGAAATTTACACAGAACTTCTCTCTTTATTTTTACAAGGCGATCATTCCAAAAAATTATTAATTACGAAAGCACATATGAGAATAATAATCGGAAAGTTAGTTATCACTGTTATTGCAAATCCTGATAATTTTTGGTCAAAAAAATATACAGGATGGGCATCCAACAGCAAGAATTAACTAAAACTATAATAACTGTCATTCTTGAATTGTCTTAACTATATGCCAAATATTATTTCCAGCTGTCACATTTTTAATTGCACATCCATGTAGTTTAAAAATGAATTATTATTTGTTTGCTTATAATTGTATTGAAACATTCTTTATAGGATTTTGCAAACAGCAGAAAAAATAACTATCTATAACTAAAAGAAAAACTTTGTATAGAAATATTAACGAAATCTTTGCATTCTTTCGATAACCTGAATTCTGGTTATGCTAGCAAATTAAAATCCTAAAATGAATTTGTTTAATTTCTTATTTGACAATTCTCATTCTAACACTAGCATCCACACAGTCCCCTACGGCCATGCAGATTAAACTAGTATCCACATAACCCCCTACGATTATGAAGATTCAGTTAAAAATGAGAACAAAGGCCTAAAATGAATTTATTTATCTACCTTGTCTTAAAAAATTTTTTTCATTCCAATGGATTACATTTTCAAAGGCTAAGCATTTCCAGGAAACAGAATGATAGATTTCATTAGTTCTATGCTTAGTGCTATACTTTGCCACTGAAAAATATTTCTTTTTGTTTTGTTTCTGTTTGATCCATTTGGGACAGAGATTTTTTCTTTAAAAAGTTTCAATACTTATCAGTGGCAAAATATCCAATAAAAGTAAGAACGGTTTAGAATGTCATGAAACGTATACATTTTAAATTTGAGCAAAAAAAATTATTTTCATTATCTATTCCGTTTAGACGGTCCACCCTGTATATCCTAATTTAACTGTTCTCCGTCAAGTAGTTTTTTTTTGTTAATGCACCAACAGACAGATAACAGACCGACGAGCGGACGGAATTGAAAAACCTATACTTTCATAAATTATATGATCTAAAACGTGAAAATTCAAAGAAATCTCGGGGAATACTTCCTTTCGGTATGCGAGTGAAGTAAAAAGGCAGTAAAACCCCAGATAAGATAAGTACCCAACCTATATGAATGCTGCTAACTGCTTTCCATAAAAAAATACTGCCTTTGTCGACGTCGGCAGCTCAAAGAGATTTCTAATGTGTTTTTTGTCATTGTATTATTTAGTTATAGGCTGTACCACCACAGCTAACTCATCATGCAGACTTATCAATGTGTTTGATTTGACTAGTTTGAGATTCATCTGTAATGAAAATTGGTATAACTGGGATGTACTAAATGGTATGGTGAATTAAGTATGATTGAAATTACCTACTACTAATTTAATTACTAACAGTGGTTTAACAAATTTGCGTGATAATAAACACAAGTTTAATATTATTCCCATCATTAAAATACCTACATTTCGTGCAGTTGGACAGAAATTTGTCAATATGGGCGACTTGCTTTGTCGTTTAATGCCTGTTTTTAAAAATTTCAGTACAAAAATAAAAATAGTTTTGTGACGGGGTTTGGAATATAATATCTTCACAAATATGAGCGTGAATAAAATTTTTCAAAAAATTACATTGTCCTTTACTACCTACTTGAAGCTACAACTCCCTGAAGCAGTTTTGAATTTACCGTTTTAATAAGTTTGAGTCTCAGAAGGATAAGCAACTTTTATGTGAAAGTGAACAGTTTAATAGTTAGACGACCTAAATCGAATGATCTCATTTGGCATTTTTTTAAATTATATTTTCTGAAATATCGTTTGATTTCAGAGAAAAATGCTAAAAAATTGAATTTTCTGCAGTCTCTATAGACGTCAAAATTAACCAAGAACGCTCTCTCATATTAACAGCTGTGTGATGTCATTTATTTCTATGGTAATTTATTATATCTCAAAGTGTGTTTTTGCTGATAGCTAATAAAAATGTAATACAAAGTAACACGAATTGTGTGAATAATATTAACTGCTAAGCATATGACTTAATAACGCTAGAACGTTCTATTTTATGAAATTTACTTTTCTCTTTATTCTCCATGTGTTAGTATTTTTATACAGTGAGCACGTAAAGGTTGGAATAAATTCATTAAAATAGTTACAAAACAAGTGACAAAAATTTGCTCAGACCCGTCGATTTTTAAATACATTTCTCAATCTGTTTATTAAAAAAAAGTACTTCAAATATTTTTTTTAAGTTATGACGTCATCGCCATTTTTTTAAATGGCAACCCCCATTTCTTAAAATGTCATTTGAAAGAGCACATTTTTCTGCATACAGTACGTTAAATTCTAGCGAGTATTGCCTGACGAAATTATCGAGAAAAAAACATTTAACATTAATAGAACACATTCATTACTTATCGTCGAACCTTTTTACAACTTACACTTTTTTGTGTTTACGCTTTTTTTCATTTACTTAGCAACGCGGATCTAGCTCTGTTGGTTACGCGCCTTGTAGTATTATACCTAGAAAAATATGTATTGAATTCTTTGTGGTAATAGTAAGAAGTTTTTTTTAGCTAGATTTTTTAACGCCGTGTGGGTCGAGCGCAACCCGCATAGAGACAGTAGTATGATAGTAAGTAAGACAATAGTCACTTACGCCGCAGAACGCTATAGTTATTTATCAGTGATAAGTGAATTAGAATTGTCCTTTCTTAAATTAATTTAATAATTGTTACGTTAATTGTGCGTGTCGGAAATTTGTTCCTTTTCCTTTTGGCCCCCCTTTGCCCCTCCTATTGCCTGGGCCGACATCGACGATGGAGAATCCATCAAACCTACTGTGTAAGTTTCCGACACATTCTTTTTTTTTATTATACCTAAATACAGTTCACTAAATTATATCATTCTCACCACGCTGAAAGGGGTAGGCTCATTCATTAGTATTTACTTGTGATATCGTATTGAAAGTACTGATAATGAAACGTTTAAGTGAGACAGAACGAATTGAAAATTTGATAATGATTGGCTATGGAAACAAGTCCCAAACACAAACTACGGTTTGTGAATTATTTAATGGTAAATACCCTAATCGACCTATTACACAATCAACTGTCAGCAAAATAGAAAAGAAGTTCCTAGATTGTGGTCATGTAAGAGATAATTTCACGAAAGATTGTCCTACAATTTCAGAAAATAAACATTTAGATGTTTTACTGACTATGGAGGAGAATCTTCACAAACCAAGTCGCGAAGTCGCAGCAGAACAGTCAATTAGTCAGTCGACTGTTTTATAATATTTGAAGAAGAATAAATGGCACCCATATAAAGTGAATTTAGTTCAAGATCTTAACGAAGATGATTTCGACCGCAGAGTAGATTTTTGCGAAACCATGATGGAACCATGTAATATCAATCCACATTTCTTAAGACGAGTACTTTTCTCTGACGAGGCCACCTTCTGTTTAAATGGCACTGTGAATAGGCTAAATTGTCGATATTGGTCACGTGAAAATCCCACTGGATGGTGGAGGCCCATACTCAGTTTCCACAGAAAGTTAACGTGTGGGCTGGAATTGTTGGGACTACAGTATTGGGTCCATTCTTTATCCAAGGTTAATTAAGTGGCGAAAAATATTTGGAGTTGCTCCAACAAAACATAATTCCAGAATTTGTCGCACTGTATCCAAATGGTGAAAACCCTAATGTATCGGAAAACTCCATATGGTTTCAACAGGATGGCGCACCGCCACATTATTCGGTAATAGTGCGTAATTATTTAAACGAAATTTTCCCACGCAGATGAATTGGTAGACGCGGATCAATAGAATGGTCAGCTAGATCTCCGGACCTAAACCGAACAATACTGAGGACTTAAAAGACATAATTACTTACGAAATTGGAAGAATTGAACCCGAAACAATTATTAACGTTTTGCGAGAATTTCAGTTTCGACTTGGACATTGTCAAGAGGCAAATGGTGCGCAATTTGAACATTTAATCTAATTATTTTTGCTGTACTCTTAAATTCTTGTATTTTTGTTTTATTACATTGTTATAAGTAGTTAAGAATTTTCATCTCGATAATTTCGTCATGCAATACTCACTAGAACAATGTACAATGTTGACATTGCATATCATTATTGATCAGATATTTTTATTGATAGGCGAGCCGGCTTCGCACTTTAAACGTACCTATTTTCGTTACAATTTTGGAAGTAAGCGTCAGAGTTTGCTGTGTATCGGTTGATGTTCAAAGCAGTATATTTTTGGAATTATTTATAACACTTATCTCGAATTTTCACTGTTGCAATTATTCGACGAATACCTCGTATAATGTAATGCTCAACCGTTGCAACCTTTAAATATTATCTAAAAGAATTGATATTTAGTTCTAACATTTCATAATTTTGTCTATTTATTTTATAATTTTGTTTACTTATTAAACTTGTCAATTTTCTATATGTTATTTCACAGCGTTAATGTTTATCCTGTTTTCCGATAACTTATAGTTTTTTATTGGATAGTTAGCTGAGTAGCTATGCTAGATCTCGCCACCCTTGGCAAGCATTTTGTAATGTATTCTGTGGAATTAAATAAATAAAGACATCTTATTATTATTATTATTATTATTATTATTATTATTATCGGTTAATCCGTTACCGGACAGGGCTTCCGTGTTTTCTGACTGATACCACACGGTAGCCGCGTCGGCAGTAATTACGGCCACTCCCCACGACCTGTGTAGTGACGGTATATTTCTGAATCGTGTGCCCTAAGTAGACGAAGGGACCACAAGATAACAGCCTTCTGCATCTGGCCCGCAAGCCATTCGACTTATTTCTGGCAGACAGGTATGGTCTTAAGTTCTGAGAGTAGCGTAGGCTTCATACCACCGAGCACACCGATTATTAGGACTACCATCTTGACTGAGTAGCCTGGGTATAGCACTTGGAGCTCGTACCGGAGATCACGGTATTTGGTCCGTTTTTCCTCCTCCTTCAAAGTGATGTTTGGTTCAGCAGGTGCCGAGAACTCGATCACAAACATCACCTTGCGTTGATGGTCTAGGAGAACTATGTCAGGCTTGTTGGCTTGAATTAGCCTGACTGTCGGAAACGAGTAGTTCCAATAAATTCGGCACCGCTCGTTTTCGACAACGGACTCGATGTCCCCGGGGACGTAAGGCAGCATTGGTGTCTGGTCTATCCCGTACGAGTGCCGAAGATGATAATACAGCACCCGCAATGCCGCGTTATGGCGATGGATGTAGGCCGAAATTGCATACAACGGTCATGCGGAAAGTAAATGCATGAGCGATTCCGGCGCCTGACGGCAGGTTCTGCAGTTTATATCAGGAACCTCTACACCCATTACGCGGATTCAGTAGACCAGCGTGTTAATTACGCCGTCTTGACAGGCCACAATGAATCCCTCGTTCTCCGACTTTAGCCCAGCTGACCTTAAAAAGGCGAATGTCAGCTTAGTCGATAAACCCAGTGTTTCTAGGTTCTTATAGAACACCCCGTGCATGGGTTTATCGACATGCTGCCTAAACAGATATTCCTGTTCGGCAGCTTTTATTTGGACCTTCAGGCGAGGTGGCTGCAGTTCAGTGACTGACTCTGGGTCAGCACCGCGCCGGCATCCTCGTCTGTTGTCGAATACGAGACCAAGTTCATCTGCGGCTCATTTTGCCGCCTTAAACAGTCCTGCACCTACCCCTGCATTTTCGTGATCTCTCACTAATTGCAGAAGCGGGTCTAAGCTCCTTAGGATGTTGCATGCCATACTTAGTGCTACTCTGTCATGCAGACACTACAGACCCAATAGTCTTCGCCCCCCCTGTTGACGTGGGAGGTAGACATGAGGGACGGACGATCTATGATGAATACTCCTATTGATATTCATCATCTTGCGGGTACTTCTAATTGGCGCAGCTTATCTACAATCCATTTGACGACCCCAAAGGAGTAGAGCAGGACAGGAACGGCAAGCATATTAGTCGCAGACACCTTGTTCTTCCCCGAAAGTTCTGATGACCAAATCTTTCGGAGTAGGCGTCTGTACTTGCCGCGGAGAGATTCTTTAACTTGCTGGACATCCTGGATGTAATGTTGTTGCACACCAAGGTATGTGTAGGTCTCTCCGGCATCCAGATGTCTTAAGATGCTTCCGTCTGAGAGTTGCGCGTCTTCAGCAAAGTCCCCGCATCGTCCTCTCTTGAGATGGACGACCGCGCATTTGTCCAACCCGAACTCCATGCCAATGGCCGCGTGTACAACCCTTAGAGCATTCTGAAGTTCGTGCTCTCCGGAGGCATATAATTTGAGGTCATCCATATAGAATAGATGAGTGACCTTTTGCCTTCGGCATTTTATTATTATTATTATTATTATTATTTCATTTTTTCTCGGTATGCTTGCCGGTTACTTTCATCAGCTGAGAGGGAATTCACCCTATCCAGCTGCTGTTACGTCGATAGAAACTTCCGTACTAGGTGGCAGGTTTGTAGAATAGCAGCCTTCTGTATGAGTATTATAAGGCCATTAGGAAGCTCTAGTTTAGCCAAGTTTGGCTCCAGGTGTTTTGAACAAACTCCATCAACAGAAATGATCACTGGTATAATTTCAATTTCGCGTAGTATTATTATTATTATTATTATTATTATTATTATTATTATTATTATTATTATTATAAACGTACTAAAAATTACAATATTAAATTTTACTAATAGACCCCATTCTGGGGTGGTTTCAGCAACTTTAGAGGATGTTGCAAACACGCTACGAGTGGGAACTTTTCTTTATTTTAATTCTGGTGCATTTCCTGATACTTCCGCAACCTTTCAAAACTGTATGAATCTTGTCGGCCATACGGCGATTTTTGGCATAACTTTACTGGGTTACATATTATGTTCCCTACCGGTTCGTCTTCCGATCCGTATCTCGCGGTGGGCGGCCGGCCGTGGGCGAGCCATCAATACAGCTTATTACTTCCAGTATTTGCATAAAATTCAAATTAGCCGTTCATACATAAATATGTTATAATAGTCGTCGAGGTAATTTTTCTTATTTGGATTTCAGGAAAGCTGAATATATTGCTGTTGCTACCTATTTATTTGTAAGAGGTAATTATGATATATTTCGCGTGCTGCAAGTGTTTTTAAAATCAGGTATTTAGATACACATGTCACGTTTTGAGACGACGATGTAGGCGAATGAAATAGTTATTTATTTTTCACCTGCATATTATTTGTTTATTATAAGTTGGATACGGTTACCATAAAGACGCTCATAATGACCACGGACATAATGAGTGGGCGTTTATTTATTTATTTATTTATTTATTTGATACACTATTCAACAGGTTAAAAATCCCAAATACAGAATAGGAGATAAAAACTAAAATTAAAAATAGTAACTTGTGAAAAATACATTACACACATAAATACATGAATACATGTGAATTCATCCAAGAGACAACTAACTAAACTAAACTTGTATAATACATTTTAGTATAAATAT
Source organism: Stenurella melanura (assembly GCA_963583905.1). NCBI lineage: Eukaryota > Metazoa > Arthropoda > Insecta > Coleoptera > Cerambycidae > Stenurella > Stenurella melanura. Next base: position 14,373,915 of record OY757317.1, read on the forward strand.
ACATATACAATATACATACATAAAAAATATACAGCTTATGCAAGAAGTATAGTACACGGTGAGGGTACTTGTGTCAACAAAAAGGGACAAAATACGAAATTTAAGTTAAAGATAGATTCTTTATGTCTGTAAGACTTCAAGTGAAAATATCTAATCGATTATTTAAATTACTGTACATACTGCGCATCTGCTGGATGCAAGAAATTTTTTTTACGTTTGTCCTTGAGAAAGGCAAGTGAAATAAATTGTCGTGTCTAGATGCCGGTCTAGGAATTTGAAAATTAAGCATACTTAAAATATCTCCACAGTCGATGTTATTGTGTAAAATATTGTATAAAAAAGTTAATTGTTATAGGTGTCTACGGATCTCTAGACTATCTAGGCAAAACCTAGAGAGCAATTCTTCATGTGGATAACCAATAGCTGGATAAGTCCCGTCAGCCTTGAAAGTCGCATGTTTTAAGAAACGGCGTTGAATTCTTTCCAAATTTTGTATGTGTACATTATAGGTTGGACACCATATTATTGAATCATATTCAAGATGAGGTCTAACAAAAGTAGTGTAGAGTTGCTTTAATGTGCGTACATTTTCAAAATGTGCGAAGTTTCTAATAACAAAACCCAGCATTCTATAACTTTTGATGACAGCAAGTTCGATGTGGTATACAAACGTTAGTTTTTTATCAAATGTCACACCCAAGTCCCGAAAAGTGTCTGGCCGGAAAAGTATATGATTGTCTAATTTGTAATCGTACAGGATAATATTTTGCTTTGTTGTAAATGTTGTAAACGTTACATTTTGTTTCATTCAAGGGTAATTTGTTTATCACACACCATGTATTAATACGATCAATATTGTTTTGAAGTCCATAGCAATCTTTTTCACTTGCAATATTACAAAAGAGTTTTAAATCGTCCGCATGTAGAAGGCAGTTAACAGTTAGATTATCTACTATATCATTTACAAACAAGTTAAAGAAAAGTGGACCTAAGTTTGAACCTTTGGGAACTCCTGGCGTGGCTAAAACCTCAATAGATCTAACACCATGGTATACAACATATTGCTTTCTATCAGTTAGATAGGACTTAAAAAGCTCAATAAAGTTGTCCGAGAAGCCATAACATTCAAATTTTTGTAAGAGGATACCGTTCTTCAGTCTATCGAAAGCTTTGGAAAAATCAGTGTATATAACGTCTGTTTGTACACTCCTGTCAATAGAATCAGAAATAAATTCTGTAATATTAACTAAATTAGTGACTGTTGAACGGCCCCTGAAGAACCCATGTTGAGCTATTGATATTTGATGCTTTACGTGGTTAAAAATATAATGGTGTAGGAGAATTTCAAATGCCTTGGCGAAATTATTTATTATTACAATCGGGCGGTAATTAGAAATTTCAGATCTGTCACACTTCTTAAATACTGGAATTATTTTTGATCATTTCCACCGTGACGGAAATTTGGAGGACCTTAGTGATAAGTTGAATAATATAGTAAGGGGTTTAACAAAAACAGCAGCAGAGTCGCGTAATATGAATGCGGGGATACCATCTGGCCCAGAGGTTAATTTAGGTTTGATTTTCTTTAAAACATTCAATACTTCATCTTCTGTAAAACAAAGTATATTTGGTGAACTACTCTTAACAAACGTAAAATTTTGGGTGATATTTTCAGATTCAGAATAAGATTGTTGAAGAAAATTAGCAAAAGAATTAGTAATTAGTTGAGAGTCAGACATATATTCATTATTATAATTCATGAAGTTCGGCAAATCTGAGGAACTTCTTTTATAATTAATAAATTTCCAAAACGAGGACGGACCACCAACTATGTTTTCCTCAATATGATTATAATATCTTCTATAAGAACTCTCTGAATCTATTTTCACTTTTTGCCTTAATCTTTTAAATTCATTCTGAAAAGTGACATCACCTGTCTGCTTGTATTTATTCAGCGCCCTTTGCTTTTCTTTAATAGATTTGATTAATGGATAATCAAACCAGGGCGGATATATTGTTTTTGAGGTTTTAGACTGAGGTACAGAATTAACAAATATTGAGCTTAACTTAGAATAGAACTGATCATAAGCGTCATCAATGGTTTCATAATTATTTAAAAATTCCCAATTAGTTTCGGCTTATGTTTGATACAGAACTGGAAAGTTAGCCTTCTTAAAGTTAAGTTTATAGTTAGAATTAAATTTAACTTTATGACTTTCACGATCTTTTATGATACTAAATGTCGACATAAGAGCAGGATGATGGTCATCCTCTGCGATGAGAACATCACTAGCTTTTTCGACCTGGCAGATTTTATTGGATAGAAGTAGGTCTAGTAATCTGTTATTTCTATTTCTTATTATATTAAATTGCTTTAGGTTAAGAAAATTTTGAAAGTTTATTAGTTAGTGGCGTTATGGCCATAACGACCTGTTATATGAGAAACAAAGAAAGAAGAATTGTTTTTTACACCTATTTAATTATAAGACAATTATTAGCATTATTTGGTGAAAAATCGTACCTATAATTCACTATAGTGAATTATGGATTTATAATTCACTGCATTCGACCAATCACAAATTCAAATTCAAGAATCAATGTTTCGATGATTCAATGATATTTTAAACCGACTGCAATCAACTCTTGCTACTGCGGCTGACAATCAACTCGCGTGACAGCCAAGTGTACCGTCATACCAATATCACGGATTATTAATCTATGCGTCTCACAAGGTATCTTCCCCGAAGAACTGAAAAAGACCATCATCAAACCAATCTACAAAAAAGGGATCAAAGAAGACATTACTAACTAGAGACCTATAGCATTAATATCCATAATAGCTAAAGTATTTGAAAGAGCACTATTAAATAGAATACTACACTTCACAGAGAGAAATAATCAAATAACAGATATGCAATGTGCCTTCATTAAAGGAAGATCCACAATATGAGCCACCTATCTATCCCTATGTTAAATCTTAGATGTAATTAGCCAAAAAGATTTTGTGGTTGATTTATTTATGAACCTATCAAAAGCATTTGATACTGTCGATCACGACGTATTACTAGAAAAAATATCAATAATGGGTTTCAGGAGAAACATACTTGATATTTTAAAGTCATACATACTAGCAGACAACAATGTGTAATGACAAAGAAAGCATGGAAAATGATACAATCTAACTGGGTGACGACGAAAAAAGGAGTATCACAAGGGTCTATACTTGGGCCTATATTATTTCTAATTTACATAAACGATTTACCCAAAATAATTAATTGTCTGTTAAATCTATTCGCAGACGACAACTCACTCATAATAAATTAAAAGAAGAGCTGACAATAGAACTGACTAATGCCCTAAAAAAATGGAAGAGACAGAATAATTTAAAACTGAATATCGGAAAAACAAACTTAATAAAATTTAGTCTAAGGCAAGAAGATCCGCTAATAATGTCCTACAACAACCAAAGTCTCACATCTACGAATCAGTAAAGTTAATTGGTGTAGATATAGACTCACGGTTAAATTGGAAATTCCACATCCATTCCCTTGCTGGTAAAATAAGTTCTTTCATCTGTGCACTACGTATCATATATAATGAAATCAACAAAGAAGCTGCACTAAGTGCCTATTATGCATATGTAAATTCCAGAATTAAATATGGCATAATTTTTTGAAGAAATTCATCTGAGGCTACTAGAATCTTCAGGTTCCAAAAGTCATGCCTGAGAAGTATATTTCATCTGTAGAGAGAAGGGAGACATGTAGCGAAATATTTAAACAGAAGAAGATACTTGCCTTGCCATGTCTATATACATATATATATATGAATGTGTTTGTTTTGTGAAAGATAACTACAATGAACTTATTACCAAGCATAAAGCTGTGCAATGTGCATCCGTATACAACAAGAGGCCTGGCCAATCTATTGCTACGCCCGCACCAAACGTCTTCCTCTCAAATCCAAAGAAATGTAGTGTCTCAATTACTGAAAATATGTAACCATCTAAAGATTGGTTGAACACAAAAATTATATCAGAAAAGATGAAATTCAGAGGTCCAAGATCTGTGAATACGCTTGGGAGAACGGACATAAAACTGGGACTCGGCAAAAATTTTAACAAAAGAGGCGGATATCAAAAAAAAATCGGTAAAGATATTACACAGAACTTCCCTCTTTATTTGTACATGGCGGTCACTATAAAAAAAAATTATTTACGAAATGACATTGAGAATAATAATCGGAATATAGTCATTATTATTATTACAAAGAAACGTGATAACTTTTCAATATCTTCAATACTAAATAACAGGTGTCAAATAAGGAAAGCTTGCGCAAATACGTTTACAAATGTCCACCATGGTTGGATTATTTCTTGGAATGACCACCCTGTACATTTTTCAATAAAACTATAATATGCCAAATATTCTTGCCATGTGTCACATTTTCAGTTCCACATGCACGTAGTGGACTGGTTACTTTCAAAATTTTTGGAATGGGCTTACAATGTCATGACACGTGAAAATTTTAAATTTGAACGAGAAAAAAAAATTCCATCAATTCTATGGTAGTGTAAAAAAAATCGGTAAAGTTATTTACACAGAACTTCCCTCGTTATTTGTGCATGACAGTCACTCAAAAAAATTATTAATTACGAAATGACATTGGGAATAATAATCGGAATATAATTATTGGTATTATTACAAAGAAAACCTGATAAATTTTGGTCAAAAAAATATACAGAGTGTTCATCCAACAGCAAAAGTTCAATATACTAAATAAGAGGTGCCAAATATGGAAGGCTTGCGCAAATACCTTTATAAATGTCCACCATGACTCAATTATTTCTTGGCATGCCTTTATTCAATAAAAGTATATAAAAAGATATGCCAAATATTATTGCCATCTCTCACATTTTCAATCCCACATTCACGTAATGGAGTGGAAGTATAGTGGTGATTAAAATATAGAACAAATTTTCAAAAATGTTTTCTGTCTATTCTAGTGTTAATTTTTTTTCCAAATTGGTGAAAATATGTTGCAATTTTTTTTTTCCGAAATAGGTTTAGAATGAAACATATATTCTTTATAGGATTTTGCAAACAGTGGAAAGAAAAGCTATCTATGAGAACTAAAGGAAAAACTATATATATAAATATTAGTGAAATCTTTGCATTCTTTCGATAACCTGACTTCTGGTTATGCTACCAAGTGAAAATTCTTATCAGCCATTCTCATTTTAACACTAGCATCGAACCTAGTCCCCTACGGCTAAGCAGGCTAAACTAGTATCCACATGATCCCCTACGATATGTAAATTCAGTTAAAAATGAGAACAAAGGCCTGAAATTAATTTATTTACGTACCTTGTCTTTAAAATTTTTTTCATTCTAATGAATTACATTTTCATAAAATCTCATTCAGTTTCTTGGAAATGCTTAGCCTTTGAAACGTTTTTCGTCCTTATTGATGACTCATCAGAAAAGCCCAAAAATGTAATTCATTAGAATGAACAAAAATTTTAAAGACAAGGTACGTAAATAAATTAATTTCAGGCCTTTGTTCTCATTTTTAACTGAATTTACATATCGTAGTGGATCATGTGGATACTAGTTTAGCCTGCTTAGCCGCAGGGGACTAGGTTGGATGCTAGTGTTAAAATGAGAATGGCTGATAAGAATTTTCACTTGGTAGCATAACCAGAAGTCAGATTATCGAAAGAATGCAAAGATTTCATTAATATTTATATATATATAGTTTTTCCTTTAGTTCTCATAGATAGCTCTTCTTTCCACTGTTTGCAAAATCCTATAAAGAATATATGTTTCATTACTATAAGCAAACAAATAATAAATAATTCACTTTTAAATAGGTTTAGAATGTTATGAAACTTGGAAATTTTAAATTTAAGGAAAAAAATATTTCGTCTATTCTATAATGGTGATAAATAGATTACTAAAACATGTTTTCATTTTTTTTTATTTTTCTAAAACATTTTTAAATTTGTTTTAAGAAATTTGGAATGCCATGGAAACGTGGAAATTTTAAATCGGAAAAAAAATTCCATCTATTTGTGGTAAAATTTTTTTTTATTTTTCTTTAAATAGATTTAGAACGCTATGAAACGTGGAAATTTTAAATTTTGAGAAAAAAAAATTCATCTATTTTGGTGGTAAAAATTTTTTCAAAAATGTTTGAAAAAAATTTTCAAAAAATTTTTTTTTGTGAAATAGGTTTAGCGCGTCATGAAACGTGGAAATTTTAAATTTGAGCAAAAAAAAATTTTTTTCACTATTTATTCCGTTTAGACGGTCCACCCTGTATATTTTTCAGTGAAAATTCTACCAGTTCTTCGCTGACAGTAGGGTTAACTACCTACCAAATTTGACTGCTCTCCGTCAAGTAGTTTTTTAGTTAATGCACCAACAGACAGACAGACAGACAGACCTATATTTTTCGGAATCTACGTGTTCTGAAACGTCAGAATCCGAAAAAATCTCGGAGGGTGATTTTTTCTCGAATACAATACTTCCCTTCGGTATGCGAGGGAAGTAAAAAGATTAGATTGTTTCAAAAAAATTTTAATTTTTTTTTTTAAGTAGGTCCAAAATGCCATGAAACGTGGACATTTTAAATTTGAGCAAAAAACATTCGTCTCCATCTATGCTACTGGTAAAATTTTTTTAGAAAATATTGGTATAATATTTTTTTTCCCTGAAATAGGCTTAGAATGTCGTGAAACCTGGAAATTTAAGCAAAAGAAAAATTTTTCATCTATTCTATAAATAGTAGTGGCAAAAAAAAATTTCTTTATATACAAATTTGTTTTTAAATAGTTCTAGAATGCCCTGAAACATGGAAATTTTAAATTTGAGCAAAAGAAAAAATATTTCATGTATTCTATAGTAGTGGTAAAAAAAAATAAATTTTTCAAAAAAATGTTAATTTTTTTTTTTTAAATAGGTGTAGAATGCCAATAAACTTGGAAATTTTAAATCGGAGCAAAAAGAAATTTTTTTCCATCTATTCGTGGAAAGACATGTTCAAATTTGATTAAAATAATGTTTAATGTTTTTTTTTTAATAGGTTTAGAATGCCATGAAACGTGGACATTTTAAATTTGAACAAAGAAAAAATTTTTTTCTCACCTATCTATTTTAGTGGTAAAAATGTTTTCAAAAATGTTGGTAAAAAATTTTTTCAATTTTTTTTTCTGAAATAGGTTTAGAATGCAATGAAACGTGGACATTTTAAATTTGAGCAAAAAAAATGTTTTTCCATCTATTCGTGGAAAAGAAATGTTCAAAAATGTGGAAATTTTAAATTTGAGCAAAAAAATATGTTTTCCATCTATTCGTGGAACAGAAATTTTCAAAAATGTTGATAAAAATTTTGTTTTATTTTCTTTTAAATAGGTTTAGAATGCTGTGAAACGTGGAAATTTTAAATTTCAACAAAGAAGATTTTTTTTCATCTATTTTAGTGGTAAATTTGTTTTTTCTGAGGTAGGTTTAGCTGTATATTTTCCAGTGAAAGTTTAACCATTTCTTCGCTAACAGTAGGGTCAACTACCTACCAAATTTGACTGCTCTCCGTCAAGTAGCTTATAGTTAATGCACCAACAGACAGACAGACAGACTGACGGAATTGAAAACCTATATTTTCGTAATCTAAGTGATCTGAAACGTCAGAATCCGAAAAAATCTCGGAGTGTGATTTCTTCTCGAATACAATACTTCCCTTCGGTATGCGAGGGAAGTAAAATATGAAAGAATCAGCGATAATATTATTGAATGAGGATAGATGTGTGTTGAATTGTTCCGTAGATGTCTGTAAAACCTGATTTCCAATGTTAAAAGAAGAACTTCACAAACTTAACATTGTATAAAATTTAAAAAGCTGTTAACTATATCAACAGTTCTATGTAAATAGTAATTATCTATGGATATTGAATATAACGAACATTTTTAGAGCTGTGTATTTATCATACAGAGCAAAAAAAAGATTTTTCAAAAAAAGCCTTGAGACAGGAAACATATTAGTTTTCCGAAACGTCGGCGAAATATTTAATTTCAATTTTTTATAGTTATTTGTATCATTTGTCAAAAAAACAACCTCTAACTGATCCTTTGACGTAAAAAGTCACAGGCGCAGAGGTTATTCCGAGTAACATATTGGTTAATTGTGATATTTTGTAGATTCCCTGAGCACCGGTTAAAAAGGAAAAATGCATGTGGCAGAAAGTCCCAAAAAATTATAAAAAAATTTAAAAAATTTGTTCTGTAAGGATTAAATGACTATAATGATCTACCAGTAGGCAGGTATTAAAAACGGTCATACGTTAAATATATTTAGAAGTCGACTTAAGAAGTATTTGTTGGAGTATCTGCCGGTGATAATCTTGATGGGATGTTAGTTGCTCCGTTACTATCATGTGTTTTAGTCAGAGGGATATTTTAATGTGAGACGTGTAAAATGTGTCTGTAAAATGGTTTCTTTTTTTATACTTGTATCTATTTATGGGTTACATGTATTCAAAATGTATTGCCACATGCATTTGTTTTTAACTAACCAATTTACAGCAGTACTCTCTCTATTTTAATTTCATGCCATCGGTATTTTTTCTTCAAGGTTGTCCTTGACATGTAAATTGTAGAAAAATCGCATGAATGCAATAAACAGTGGCAGACATTTTTAACATAGCTGCTACACGCAAGCAATATCTTAACAACTTATCTGTGAATAGGGAATATGGCATTGGTTTATATATTACATACTAGACCGCAGGAATTTATGAACTCTACAGACTACGGATTCCTGTGATTCATTTAAGAGTAAACGGAGAATAATTATACTCTGGTTAGTGTCGTGATGTTGAAGTTAAGATTAATTAAGAGTGCTTTTATATAATCTCCTCTGTCGCGAGTTTGCATTTTAAACTTTTTGATACTTAAGTTTGCATTAGTGAATAAATCAGAGTGTTTCATTTTAAGAGAAAATAAATATTTTGTAACATTGTAACAATGGGGAAGATGCCTATATTCTAATAAAGGTGGAAATAGAAAATAGACAATAAAAAAATGATGACATATTTCTTGTTTTTTATCGAAGATGTTTTTTAATTAAATAAAAGAGTATTGGAGTGGGGTAGTGGTGGGAGGTATGACGTACTTACGATAAGTTCTACCTTTATCTATTAGATGGCGTAGCAGTCTCTCTCCTGGTTCTTGTTCCAAGCCCTTTTCGTGTGCTTAACCGGTAGAATTCACCTTTTCAAATCCAGACTCCATCATAATAAATTAAATAAAAAATACTAATTAAATAAAAAACACTAAACTGTTTTTCACGTTTTCACATGTATTACGTCAACATGACGATCGTTTCGCTAAAACATTAGCTTCATCAGATGAGTGCACTGTAACACTACTCACAAATTGAACTTATTGAACCTTAAATACATGAAATTGAATTACCTGAAAACTAATTTGCATAAAATTGTAATTATTTACTTATAATATAAAATGTACTACTAGGAAATGGAATTAAAATAGATTAACAAGTGGAGAATTATTTATGTCTAATTGATCGTTAAGTAAAATATTATCGTTTTTATACCTATTAATTTCTAAGCTCTCAAGTAACGACAACTTTGATCCCTTACTAGCTGTATGAAGGATATCAAAATCGTCGTTAAATAAGTGCTTTTCTTCCAAAAGGTGATTTGCAAAGGTAGAATTATTTTTATTATTCAAAAAAGATTTTTTTATGTTCCATTATTCGTTTTTTAAAATTTCTACCTGTTTGTCCCACATATATCTTAGGGCAAGTCCCACAAGTTAGTTTATACACTCCCGACAACTCTTCTTTTTTATTCTTATCTTTATTGTTTTTAATAATAGAGCCTAAAGTATTATTAGTTTTATAAGCTATATTCAGACCTTGCTTCTTTAAAAAAGTACTAATCTTTTCTGACGGGTCCCCAATGAATGTTAATGACCTGAAATTAGATTTTGAATTATCATGATCTTTATAGGTCGGATATACTGCATTTATCGCGTTATTGTACCGTTTTTTGTGCAATAAGTTATCTATAAAAGAGGCTTGAAATCCGTTATTAACCGCGATTTGCTTAATTAAGTTAAACTCCTTATTAAATTCGTAATCTGATATTGGAATATTTATTAGCCTATGTAACATACTATGATAAGCTGCGTGCTTATGCTGTCTAGGGTGTAATGACATGTAATTGATCGTGGTGTCAGTATGTGAAGGTTTGTGGTAAATGGAGAATTTGTGTGTGTTATCAACTCTATTTATTGTTAAATCTAAAAAATTAAGTTTATTACCACTTTCTCTTTCCATAGTGAATTTAATATTTGAATGTAATGAATTAATGTAATCTAAAAAACTATCCAGTTGTCTTGTAGTGCCCACAAAACAGGTTAGAATGTCGTCTACATACCTATACCAATACAAAAAGCCTTTATGCAGGAGCATATTTTTATGAATAATTTGTTCCAGATCATCCATAAAGATTTCCGCTAGCAGGGGGCTTAATGGATTTCCCATAATTAAGCCTTCGGTACAGGTATAAATATTATTGTTGAATTGAAAATAATTTTGATTTAAACAAACTTTTAATAAATTTAATATGTCTTGTTTTTCTATTATGTTGACTCTATTTTTATCTAATAATTTTTCCACTATATTAATAACGTCTTTAGGAGGTATGCTCGGGAATAAGTTTTGCACATCAAATGAAATTAGTTGTGCATTATTAGGTACTGTCACGTTTTTAATTTTTGAAATTAGTTCATAAGAATTATTTATACCATACTTTGAAGAGAAATTACATTTTTCTTTAATAATATTAATAAGAAATTTAGAAATTCTAACTGTAGGGGCATTTACAAAAGAAACAACTGGACGTATCGGCAAATTATTTTTGTGTAATTTAATTAAGGAATATAACTTAGGTGCTTGAGGGTTCATCAAAACATATTTATATAACCTGTTGTTGTCTAAAATGCTAAGGGAATTATTAATTGTCGATTTAATTTCTCTTTGGAATTTTTCGGTTGGGTCTGATTTCAATAATTTATATTTCGAAGGGTCTAGAAAAGACTCTGTTTTGTCTATATATTCCTCTGTATTTATTGCTATTACTGTTTTGCCCTTATCCGCTCGTGTAAATGTGATGTTGTTTTCTCTAGCTTTCTCTCTTATAGATAATGCCGTAAAATGTTCATTCCGCTTAATAATATTGTGTTTGTAATTTGGAGTGAATTGAGATTTAATCATTTGTGAAGATATATGTCTAATGGTTGTGATATTATCCACACCTTTTAAAGCCATTTCTGTTTCAACACCTAAATATTCAAAAGTTTTTCTAGAATAATTTGGCTGAATGTTATGTTGAAAACCTTTTTCTAATAATTTTGTTTCTTGTACTGAAAATTCAACATTTGTAAAATTTTTAAATCTATCAAAGAAGACATGGTCTGAATATTTGTTATTTTGTTTATTTATTATCGCGTGTTTTTTGGAAATTAATGATTTAAGTTTCTTTTCTTGTCTCAAGAATTTAGAATTAATTATTTTTCCTATTTGAAATCTAACTTTTGAATCCATAAACTCAAATTCTATACGATGTAATCTATAAGCTAACTCAGAGTGTATTACCTTAAGATAAATGTTGTAGACATCCCGTTTCTTGAATTGAAGTTTTCTATCTTCTTTCAACCATTTTTTCATTCCTGATTCTCTACCTATTTGGGCTGAATTACTCGCGTTTTTCGTTTTCAAATTCACGTATCTAGGGTACACATCGTTCTTCAGACAAAGATTAAAAAACCAAATGTTTTGGGTAGCTAATCTACATCTCAGAAGTAGTTTGAAGTACCATAGTTTCCCCTACAGTTAGAATTTCTAAATTTCTTATTAATATTATTAAAGAAAAATGTAATTTCTCTTCAAAGTATGGTATAAATAATTCTTATGAACTAATTTCAAAAATTAAAAACGTGACAGTACCTAATAATGCACAACTAATTTCATTTGATGTGCAAAACTTATTCCCGAGCATACCTCCTAAAGACGTTATTAATATAGTGGAAAAATTATTAGATAAAAATAGAGTCAACATAATAGAAAAACAAGACATATTAAATTTATTAAAAGTTTGTTTAAATCAAAATTATTTTCAATTCAACAATAATATTTATACCTGTACCGAAGGCTTAATTATGGGAAATCCATTAAGCCCCCTGCTAGCGGAAATCTTTATGGATGATCTGGAACAAATTATTCATAAAAATATGCTCCTGCATAAAGGCTTTTTGTATTGGTATAGGTATGTAGACGACATTCTAACCTGTTTTGTGGGCACTACAAGACAACTGGATAGTTTTTTAGATTACATTAATTCATTACATTCAAATATTAAATTCACTATGGTAAGAGAAAGTGGTAATAAACTTATTTTTTTAGATTTAACAATAAATAGAGTTGATAACACACACAAATTCTCCATTTACCACAAACCTTCACATACTGACACCACGATCAATTACATGTCATTACACCCTAGACAGCATAAGCACGCAGCTTATCATAGTATGTTACATAGGCTAATAAATATTCCAATATCAGATTACGAATTTAATAAGGAGTTTAACTTAATTAAGCAAATCGCGGTTAATAACGGATTTCAAGCCTCTTTTATAGATAACTTATTGCACAAAAAACGGTACAATAACGCGATAAATGCAGTATATCCGACCTATAAAGATCATGATAATTCAAAATCTAATTTCAGGTCATTAACATTCATTGGGGACCCGTCAGAAAAGATTAGTACTTTTTTAAAGAAGCAAGGTCTGAATATAGCTTATAAAACTAATAATACTTTAGGCTCTATTATTAAAAACAATAAAGATAATAATAAAAAAGAAGAGTTGTCGGGAGTGTATAAACTAACTTGTGGGACTTGCCCTAAGATATATGTGGGACAAACAGGTAGAAATTTTAAAAAACGGATAATGGAACATAAAAAATCTTTTTTGAATAATAAAAATAATTCTACCTTTGCAAATCACCTTTTGGAAGAAAAGCACTTATTTAACGACGATTTTGATATCCTTCATACAGCTAGTAAGGGATCAAAGTTGTCGTTACTTGAGAGCTTAGAAATTAATAGGTATAAAAACGATAATATTTTACTTAACGATCAATTAGACATAAATAATTCTCCACTTGTTAATCTATTTTAATTCCATTTCCTAGTAGTACATTTTATATTATAAGTAAATAATTACAATTTTATGCAAATTAGTTATCAGGTAATTCAATTTCATGTATTTAAGGTTCAATAAGTTCAATTTGTGAGTAGTGTTACAGTGCACTCATCTGATGAAGCTAATGTTTTAGCGAAACGATCGTCATGTTGACGTAATACATGTGAAAACGTGAAAAACAGTTTAGTGTTTTTTATTTAATTAGTGATAATAGATTTTCACCAAGTAAAGGTCGAGTCTATCAACTAAATAAAAAATAATCTCGAACTAATTCGGCGTGTTTAACCTAACCTGTACGTTTGACGTTTGCACTCTGGGTAGTCTGAGTCACAGATGGACGTTGTTACGCAAAAAGGAAGCAAGCGATAAAACGTAAATTTTGAGAAACATAGCATCAAAGTTTATGAGGTCTAATCAAATACTTGAGTTCTTTACGGAAGGGAACTTTTTCTAATGTTTTCCAGTGAGTGTTACCGGCTGAACAAAAATTGACAATTTTTCACACATTTCTGTTTTTATTTTGAAATTTGGTGCTTGGTTCCTTTTTGCATTTTATTATATGGCTTGTATAGTTTGTGGTATATGAATGTAAGCATGGGTAAAAACAAAAATAAGTAACTTTAAGCCTAGAATTCTATTATTGGAAAAAAAAACTAAACATATGTTGTCAAGAGTATTAATCTAATATCTAATTATCTGGTTCAAGGTGCGGAGTGCCTCCAAAATTCGTCTGTATCACCCCCAACGTTTTAATCTGCGAGAAGCGTTGAGTAAAATTCATAGTAATCTTTTGAAATAAGGTGCCAAATTGACTTTATACCTTGTCATTTATTTTTCTGCAATACCGGTTCCACGAGACCATAATAGGATTTATATCTCTTTTGTAAAATTTAGTTTTTCATCATTAAAATTCTTAAAATTTTTATGTAAATGGAAAAGGCATTTCCGTTAGCAGTTCTCAGATTTGGAACCAGTTAATATTTTCTTCATTTACTCCTTTCTTTCGGTTTGTGATTTTTTTTTATTATCACCTGTTCCAAAAAAAAAAATATTTCTCCATTGGATTCACCGATAAAGAATTCTTTTTGCGGAATGTTTTCATTACTTTGAAGTAATCTCGGGGCGTGTGTAAACGTTGCTCTCTGTTCAACGCCGCCTCAATTTTTCTAAAATCATCATTATTTAGCAGGTAGCTATGGCCTGGAATTAAGTACCTAAGAGTGATTTTTTTTAAAAGGAAAGAGCCAAGACCTCCTATTTCGGTAGATTACGACGAAATTTCAATTTGCAAAACGGAACCATGTCGCGTGGTTCTCTTTTGCAAAACAACTAGTATAAGTTTGTGATTTTAAATGGTTCTTTTCGAATATACTCACTGATTTACATTAATAATTCATTTGGTTCTTTTTTACATAATGAAGAATATACTATTCCGCATCATTTCCTACAATAAACCAGAAATCATAAATTTGTCGCTTGGTTCCTTTTTGCATAACTACGTCCAGTTATTATGTGGTTACTGGTTAGGTATTAGGGCGCGTCATTTCGCGAGATCGGTAAAGTAGTAGCTCTGCAAATGAACTTCTGTCCTTTGCAATGTTTGAAAAACGTACTTACGTCACTTGGAATGTATTATTGTTGAATAATAAATTATTTAAAGCAAATTTTGAAAAAGTGAGGTTAGCATCTGTTTATATATGTTAATTATTATCTAAATAAACAAAAAATTGAACAAAAAAATTAAATGCACGTTCCCCATTAGAGCGATAATTTATCTTATTATCATCGAAGCCAATGATTATGGCACTTTTGAGATTGTAGCATCCATGAAATGTCATTAATAGTAGAAAATCAAACTAAATTGTCTTTTGATAACATTAGCTGTGAAGCTCTATTAGTAGGGGATCTACAGTACCAAAATCTAAAACTGGATTCATATGTAAAATTTATCGAAAAATACATCCTCATAAAATGAGACAGAAAAAAATTTTTTTTTTCAATAATTCACCAGAAAATTTTGCATAAGAATCAGCTTTTCATTTTTGTTGTGACGTGCTTTTTTCCAGTTCCCTAGCGCATAGGCAAGTAGAAGCGTCACTTTGGCGCTGAGCTATATTTCGGTTAAATTCGGTAATCGCGAGCGCCACCTTTGCAATTTTTACGTGGGGCAAAGGTCCCACATTAGCCTCCTAAACGCAGCCTGTTGCAGTAGGGCTCTGATAGCTACAGTGGAGACACGGTATGTCCAGGGGTCTGGACGGCAGATTAGACTTTCACTCACATTCAACAGTAAAAGGCGGAAGTCGATAAATAACAAAGTTTATTAACATACAATGAAATTTTTACAAAACAATAACAAACGGTTAGGTATCAAAATACGGAGTTTCTGATAAATACAATAACCAAAACTTAAGTTATGTCATTTTAATTTAATTTGAATTAGGTAGGGCGCCATTTTGTGACGTACGGGTAACCAAGCGGTGAGAAGCTAGTTAGCTACTCATTAATGCGGAAGCAAGCGGTGGAAAGCAAGCAGACGGTGAAAGCGGTGAAAAACAACAGTAATAAAGCGGTATATAAAAAAAAACAGTAAACGGAAAAAAACTATACAAGTAATGAAAAAAAAACGGACTGCGTGCAAATACCAGGCAAAAGCAAGCGGTTATCTACAGCAATAATCATGCCTACATGGACGGGCAGAGTGTAAGTGTAAAGAACTTGGCAAAATGAAATAGAACTGATACCAAATAAATAAAACTGTTTTCGGATTCGGTGCGGTGTGTAACGTAAGTCACACTCGGATCGGAAAGTAAAACGGTTATCGGATTCGGAGCGGTGTGTAACCTTGGTTACACTCGGTTCGGAAAATAAAACGGTTATCGGATTTGGTATCAGCTTACGGCGGAGATTATTCTGCCTAGACGGACAGACAGCAATAATCAGAACGGTGGTATTTCGGTTCGGTTCGGAAATGTTGAAATTACATCAACACTTGATGCGGTGTTTGCCAAGCGCCTCAAACCCCACAGCTAGGTGCCTTCATTAAATGCATTTCGATTCGGCCACGTGGTATCTTGTCGGATGTCGGATTTGATGCGGAAAATATCTATGTATCAGAATATAATGTTAGTTACTTTATTCACGGTAGCCTAGATTTTATTCTCAATTCCCGGACTATAATAAATTTCTATAAATTATTTCAAAGTAAGAAATTTTGTTCCATTTCGTATCAATACGAAATATTGGGAACAAAATGAACGGTAAATTAACAATAACACTACAATAAATTTCACAAAAATAATTTTTGCAAAAACAGATTTTATTTTGCTACGCACTAGCTAAAATAAAATATATGGTAATTATAACTTCTACCCATTTGGTAGAACAACATATTATTTTATCGCAGTACCATCACAAATGGTCTGGATTAAAATAATATAAACGGTAAACGGTACACATTTTCTCTCGAAATATCATCTACGTTCTTTTTCCCATTTGGAAATTCTTGCGAACATAGCTATTTGGATAAAATCGGAGAAGTTGACAGGTCCTAACTCGGACTCTCTTACTATTGTAATAATTTACATTTATTTAATTTTGGCTAAGTCGGAAAATAATAATTATATTCTGATACATTTAAACGGAATCGGTTTCAAATTATTGCTTTAAAACACACATTTTAGTGAATTATTCTTATCGGTGTTAATATAAAAAGGTCGACAAGAAACCAGCGGCGATGATAAAACAGTGTACTTATATGTTAAGAATATATGGAATAGTACCCGACTGGGCTGCTCTAATGAAACTGATTTACGCAGCTGACTTACCAACGCCCTCAATATCAAATCTTGTAATTAATGTTAATATTATGGACAGCCCTCTCACTGCCAGGTTTATCAAATTACCTATTTAAAGTAGAAATCTATTTCGCGGTTTCAGCTAGCTAAATTTGGTAGAAATCTATAATAATAATTTACAATGCATATGTTCGAATCTAAGCGGAGCAAATAACGAGGTATATTAGTAATTTAAACTGCATTTTTGGCAACGGAAAATTCACCTCGTTACATTGTATACCTTTTAGCCTCTAAAATTTTAAATGACACCCTTTGTGTTTTTTCATATTTTATTGTTTGTTTTTCAATTCTCTATCCAATACTTTCTTCCGATTGGAAATTGGTTAATAAAACAAAGAAAAATACTATTTATTTGAATTATTTTAAAGATTATCTACTTCAACAAATAACGACAATATAAAATTCATATCATTTCAACAGGTTTGGGGTCCATGTAGGTATTATCACTGTGGCGTTATTCTACCACAGGCATTTCTAATTTAATTCTTTAGATCCGCTGCATCATGGGGATTACTTACCATATCATTTAAAGTTTCCCACAAGAAGAAAAATCGAGGGGGGAAAGATCCTACGAACATGCAGGCCATCTTATTACCGGAGAAGCATTGGCAATAAAATTATTCGGAAATCTGTTTCGGTAACTATGTGGGCATTGTCAGCAGGTGCTCCATCTTGATGTCACCATATCTGTTGTCTTTCAAAGCAACTGAATTTCTGTTAGAAATTGGGGTAAAATGTTTTCTAGAAAGTACAAGTAGCTTTCTCCCGTCAAAGTTTGGTCATAAAAATACGGACCAATAATCCATTCATTGATTAACCCAAACTAAACATTGACACTCCAAATATTTTGAAATCTAGTCTCCATCACCCAATGTGGATTAATAGGAGACTAATCATTGAAATTATGCCTATTAATGACACCATTATTGTAGAACTTCGCTTCATCGCTTCACATTAGTTTAGATGCAAAGTGTGGATCGTTTTCAAGTTTAACTAATATGCCAGTAATAATTTACAGACGTCTGCCAGTGACACCTGGATAGAGTTCCAGCGCTAGATGAACTTAATAAGGATGGTATTTAAAATCTTATAGAACATGTTGAATGTTACTTTTTATTATACCAAGTTCCGCAGACAATTTTCGAAGTGCCAAATGGGGATTAAAATTTACATAGGCTAAAACATTTATGATATTCTCCTCGTTACGTACTGACCTTCCTGAATTATTGCCATTTCCATTCGGAAAATGCCCTTGCCACAGGGTGCGTTCTAGGTTCACAAATGTATTTGCATCTGGTATTGGATGATCAGGAAAACGAATGCGATATGACTCTCTAGCTCTTCTTCTATTTTTTAAGTGCTCACCGCAAATAGGAATCATATCAACGTATTCTTCCGCAGTAAATAAACTTGACTTTTAGCGCAACACTAGTAAGAACAATAAAAAACCTAACATGCACTGTCTTATTCAGTTAAATTTAACAAGTGTTAAAAATGTTTGTATTTGTTTTCTCAAGTCATAGCTAACTTGATTTAAATGCTCACATTCTTAGCTATTTTCAGTCGGAAAAAGTATTGGATAGAGAATTGAAAAACAAACAATAAAATATAACAGTAAATTTTTGTTTACACTTATACACCAATACTGCATTTTAAAAAAAATCAATACGTCTTTTAAGTTCAGCACACCTATGGGTGTCTCGAAAGCAAGTGGTCATAGAGCAATTTAGTATAGACTAGATTTTAATATGACGATTTAGGCCAGTAACCCAAGAGGCCATCATAACTAAAACGTTCCTCACAGAAAATTTTCATTCGATTTATAAATTGTATCAGAAAAAAATGACTAAAATATTAAATAAATTCGAAGCTATGGTGTCATAAAAGGTACTGTCGTTAGCAAAAAAAAATAGGACAACTATTTATTTCTAACGTAAATCTGTCTCTATTTGAATATGCAATGAGTAGCCGAAATAAAACAGTTAGCAATTTTATTATATTTTTTATTGTAATGCTGTAGTTAATGCTAGAGCAGAAGATGGACCGTCAATGAGACATATTGCACTGCATTATGACGTTAACAAGAACTCTGTGTTTAACATTTTTAAAAAATCGGTAGAGGTATTTGCACAGAGCTTCCCTCTTTATTTGTGCATTGTGGTCACTCTAAAAAACTAATAATTACGAAACAATATTGAAAATAATAATCAGAATATAGTTATCACTATTATTACAAAGAAAACCTGATAAGATTTGGTCAAAAAAATATACAGTGCTCATCCAACAGCAAATGTTCAATACTCAATAACAGATGGCATATATGGAAGGCTTGCGCAAATACAAATGTCCACCATGACGGAAATATTTCTTGGGATGACCACCCTGTATATTTTTCAATAAAAGCATAATAGGTGCATATGCCAATTATTGTCATCTGTCATATTTTCAATTCCACATTCAGGTAGTGGAGCGGTGGTTAAAATATTTCATTTTTTTAAAATATTTCAAAAATTTGGTAAAAAAATGTTCAGAATTTTTTTCGTCTGAAATATGTTTAGAATGTCATGAAACGTGAAAATTTTAAATTTGAGCAAAAAGAAATTTTTCCATCAATTCTAGTGGTAATTTTTTTTTCAAAATGGTAAAAAAATGTTCCAAATTTTTTTTCCGAAATAGGTTTGGAATGTCATGAAACGTACAAATTTTAAATGTGAGCAAAAAATTTTTTTAAATACAAAAAAAAAAAATTAAAATTTGTTTGAATAGGTTTAGAATGCCTTGGAAACGTGGAATTTTGAACTTGAACAAAGAAAAAAAAATTTCCGTCTATTTCAGTGGTAATTTTTTTTCAAAAATGGTAAAAAAATGTTCTAAAATCTTTTTTAAATAGGTTTAGAACGCTATGAAATGTGGAAATTTTAAATTTAAACAAAAAAAAAAAATCCATCTATTTTAGTGGTAAAAAATTTTTCAAAAATGTTGGTGAAAAAAAATGTGTTATTTTTTTTTTAAATAGGTTTAGAATGCCATGAACCGTGGAAATTTGGAATTTGAACAAAGTGAAAAAAAATTTCATTTTTCATCTATGTTGGTGTTTTTTTTTCTGAAATAGGTTTAGCGTGTCATGAAACGTGGAAATTTTAAATTTGAGCAAAAAAAAATTTTTTTTCATTATTTATTCCTTCTAGACGGTCCACCCTGTATATTTTCCAGTGAAAGTTTAACCATTTCTTCGCTGACAGTAGCGTCAACTCTCTATAAACTGCTCTCCTTGACTGCTCTCCGTCAAGTAGTTTTTTAGTTAATGCACCAATAGACTGACAGACAGAGGGAGACAGACAGAAAGACAGACTAACGGAATAGAAAAACCTATATTTTCGTAATTTGCGTTATCTGAAACGTCAAAATCCGAAAAAATCTCGGAGGGTGATTTTTTCTTGAAAGCAATACTTCCCTTCGGTATGCGAGGGAAGTAAAAGTGGGCAGTAAAGGATATCCAACTTTACAAGAAACTAACTATTCGTATTTTGCTATTGCACCATTTCTATTTATAACTTCTATGAGTCTGCTTGGCATGGATTTAAATAAACTTATAAAATAATCGTTAGTAACCATATTTTCCCATTGTAACAAGATCAACCCCTCAGTAGTTCTAACGCACTCCGTAGTTACCCTGTCGAGGGCGCCACCAGTGGATCAGTCCAGCGCGCCTACCACCACTTCGGCCGACCCCCCCCCCCTTACGTCATCGCCGGCGCTTGCTGCCGAGATTAAACCCCGGCGGCCAGGCCAGAACGGCAGTTCAGTCTCGAGCTCGCTTACCTACCTCTGCAGCTTCCTAAGTGTGGAACTTTAGAGTACAGTAATGCCTCTCTTGAGTGGTCTTACTTGCCTTCCTAGGCGTAGAATACTGGAGCATTCCTAAGCACCCTCCTGAGCGCTCTCACTGGCCTCTGTTGCTTTCCAGCGAGGAACGCTAGACTCCCAGTAGCTTCTTTCGAGAGATCTCTTACTTGCCCCCTACGCTTCCTAGGTGTGGAACATAGGAGCTCGTGGGTTCACTCTCAGAGCCGCTTATTGCCTACTCCTGCTTCCTAAAGGAACAGTGGAGTACGGAACGCACCCCTCGAGAGGAAGGCTGTAACTACGGGCCTTCTGGGATTGGGCCACCAGCACATCAGTTGTATAACTCGTGTGCCAAGACTTTTTAGTGATAGTTAGTGCTAGAACTTTAGATACGCTTGTAAACACAATATAGTATTTACCAACGTAACACCTTCTTTCTCTGGGCTTCAACCCTCAACCCCCCCTACACTTCGGTGTAACACCATGCATTATTTACTACTTCCAGTAATATTTGAGCATTCGGTAGTCTCATATTTCCTTTTTACGAGTAGTCCCCATACGTCTTCCACAGGGTTATGATCTGGACTATGACGGGGTGGTTAAGAACATTAATGTTGTTATCTTGAAACCAGCTAGTCACAGTATGAGCAATATGAACTGAACAATTATTTTATTGATTTTTTTTTTGTAATATGTTTATTTACAATCTACATCTATAGAGAGTATTAAGTAAATGTGTTGAAAAGAGTTTCGCTTGCTAGGAGAACATCCATTGATATTTCTCCTTATCGACCAAGTTTTCATTGTTGAAGTAAATCTAGAGGCCAGATTTTTTGCAGTCCTTTCGCATTGGGAAAATTAGCGTACAGTTGTTCAACCAGCTGGTTCTCGTGGTTTGTTATTCGTTGGCTGTAAGTAGTGGCGAATCGCTGGATTTCATCCGTGATGTATGGAATATTTAGATCATTATGGAGTGTCTGGTTACTGACGTACCAGGGGGCGTCGACTATTGTTCTAAGTATTTTAGACTGAAATCTTTGTATGATTTTTGTCCTAGGGGGTTTTGCACAACCCCTTAGCTGAATTCCATAAGACCATATAGGTTTTAGCATTGTTTTGTATAGAAGAACTTTGTTGGATAAAGACAGTTTTGATTTGCAGCCCATGAGCCAGTACATTTGACATTATTGAAATATGAATTCATTATTAGGAATTAATTGTGACACAGAATGGAGCATAATATTGTCTAAAATCCTAATATACGTTACACTATTAAATCGTTCCTCAATATGCCACAAAACACCAGGACCACGTGCCGATATCCAAGCCCACATGTCAGTGGAAAATCTACCACTTTTGTCATTGTTAGACTTACTTCTCATACTTCTCATCGAATCGACTATTCGGAGGTCGGTAAACACGACTGTGGACTGGAGAGTTTTTCATCTGTAATGATTACATTCTTCCAAAAGTTTACATCATACACTAACAATTCAAGCATAAATCCCAGTCGAGCTTCTTTATGTTCAGCTTTAAGTAGGTATTTCTGTGGTACTGGATGTCAGCGTAGCTCCGATTCTCTTACTCGCCGGCGACCAGTACTATTCGATCCAGGAAAATTCTTTTCTTCGGCAGCCTGAATTACTAAGTGAAACGGATTTATTTACCGATTGCAAATCTTGCTGCTGAGTTGATATCCTTCGTTGCCTTGATCCAGGATTTGTACTAATCGTACCGTTTATTCTCCACTTTTTAAAATGTTAAACACAGACAATGTCACAAAATTTAAAGTTAGATGTACACAAGTAGATTTCAGAAAAAATACTGTTATGTATTACACCCCCTTGAAACTGGAGATTGATACGCCTATGCCTAATAGTGACTGAAAACTTGTAGAGTTTTCTAGACTGTGGACAAATGCAAAAGATGATGATGGATTAAAAAAAGAAACGCCAGGAAGAAAAAGAAGAACGGGAAAAAAACGACAAGAAAAAGAACAAAAACGTCAACAGGAAAAAGAAGAACAAGAAGAGAAACGTCAAGAAGAATTATGAAAAAGTTTTGAGGATCAAGAACGAAGACGTCAAAGAGAGGGGAAACGACGACAAGAGGAAAAACAAGAGGAGGAGAAACGACGCCAAGAGGAAAAACAAGAAAAGGAGAAGCACCATCAAAAGGAAAATGACGACTTAAGGAAAGCTATAGAGATACAACAGAATACCTTGTTTACAGACAAAAATAAGATAGAAGTAAAAATGGACATGGTTGAAGAGGAAGTAAGCGAAGTGAAAGAAAAAGTAGACAAGTTTAGCCGTAATCGTAGCTTTAAGGAGCCAAGCATTGGAAATACTCCAAACAATCCCAGTAGAGCAACAACAGGATTTTAAAGTTTTAGAAGCTGCCCTAGACTTACAATATGCCAGATAATGGACGTGGTGAACATAGAGAAGTGAAGATTTCCCAGCTTCGAAGCATTAGGAAAAGACAACCACTACAAGGATTTGACGATAAATCGAAACCTCAGAAATATGCAGATGCTTCATCCGGAAGAACGTGCAAGGAAGGTTGCAAATACTACCACCAGGAGAAACTGCAGGTCACGGGATCAGTCAACATTGTCAAGGTGGAGGTACCGGATGATAGGATAGACGAAGCGCTCAGACAAGAGCAACTGAACGATGAGGAAATTGGGCCTATATTGCGAGCTAAAGAAAGGGGAACTCGTCCAAAATGGAAGGATGTTTCAGGCAAAACAGTAGGACTGGAAGTCATGAACGGGCTGTTGCGGCGAGCATGGGAAAGCCCGGACGGAAAACAGGTGGTTATGCGTCTAGTGATTCCCAGGTGTAGAGTAGCGAAGGTGCTTTAGAAAATGCACAATGAAACATCCGATGGACACTTCGGTGTTAACGAGACCCTGAAGAAAATACGAGAACGATTTTATTGGATAAAATGTCGTTAGGATGTGGAGGCTTGGTGTCGCAAATGCAAGGTTTTCGTAGCCAGTACGGGACCACAGACTGGAAGTAAGGGTGAAGGGTTCAACGCCGGAGCTCCTTTCAAGAGGTTGGCTAACGATGTAGCGGAGCCATCACCAGCCAGTGACCGAATGAAGGCTCGATATGACCGGAAGGGTAGTCCAAAAGGATTCATCAAAGTGGGAGAGTTGGTTTGGCTATATAACCCACATCGAAGGAAAGGAAAATCGCCAAAATAACCTTGTGATGGACCGTACCCTGTTATTACCCGAATTAATGATGTCGTCTATCGGATTCAGCAAAGCCGAAAGTCTAGGATGAAGATCGTGCATTTGGATAGACTGGTGAAATACACTGATAATTCTGAATTGCCTAATCGGGACGATCAGGCTTAAGGAGGGGGCAGTGTTATGTATTACACCCCTTAAAAATGAAGGTTGATACGCCTATGCCTAATAGTGACTGGAAACTTGTAGAGTTTTCTAGACTGTGGTAGAAGAAGATTCTTGATTGGTTCTCGATGGATCTAGGAGGCAATTTCAGAGTATATAATTCGCGATTACCGGCGCAGAAAGGGAAGTTTACTAAAGAGAAAGTTTTATTATTGGAGAAGTTTATTAAAGTGACTTTCGGTAAAAAGTGAGGTTAAATATCAAGTAAACAAAGTGTAAAGGTTATTTTGAAGTATTGTGTAGTCAGTAAATTATTAAATAAAGTGTTTATCTCTTGTTGAAATTATTTTAGAACCCACGGATTCATACAGGGTGTATCCTAAGAGGTGGAAATACGCAACAATACGTTATAAGACTTGTCCTATTTATTTTTGCTCACGACAGTACTTCACAACACACCACAATGAAATTTATCGCAATTATAAGGACTGTCCAGTCTTCTTCCTTGTCCACTGTTTTATCTAGATAATTTTTAATAGTCATATTTAAAAGTCAATCGATAACGCAAAATAAAAATCGTTACATTCAGATAAATGGTTTAGAAAAAATGTATTCCAAAATCGTGGCTAATTTCGGAAGTTGAAAAATATTCTCCGTGAGTGTAAACTAGCATTTATAACAAAAAGGAAATAAATCCCTTATTTTAATTTAATCCACAGTAGTAAGCAGTTAATGTTTAATTTTACATACATGTTATTCAAACAGTAACATTAAAAAATCCTAGCCGGTACTAGCAATACCATTACAGAGATTATTTATGATAAATGTATGAATAATTTACGATCAAATTGAATTTACGATCTCCATTATAAAACCATTTATTGAAGGTAGAGAATGGTTTGAATGGCACTGCAGGATTGAAGTGTGATTGAAGAATCAAGTAGATATACGCTACTAAAATTGATACGGTAATATCGTATTAAAATTGTATTTCCTTCATGTATCATGTGTATTAAAGTATGTAGATTAATATAGCTTGCAGTCCAATATTGCTCTTTTATCCTTTGTAATATACTGAGTCACTTAAACTGGCAAACATTAATCCACTTTATAGAAAAGAGATGTGGGGAAATTAAACAAATGCCGCCCAATTACAATTATGTTTGATAAACTAATAGAAATTCCGTGAAAATGGTCTCGGCTAAGTTTTTACTTCCCTCCCTTACCGAATTCAAGTAGCATTTCTGGACACAATTTCGAAAAAGTTTTGCAACTATTTAGAGTCTTATGTGAGATACAATGATTTACATACAGATATCCGACATTCTGAAATTATTACCAATTATTTAACTTTTACGTATAGCACAACAATATTACTCAACAGTTTAGTAACTGGTTTTATCATCAGTACCACTTTTCTTCGGAACAATTTCGAAACATGCTGCAGAATTTAGTTACATAATGTTGTTTTTAGGTTGGCAATAGTTAGCTACAGCAACGACAACATTTCAGACTTAGTTCTGTCAAATATGAACTGTATAGTAGACAAAGCTCCCGACATATTAGTTCATGAAGATATTCATCATCCAGCACTCCTGATACTATTTAATGTACATGAAAAACATAAAAATAACAAGAACACCGTTAATCTGACTTACTATAACTACCGCAAAGCCAATCTGATTGACCTCTATCAAAACTTAGCAGATATTGATTGGCTTTTTCTATTCAATATTTCTGATGTAAATTATGCCTTTGAACAATTTTATGAAAAAATATATGCCGTTCTTGAGTAGACAGTTCCAAAAACTGTAATCAAAGGCAAGAGCTACCCTCCTTGGTACAATTCCAATATAATTAAAAGTTTTAAACTGAAGCATAGAGCATGGAGTGATTACAAAAGCCTTGACGATCCTCTTGCACTCGAGGAGGTTTTTTTTTTTTCCTTCACTGGCTTTGGATGTCTCCATTTAGCCACGATGTTTTTATTTTACGCTATACTAGATACATAATAACTAATCTATATTTAAAATCTATAATTCCATAAACTAATCGACCTATAACCTAAGACGAGAGGACCAGCTAGTGTTGCAAGACTCAAGGATTATTGGACAGGGACACACACTTCACGTCAAGGTGCCCTTCACGACGCCTTTGTTTAACACGTAACACACACGGGGCAACGGTAAGGGGGTGATATAAAAAACAGTGGATAAGAACAGAGGAACTCATCTAAACCTATATTTTGACACGACATAACCTAATAAACTCCCAAAATATACATCTAAAATTTTCATTTGTGGTTACTATGTATAGCAGCGAGGTACTATCCAATGGTAGCGGAATACAGTTCTCCAACATGTTTTTTTTCAAGAAGTTCACACCAATTGCGTTAAAATTGCAATCAAATAGCCAGTGGTTGATGTCGCCAATATTTCCGTTGCAGTCGCAGATAGGACTATCAAGGATTTTCATCTTGAACAGCATGGATTTGAAAGCTCCGTGACCAAATAGGCAACGAATGTATGTTATAAACATTTGCCTGTTGTACGGGAATGAAACGAAAGATGATTTAGAAGGTAGGCGGCTATATATGCGACAATAGTGGGTGTTTTGCCTTGTGTGGATCCATTCTTCCTCCCATTTTTTCCTCATATCCATTTTGGTCGAGGAGTTTAAATTGTTAAGAACTTATGTCAAAAATCAGGTTGATATTGAATGTAGAAAATATTGTAGCGACATTGAAAAAACATCAATAGTAATCCCAACAAGTTTTGGCAGTTTATCAATAAGAAAACTAGTAATAATTTACCGGTACCATAAAGATCGACATTATGTTGGCAAGAAAGAATTGGTAGATGGTTTTGTTGATTACTTTTGTAGTTCTTATATTACTTCTGGTGTTCCAATTGAGAACAATCATTACGCAAATACTGATTCTTAAACAATTGAACAGTTTACAGAGCAAGAAGTTTTAAATTCACTAAAAAAAATCAAGCCTAAATGTACGATGGGCCCTGACAAAATTCCCGCCTTTCTATTACATGATTGTGCTAGCGTGTTTGCAACTCCTCTCACTTTCTTATTCAACCTGGCCATTAAATCTAACATATTCCTCGATTCACTCAAATGTTCTAAGATAATTCCTGTATATAAAAAAGGTGAAAAAAATAATATTGAGAATTACAGACCCATAACGATTATCAACAATTTCTCCAAAGCTTTCGAAACTTTGCTGTATGAACCAACATTTTCTTATGCAAAGAATCGCATTACTGAATACCAACACGGTTTCTTCAAGGGAAGATCTGCCTCAATCAATCTTTTTTGTATTACCCAATATATAACTGATGCTATCGACGCAAACTCACAAGTTGACGTAATTTACACAGACTTCACTAAAGCATTTGACAGACTTGACCACAGTATTTTATATTCAAAATTTCAACAATTTGATTTCTCAAAAAATCTGCTATTATTCTTCAAATCATATCTTGAGAACAGACACCACCACATTGAATACTGTGGTCAGCGGTCTGTAGAATTTGTATCCACTTCAGGCGCACCCCAGGGTTCAGTGTTAGGTCCTTTATTTTTCAATGTTTTCATTAATGACATTA
The DNA here is from genome assembly GCA_963583905.1 of Stenurella melanura. NCBI lineage: Eukaryota > Metazoa > Arthropoda > Insecta > Coleoptera > Cerambycidae > Stenurella > Stenurella melanura. The sequence goes on from OY757317.1 coordinate 14,401,903, forward strand.
CAGTAGAACTGGGTGTCAATTGTTTCTTATACGCAGACGATATGAAGTTGTACAATAAAGCAAATGATGTTACTGATTGTGTCGGTCTACAAGAGGCCCTCGATAAAGTAAATGAATGGTGTAATTTGAACAAACTACATTTGAATGCAAAGAAGTGCAATGTTCTAACTTTTACCAATAAACATCAGCTGGTCGAATTTAATTATTGCTTAGAAGATTCAGTGCTTACACGTCCATCAACCTTCCGCGATCTCGGTGTAACACATGATAGTAAACTAAGCTTTAATTGTCATATAAACACCATAACTAATGAAAGTTTTAGAACGCTGGGATTTATAACACGATGTTCTCATGATTTTAATGACAGTAACACGCTGAAACTACTATATCAGTCTTTTGTTCGATCAAAATTAGAAAACTCGTCAATTATTTGGTCTCCTCATTACAACCTACATGTACAAAATATAGAGAGAATTCAGAGACGCTTCTTAAAGACTTTAAGTTACAAGGAGGACGGTGTCTATCCTGCTATTGGTTTTCCCCACACTGCACTTTTAAACAGATTTTCGCTTTCGAGTTTGGAGACTCGTCGAACTATTTCACAACAAATATTTCTTTTTAAAGTAATACATAATATAACAGGTTGTAATGCTATCTTAAGTTTACTAAATTTTCGAACACTTAGACCAGGTTCCAGACAAAACACTTTATTCTATCTGCCGACATCCAGAACTAACGTACAGAAATTTTCGCCATTGTACAAAATGTGTGAGAACCATAATATTCTTCAAGACCAGTTTGATATATTCCACTGCAATGTAGCTGAGATAAAAAAAATAACTGTATAAATTAAAACACGTTACCACATTTCTATTTATATTCTTTTAATATTTTATAATATATTTGTATGTACTTATCATCTCCTGCCCTGTAATTGGAATGCTCTGTTGGGCAGTGTATTGTTAAATAAATAAATAAATAAATAGAAAAGGCCTAAAATGAATTTATTTACCTAGCGTGTCTTAAACATTTTTCATTCTAATGGATTACATTTTCATGACATCTATCATTCGGTTTTTTGGAAATGCTTAGCCTTATTCTGGAGCTCATCAAAAAGGCACAAAGCCACTCATAAAGATGTTTCATGCAAAACCAAGACAAATTATATGAATAAGTATGAAATAATTATATTTTACATTTACTGATAAAAATAACAGATTTTCACCTATCTCTTAACTAACAATGTAATTGGTTTTGCGTGAAACATCTTTATGAGTGGCCTTCTCCAGAATAAGGGCGAAAAACGTTTCAAAGGTTAAGTAAGCATTTCCAAGAAACAGAATGATAGATTTCATGAAAATGTAATCCATTAGAATGACACATTTTTAAGACACGATAGGTAAGTAAATTCATTTTAGGACTTTGATGTAATTTTCAACTGAATATTCATGACCGTAGGGGATTATGTAGTTACTAGTTTAATCTGCATGGCCGTAGGGGACTGTGTGGATGCTAGTTGTTGAATGAGAATTTTCAAATAAAAAATTATACAAATTCATTTTAGGATTTTAATTTGCTAGCATAACCAGAATTCAGGTTATCGAAAGAATGCAAAGATATCATTAATAATCTTACACATAGTTTTTCTTTTAGTTCTCATACATAGTAATTTTTTCTGCTGTTTGCAAAATCCTATAAAGAGTATGTTTCAATACAATTATAAGCAAACAAATAATAATTCACTTTTAAACGTACACTATTATTTTGCACCTGTCTCCATATTGAAACAACACATGTTCTTTATTATCGTAGATAATAAGAATTTTCGAAACTGATTGCACACATCCCGCTTCCAATAATATTAGTTATAAAAGCATACATTTGCGAAAGTGTTTAAAGAGTTGTGAGTTACAAATTAGAAGCTTGTTTCTCTGTACTTCCTAATCCAGGAAAGAAACGTGTAGTGCCATCAGAATAGAAACACATACTATACTACCATAAAAAATCTTCTAGAAATTTGTACGGCAACATGTTACAACCACCTCTCATTTTGAACATGCGAACATGCTCACTTCTTAGAAACGTTTGCAAATATGTTTCTTAAAATGCTACTTGGGAAAGGAAATATTGTATGGGTGAAATAACCACTCTCCGAGATTTCTTCTGATATTCTCATTTCAGATCATGTACATTACGGTATTTGGTATGAAAGCATTTCAATTCAGTTAGTCTATCTGTCCGTTTGTCTGTCTGTTGGTCTATTGTCTGTCTGTTGGCACTAAATTTAAAAAACAATTTGACGGAGAACAGTCAAATTTGGTAGGTAGTTGATGATACCACCAGCGAAGAAATGGGTAAATTTGCGCTGAAATATATACAGGGTGGACAATCTAGAGAATTAATAATGGAAATACTGGATGACAATTATATTTGGCATATAGTTAACACAAGGAAAGACATCTATGATACTTTTATTGAAAAATACACAGAGTGGTCAACCTAAGAAATAATTTAACTATGGTGGAAATTTGTTGCTTATTTTTCTGTTACATGACCACTCTGTATATTTTTTTAACCAACAGTTATCGGATATTCTTTGTAGCAATAGTGATATATTTCGACTATTTCCCTCTTATGTCGTTTCTTAATCAATAAGTTCTTAGAGTGACCACCCTGTATAAACAAAGAGAAAAGTTCTGCATAAATATTAAGTATTACATCATCGTGGTGTTACTGTTATAATTTTTACGAAGAGAAATTTTTTAGAGGGATACTTTCTGCTATCAAACGTTTGAAAAAATTGAAACAAGAAAATATTTTGAAATTTTACATGTTTTTCGTAATTCATCCTCGAAATAAATCATTTCATTATACAGTACCCTGTATTATAAGGATTATTTTCCATATAAGAATTATGGTATAAATAACGTGCCCCAGACTGGTTCTCTGATGAAGTCGTACGCAACATTGTAATTTGACCCCCAAGCCGTATATCAGTTTAAGTTATCTTACTTTTAATCTTGTATCATTTTTAGATTAATATGTAATAATATTCTGGTACAAATTAGGAACTAATTTAAATGGTTTGCCTTGAAATGGCATTTTTTTACATTTATGTAAAAATAAATTAAATATAAGAATGTTTATTGGAATTATATCTAAGCATTAACTAATCAGGAACAAAATAATCCGATGTTATTAACGTTTGAACTGATTTAATCTAATAAGTAATAGTAAATAGCTTTTTTATTGATCACCTAACATTCTAGATTAGTACTAGTAAACATTAGAATTTTTTCGGATTAAACTAGCTTAACGTTATTTAATAGTAGCTGTTGACAGCTAATAATCAAGATTAATTATTTGGTATAAAAAATATTTAGTAGGAAAACACAATGTGATCCATTTTAAATCTGAACATCGTCATAAAAGTAGTATTTATTAATTGATTTTGACCGTTTTCGGGACAATTGAACATATGAAATACTAAAATACCTTTAACGAATTATTTCATTACTCATTTACATAGTCAATAGCCTATAATAATAATAATATTAATAATAATTCATTTTCCATAAAGACAACATTACAACCGTATAGGAATAGTCAAGTTATAACATATACCTTAAAAACTAGGTAAAAAAATCGCATAATGTAAAAACATTTAGACAACAAAAACAATTTTAACTTAGTTTTAAAATTCAGTAAGTTACTTTACATTCAGAGGAGTTATGGAAAAATTTTGGTGCCATGTAATTCGGTGAATTATAGATTACACTAAGTCTTGCATAAGGTGCAAGAGAGAATCCTGGAGGAGACACTGCGAGAGTATTGACAGTATCCTGGAAAGTGCCAGACTCCAGAAAATTCTCTCAAAGGACAATCATTGCCCAATAAACTCCCTCCTAACGGAGACAGGAAAATTAACCAAGACAGGAAAGGGAACCATGGAGGAACTACTCCGTGTGCACTTTCCTGGATCCAACATCATTGAACAATCACTTGAGGAATGGCTAAGAACAGAACTGGTGACAACTGGAATCAGGGCCACCAGGACAGACTGGTCAGTAACCAAAAAAGTGATAGATCAATCCAAAATAAACTCATTTGAGCCGTAAAAATCTCCGGGTCCGGACGGAATTCTGCCAATAATGCTTCAACAGGGTATAGACCTGTTGGCATCTAAGCTCCGCACATTGTACAGAGCCAGCCTAGCGCTGGGATACATGAGGTGGAAACCAGTTAGGGTGGTATTTATACCAAAGGCGGGGCGGAACTCGTACACCCTAGCCAAGTCCCTAAGACCCATCAGCCTTATGTCATTTCAACTTAAGACGATGGAAAAAATGCTCGACAGGCATATTAGGGATGATGTTCTGGTTAGAAGTCCATTACATCAGAGCCAATTTGCATACAGAGCAGGCATGTCCACAGAAACAACACTTCACCACTTAATTCAGAAGGTGGAGAAGATTCTGGAACATAAGGAGGTGGCACTGGGTGCTTTCCTCGACTTAGAGGGAGCATTCGATAACACCTCCTTCAACTCCATCGTTAGAACTGCAAGAGAGCGTGGCATCGAGGACACCTGCTGCAGGCGGATCGATGGAATGCTCAGAGGCAGGATGGTATTCACCACTATGATGGGCGAAAACCTAGGCGCGCCAGTTGCAGGAGGCTGCCCACAGGAGGGTGTTCTGTCCCCCCTGCTGTGGAATCTTGTAGTTGACGGCTTATTACGGAAACTCACAATTGAGGGATTTGAAGCTCAAGGATATGCTGACGACATAGTCATCATAGTTAGGGGAAAGTTTAATAACATAGTCAGGGATCGATTACAGATGGCACTGAACTTGGTTAAAAAATGGACCGATGATGAAGGGCTGAAAGTCAGCCCTTCAAAGACCCACATTTTCCCATTTACCAGAAGAAGAACTCTGGAGGGGCTAGGTCCTTTAGTTCTTCAAAACACACAACTGCAAATGTCGGGAGAGGTTAAATACCTTGGAATCACTATAGTCTCCAAGCTTACCTGGAACCAACACCTAGGCAGGATAATGTACAGATCGGTAGCCATATTGGCAACCTGCAGGCGATCATATGGCAAAACATGGGGGCTCAGGCCTAGCGTATTGCACTGGCTTTACACTAGTGTTGTAAGACCCACCATTACATACTCTGCTCTAGTCTGGTGGTCAAAGACAACCTAGACTACTGCGGCGAATAAGCTGAGCCGGGTACAAAGACTGGCCTGCTTAGGATTCACAGGTGCTATGAAAACCACACCCACGGCAGCCTTGGAGACCCTATTAAACCTTCCCCCACTTAGCATAGCGATTCAGTGGGAGGCCAGAATGGGGCATATAGGCTACAAAACTCAACCACCCCGAATCTCTACGGAGCAGGATCGGGAGGACATTTGAGGATAATAAACACTGTGGAAGACCCTCTATTGATTATGAGGTCAGACTACATGATACCTAAAATCACCTTTAACAAGTCCTTCAATGTCACCATTGGAGATAGGAAGAACTCGTCAACAGAAGCTCCTGACATACAACGAAAGGGCCTAACCTGGTATACTGACGGGTCTAGGACAAACACAGGAGCTGGAGCTGGAATACATGGTGAAAGACCCAGGGCAAGAATAAGTCTTTCCCTTGGGCAACACGCCACTGCATTCCAGTCAGAAATTCTGGCTATACTTGAATGTGTACGAGAGAATGTAAACCGACAATACGTCAACCAGCAGATCTCCATTGCATCAGACAGTCAGGCGGCACTTAGAACACTAGCCTCTAACAAAGGGTCATCCTGACTGGTACAGGACTACCATGAAGAGCTGAAAATTCTGGGCGAGCAGAACAGAGTCAAACTGCTCTGGGTGCCAGGACACTCCAGAATTGACGGAAATGAAAAAGTTGATGAACTTGCTAAACAGGGAGCAGCTAACATATTCTATGGCCCAGAACCCGTGCTGGGCATCCCTAAAAGCTCAGCCAGAGGGGCGATTAAGAACTGGGTCAAGAGCAAACACAAGTACCACTGAAGGAACATTCCAGGAAATCGACATGGAGAACACTCATTAAATGTCCATGTGCAAAACAAACTGAAGAACTGCTCACAATGAACAGGACGCAGTTAAGACTAATAACAGGACTTCTGACTGGAGAATTTCCTGTAAAGAGGTACCTGAATACAATCGGCAAATTTGACGGCAACCTAGACTGCAGACTATGCAGCAAGGAGCCGGAAACGATTGACCACATCATTTTCAACTGCGAAGCACTGGCTCGCAGAAGATATAGCACCTACGGGCAAACAAGAACAGACCCGGAACTCATCAGCACCCGTCCGAGTATCACCTGTATCATCTGATTAGGGGTACAGGGGTACTGGAGTGATCGGAGTGAAACACAGCAGGGGGAGCACAATAAGCCCAGGAGGCTGCGGTGCCCTCTGAGTTTTTCTTCTAGCAAACGAGCCCTGGAGAAAAAAAGTCTTGCATATGGTATTCGAAACTCTTCCTTACTACGCGTATTTGCATTATGAATATTTTTATTCTCAGTAAACATATTCTTATTTCGATAAGCACAAACACACATTTCGAAAATGTATAAGCCTGGTAAAGTTAATATGTTATATTTTCTAAAGATCTCTTTCAAAGAGTGGGTACTAGAAACACGAGCTGTACAACGCATTATCCGTTTTTGACCAATGAAAACCGTCTGTGATAGAGTGGAGTTTCCCCAGAAATAGACACCATAATATCTTAATCTAGACTCTCTAGACTTAAATTAACTAGTTGCTCCCTGGTAAGCACGGTTTTAATATATCTAAATAAAAATGTAATTGATGCTAGCTTGGAAATTAGATGTTCACAATGTGATTTCCAAGTCAGGCACTCATCGATGTGTAAACCCAAAAATTGTATACTCTCATGAGTACTCGTTATAATCGACTCATTGGCCTGAAAAGAAAGAGAGTCGCATTTTTTCTGTCTATTATGAAATAGAGGTAACTGAGTTTCATATGCATTAAAGTGCAACTGATGTTGACTGAAAAACGTAGATACCTTTTTAACGACATTATTACATTTACTCTCTAACACATTATGCATAGGATCTGAAATAATCATAGAAATATCATCAGCATACATTGAGGAATTATTACATAAAACCCAATCGAGCTTATTAATATATAATATGAATAACACTGGGCCCAATATTGATCCCTGTGGAACTCCCATACTTAAAAACGAACATTCAAAATTGACTGTATATACCATATTTTCACTAACATGTTGTATACTCACATACTGTCGACGATTGGTTAAAAATGAATTAATCCAGTTTAGTGGTTGTCCTCGAATCCCATAGTCATATAGTACTGTCAACAGTTTTGCATAGTTGACACAGTCAAATATCCTGCTGAAATAAAAAAATATTCCAACAGGGCATTCCCCTGCCTCAATATATTGAATTACAGGGTTATAAAATGTTGATATAGCTGTTATAGTGGATTTTCCACAACGAAAACCGTGTTGTTTCTCGGACAAAATTTTAAATTCAGTTAAAAAAATTAATAAACAGTCAAGCTAACAATATTCAAGTAATTTAGAGAAACTAAATAGGTTATTTACTGGCCTATAATTCTCTAAATAATGATAAAAATTGGTACTACTTTACCGGCTTTTAAGGATCCTGGAAACGTTCCCGTTTTAAAGGACATATTTACGAGATAAGTAAATGGTGTCACTAGTAATTTTAAGATTTTCTTAATTAAAAAGCCGGGTACGTCGTTTGGCTTAACATTTAACAATGAAAACATCTCGTCTTCAGTAAATGGTCTTAGAAACAATGTATATTCGATAATTTTAGGTTTTGTCGGAAAATAGGTATTATCAGTAACTGGTATTTGGTTAGGAATATTTATTGGTGTGTTTATAAAAAAATCGTTAAATAATGAGGCAACTATTTCCGGATTTTGAATGGTATTATCTTTATAGTGAATTTGAAAGTTATCATGTTTTTTATTTTTATTTGATCATTCAGTAAATTGTTTTCCACGCAGCTCATGTAGGATTATTTGATTTAATGATTTTATTTTGAAAATATTATTTTTTTGTGTAATTGATAAGATTATTGTGCGCCCTTTTTACGTCATTGTACACAGAAGTCAAATCAGTATATGTTTTTTTTAAATATATAAATCTTTGAAATGTGTACTAGTGATGATCCAACTTCACCATTTACCCATTTTTGTTATTATGTGTGTTAATAGAGTATCTACGTTCAGGCAAAAAAACAGTTAAAATAATATAAAAATGTTTCATAAAATAAATCAAATGCTGAATTAAAGTCGTCTACAGTATACAAGTGATGCCAATTTTCGTTTTGAAGGGCTTGTTCAAATTTTCAAATAGCATTATTATTAAAACTTCTTTTAATTTGAGATGTATTCTGAGAATTAGGTTTCTCGAAATGTGATTCTAATAGAACCGTTCTATGGTCTGAAATAATATTGTCTAGAACTAAACAAATTCCATCGTTTTTACAATTAATAAAAATGCGAACTATACAAGTGCATGTAGTGTCTGTAACACGAGTTGGTCACTCTACCACAGATATTAAGTTAAAACTGGATAACACGCTACATAAAGAATTAAAATAATTAACACTGTACAATACTGTACATGTCAAAATTAAAATCACCACATAAAATAAAGTCAATATTAGGTTTAAACAAATTACTCAGGAATCTTATTTAAAAAGATACCGTCGTCCCCACAAGGTGATCTGTAACAATTTAAAATTATTTGGGTAGTTCCATTTTGTTTAAAAGTAACAGCGCAAATTTCAAAATGCTATTCAATACAAAAACTTTCAAGAATTATTTCTTTTACATCAATATCATCTTTTGCCCAAACTCCAAGCCCTCCACATTTAAGAAAAGATCTACAAAATGAGGTTGTTAATTTATATCCACTAATAGGAAATATATTGATTATATCTGGTTTAACTTCAGTTTCTACTAGACACAAAAAGTTTAAATTTGGATAGCTGCTTATATCATATATCCAAATGCAAGTTATTAATTTTGTCTATATTCAAAGTATTTGCAGAAGAATATTGGGATCAAGGATCAATCTTCTCACATTTCCAGTTTGTTGCGCATCTGTAAAAAACGACCGATGCATGCACCAAAAGGCCATGTTGATGGATTCATCGCTGTCTTAAAACTAGATTCATACACAGAGACTTTGTATGATGAATAAAGTCCAGGATGTTTCGGCGTTATAGTTTCACATCTTACCTCCGTCAGATGAGACTTGAGCTGCTCTGTCAATTCGGTAGCCGTTATTTTTGGATCCTCTCTATAGATATGAAGAAGCGCATATTTTGGAACACCCTGTATAATAGAATCTTTATTGTTTCCAACAATGACAGAACGCCTCCTCCTTCTTTTAGGACCCTGCTGTGAACCTAAAGAAACGCACAAAATACATATCTTTGCTATGTGTCATTTTTCAAAAAAATCCTCGAACAGACCGATTTTAGTTTTCTAAATACTATATTTTGCCATTGTACCAACATTTATAACGTCATTGGTTATTGACTTCTGACGCCATGATACATTTTTTTTAATGGAAACGGACATTTTCGTTTACTGTTTTTGGTGGCATATTCCGTTAGCTTTCTAGTGATATAAAAAAGAATGATATTACCCGAGCCATTCTTTTGGAAAAATAACAATTTATGTAAAAATAGCTTACTTTTCGCCAATTCACGAGTAATGTTCCACTTTCTTATGGACTGATAAATTTTGTTGCTCACATTTTTGTTTCAACTAGCATGAAAACATTTGACATAAAAACAAAACAAAGAAAATAATAAAAAACAATCACCTTAACAACAAAGAGATACAGATCCTTTTGTGTAAAGTATCGATAACTTTTTTATTCCTATCACGTGTGGAACCTCAGTTTTGTGGCACTTCTGAGACATTGTAAAACTAGTGAATGTAATGCCACGTTTAAGTGAAAGAGAACGCGTAGAACTTTTGATGATGGTGATAGGCTGGGAACTTATCAGGAAACATGTGATGATTTCAATGCCAAGTACCCCGAAAAGCAAATTTCTAGATCCACTGTAAGTAGATTGGTGGCTAGATATGATGAATCGGGCAGTGTAGCTGACCTCCCACGATCTACATCGGCATAACTGTAGGTATTGATCATGCAAAAATCCTCATTGGACTCAAGAAGCCCATACACAGCGACGAGGCAAAGTAAACGTGTGGGCAGGTATGATTGGTGATCGTTTATTGCGACCTTTTTTTTAAGAAAATCTTACGGCCGCAAGATATTTACAGTTTTTGTGAGTTGATTTAGTGCCAGCCTTAGCAGTTATGTTTCCGAACAATGAAGATGAAGTTATTCCTGCTGAACACGTCTGGTTTCAGCAAGACGGGGCCCCACCTCATTTTGGGATAGCAGTGCGTCAGTTTATAGATGACACTTTTACTGGAAGGTGGATAGGTCGTTGAGGTCCGATTGAGTGGCCCCCGCGTTCACCGGATTTAACCCCCTTAGACTTCTTTCTTTGTGGTTACTTAAAGTCAAGAGTTTATTTTAACAGACCGGATACAATAGAAGAGGTGAAACACAGAATTGGCATGGAGATGAGACGAATTGCCCATGAGATGATTCAGAACAGCGTGCAAAGTGTCTACACCCATCTTGGTCAATGCCAAATGGTTGGAGGGTCGCAATTTGAGCAATGGAGATAATTTTTTTCTCACAATTACTTATGTAAGGTATGAATCAATAAAACTATTTTTTTCGGAAAGAATGGCTTAGGTAATATCAATTTTTTTCATATCACCAGAAATCTAAATAAAAGGAATGTACCATCAAAAACAGGAAACAAAAATGTCTGTTTCCATTAAAAAAAAATCATGACGTCATAACTCAAAAACCAATGATGTCATAAATTTTGGTATAGTGACAAAATGTAGTAGTATTTACAAAACTAAAATCGACCTTATTTTTTTGACAAATGACACATACCAAAGATATGAATTTTGTGCGTTTCTGTAGGTTCACACTGTATTTATTTAATATAGCTTGACTCTCCACTTGAAAAAGATTAGCCGACACGTCTTTTTTGTTATCGGGATTATTTGGTTTATTCATATTAGTATTATTAACTACAGTCACTTTAGAGTTTTTGTTCTTCTTATTATTGTTATCTACAGTCGAGTTTTTCACATTGTTCACTTTTATAATATCGCTCTTTTTTGAACACTTTCTATTACAGTAGAATTTGTTTGGCATTTATTCATTATTTCAATTTGATTATTTAATAATTTTACTTTTTCATTTAATTCACTGATAATAATGTCCTTCTGTTTGATAATATAATTAAAAATATATGTAGATCTACCTTTTTGTCTGTGCCAGAGCGTTCTTCCATAGCACCAGAAAATGCTGCATCACATTCTGCACATTTTCACAACATATTATTGTCGCGTCGTCAACAATATTTGCGTTATATAATTTTGCACAACTTAAATGAAATTGTGTGCCGCAATCTTTCCATTTTATGGTACGTTTTGCTACTTTTTTACAGCGTTACAAACGGAACTATCTGAAGCAGTCGACATGTCGATAGGACATTAGTTTAATATAAACATATAGTAGAAGAGCCAGTGACATTTTCCAGTGATGATTTAGTTAAGGCCTATTTTTTGAGAGGATGTTGAGGGGGGTATAGCTAAGTGTCATCCGTGAGGATTAGCCCGGATTCCAGTCGTAAGGGGGTGGCAGAACGCCCCCCATGTGTAAAAGAAAATGCATCTTTTTGTTATTTAGTTAAGGATGAAATTTTTTCCAGTACTCCTCTGATAGCCCACAAACATCGATCTAATATTGGCAGAACGATTGGCCAGTCTTAAGAGGGTGGCAGAACACCCCCAACATGTCGTGGGAGCAATGGACTTTTTATTATTTAGTTAAGCTTCATTTTTTAGCAAGTTGTTGTAGCAATTTTTCTAAGTATACATGCAAATTGGCAGAACAAAATGGCGGTCGTAACTACCTGGCAGAACGATTTAAATGTGCCGTATGCGCGCCGTGACTTCGTGAGTTCGGTCGCAGATTAATTTGTATTATGAGTGCTTTAAATATAAACAATAATTTTGCTAATTTATTTAGAACCTTTCTAGTAATTACAGACCTTCATTTAACTTTGGACCTGGTATTTTAATACTTATTCGATGGAAACACGACTTGAAAGTTACAAAAATTTGTTTTTCATTCGAGAATCACTTTGCAACTATAAGGGACACGAAAAGTTGTACTGTTGTTTTTTATTGGAAATTAAATTCTCTACAAAAAAGAAGGTCTCTTGACATTTTTTCGTATATTGCTTAGTTTCTGCGATATAGTGAAAATTAAAAAAAAATCGAATATTTTTTACATTCAAACGTAAATATCTTTTGAACTATGCTAGGTACGAGAATATGACTTGAAGACTTTTTGTAGAAAAGCTTTCTTAATCATTTCTCGTATATCACTTCATTTGGGAGATAAAGTGAAAATAAAGAATGTCCTTTTCGGATTTCGGAAAAATATAGATAGATAGATTCTTTATTCATTCTTTACGCCAATTACAAAACAGTGGATAGAACAAGTCCACTGGTGAGTTACAATAATTACGATTACATTACGTGTAAAACAAACAAAGTATTTATATACATTTTAGTCACAAAAAAGACGTATATATATAAAAAAATAATAAATAAAACATATGTACGTATATATACTCACATATACATACATATACACATATATATGAGAAAAATAAAATTATAAATGGGTATATACAGGGTGCGCCAAAGTTCTGATTTTGGTCGATTACGGCTGTATTTGAAATGGTGGAAATATATTGTCTATAGATTATTTTCTTGATTTTCAATTCTGAATAACCAGAAAATATGTACAATTATACAGGGTACTCCGTTTTCGTTGTCCGAGCAACAACTTCGTTATTTTAAATGGAACACCCTATATTTTTTTCCTTTATCGAGTTACCCATCTAATTATATTCATAATTCTATTAAGGTGGTAGGTACTTAAAATGAACCGTTTACGATATAAAAAAGATTTTTTGACAAAAAGTGAGGTTTGCGGATAAGTTTTTGAGTACCTCTGATTTCATAGACAAGAGAGTTTTCAAAATTCTGCTTATACTGTTATGTTGAGCATATTAAGGGCTAGTAGGGCAGAAACATTATTAATATTAATCTTATACAGAGTGCTGAAAAAATTGAGTTTAATGTTTCGCTAATAAAAAAGGCCGTAATTCAATTTTTTCAAATGGGACGTACTATTTTCAGTTCTGTCATCTAATGAAGTGTTAAATTATCTTTCCATTGATATATCATAGTAGGTATTTATCTTTAGGAGTTGCATAGATATTAAGGTTAATTGTCTGGATCAGTCATTTTTCTTGCTGGAACTTCATGAGGTTTGTACTGCACTTCACCAGTTTCGATAAATCTGTCTCTAAGATTACTAAATGCAGGTTCTAAAGGGTGTCTCCTTTCAGGATATCTGATTTTATAGACTCGGGATGCTAAGAGGCTGTTCCTTGAGCACTCCCCCAGAATAAAAATCATGTCAACCATTTCTTCCCGCGAATAATTCATATTTAATATAATTATATGCAAATGCAACTTGGAAATGGAACTGTAAAAGCTACTAGTATTTTATTAAAGACAATCAAAACAAAAGCACTTACCGATATAGCAGTAACACAAAACTTTAGAACATCCACAGACACGTGTTTTGACATCTATGTCTCTTCGGTGCGGCTTTTTCTAAAGTTCACAATCAACTGAAATATGTAAGCAAATACTCGTGTTATAACTATCAAAGGATTACCAGAACAGGATATTAAAAATTAAAATTAGATTATAGGAAATTCCCCGTAAAGGGATAATTATCAATATAATTATATGCAAATGCAACTTCCTGGAACTGTAAAAGCTACTAGTATTTTATTAATTATTTTTATATTTTATTATCAATATAATTATATGCAAATGCAACTTCCTGGAACTGTAAAAGCTACTAGTATTTTATTAGCTAATAAAATACTAGTAGCTTTTACAGTTCCAGGAAGTTGCATTTGCATATAATTATATTGATAATTATCCCTTTACGGGGAATTTCCTATAATCTAATTTTAATTTTTAATATCCTGTTCTGGTAATCCTTTGATAGTTATAACACGAGTATTTGCTTACATATTTCAGTTGATTGTGAACTTTAGAAAAAGCCGCACCGAAGAGACATAGATGTCAAAACACGTGTCTGTGGATGTTCTAAAGTTTTGTGTTACTGCTATATCGGTAAGTGCTTTTGTTTTGATTGTCTTTAATAAAATACTAGTAGCTTTTACAGTTCCAGGAAGTTGCATTTGCATATAATTATATTAAATATGAATTATTCGCGGGAAGAAATGGTTGACATGATTTTTATTCTGGGGGAGTGCTCAAGGAACAGCCTCTTAGCATCCCGAGTCTATAAAACCAGATATCCTGAAAGGAGACACCCTTTAGAACCTGCATTTAGTAATCTTAGAGACAGATTTATCGAAACTGGTGAAGTGCAGTACAAACCTCATGAAGTTCCAACAAGAAAAATGACTGATCCAGACAATTAACCTTAATATCTATGCAACTCCTAAAGATAAATACCTACTATGATATATCAATGGAAAGATAATTTAACACTTCATTAGATGACAGAACTGAAAATAGTACGTCCCATTTGAAAAAATTGAATTACGGCCTTTTTTATTAGCGAAACATTAAACTCAATTTTTTCAGCACTCTGTATAAGATTAATATTAATAATGTTTCTGCCCTACTAGCCCTTAATATGCTCAACATAACAGTATAAGCAGAATTTTGAAAACTCTCTTGTCTATGAAATCAGAGGTACTCAAAAACTTATCCGCAAACCTCACTTTTTGTCAAAAAATCTTTTTTATATCGTAAACGGTTCATTTTAAGTACCTACCACCTTAATAGAATTATGAATATAATTAGATGGGTAACTCGATAAAGGAAAAAAATATAGGGTGTTCCATTTAAAATAACGAAGTTGTTGCTCGGACAACGAAAACGGAGTACCCTGTATAATTGTACATATTTTCTGGTTATTCAGAATTGAAAATCAAGAAAATAATCTATAGACAATATATTTCCACCATTTCAAATACAGCCGTAATCGACCAAAATCAGAACTTTGGCGCACCCTGTATATAAAAAAATATTCCATTGAAAAATGGTAATATACATACTAGGAACAATATACGCATACATTTTGTACACACACATATATACATATACATATACACACACATGTACATATACACAGAATATGAACTATATCTTGAAGTATTCATCTAGTTTGTAAAAAGTTTCATTTAATAAATACAATTTTAAACGTTTCTTAAACAGAATCATGGAGTTACACTTTTTGATGTCTTGAGGTAAATGGTTATAGACTCTGAGTCCCAAACTGTTAGGCGAATTTAATGCAATATTTAAACTATGAAAAGGTATATGGAAATTATTTTTTTGTCTCGTATTAATACCAGGCACATCTTTATTAGATTCGAATTTGTCCTTGTTAATATAAACATATCTACATAATTCATATATAAGAAGACATGGAAGTGTCAATATCCCGTACTCCTTAAAAACATTTTTACAGGTTTCAGTAATTGATAAACCTGCCATGCATCTTATAACATGTTTTTGCGCTATGAAAACATTACATGATAGGGTGGATCCACCCCAGAAGCATATTCCATATCTTAATCTTGAGTCCACTTCAGCATAGTATAATTTTTTTAATTGATCAATATTTAGTACAGTTTTAATGCTTCAAAATTGATAAACAATTGAATTCAGCTTGGAGATAAGGTTTTCACAATGACTTTTCCAAGTTAAACATTCATCTACTAATAGACCTAAAAATTTAATATTTTTATTATTTTCGGGGATTGGTCTACTGTCTATTGTCATGCTCAGATTATTGCACATTTTCTGCCTATTATGAAATCTTAAAGCTAGAGTTTTATCAATATTAAGATGAAGAGAGTTCTGGCGAAACCAATCGCTTAATTTCTGTAATAACATATTGCACTTTATTTTTAATGAATCTTCATTTTTTCCTGATATAATGATTGATGTATCGACAGCATATAGAGCAAAACAAGCTGAGTTTGTTGAGTTTGTTGTCAACAATATCGTTCATGTAAAGCATAAAAAGCACAGGGCCCAGAATAGAGCCCTACGGCACGCCTCTGTTAATTTCCGTGTATTCTGAATTAATCGTATCCACGGTACTAGTTTCATTATTTATCAGCGAGACATATTGTTTTCGTTTATAGAGAAAACTTTTAACCCAGTCCATTGAATTACCTCTTATGCCATATGTGTAAAGTTTGGAAAGCAACTTCCCATGATCGACGCAGTCGAAAGCCCTGCTAAGATCACAAAATATTCCAACAGGGCACTCTCCTGCTTCAATATAATTAATTACTTTTTCATAAAATGAATGAACAGCAGTTACTGTTGATCTACCAGATAAGAAACCGTGTTGACTATTTGATATTATGTCATTATCATTCACGAAACTTAATAGTCTGTTTAAAAAGCAGTATTGAATAATTTTTGAGAATCCAGTAGGAATGGTTATTGATCTATAGTTTTCAAGAGCTTGGGTATCATTTTTTTTTGTGTATCGGTATAACTTTACCAATTTTTATAATCAGTATCAACTGAGAACCACACATTACGATGTATATTATTGTAATTGTATTTTCATAATAATTGAGAAATGCGATTGCCAAGAAAAAAATTACAAACTGTTTTTAAAAATTGTGATTATTAAAGTTCCATGTTCCAGATAGATAAGTAACATTGTGAATATATATAGAATCATTTATATTATATTGGATTATATCAAAAATGTTCCGTGACAGGAAATACATGAAATAAATAAAACATGTTTCAAGAAACATCGAAATTAATTATTGCAATGCTAAAAAAAATTGTGTAAATCTGATACGTGAATTAAAAAAATATTTCTAATACATTTTATTTATAGAGAATTAATTAAAAGAAAAAAATATTTGATAAACATCATGAAGTAATATATATACTTCATGATGTTTACCAAATAATTTTTTTCAAAATTAGTTCTCTATAAAAAATGTATTAGAAATATTCTTTTAATTCATGTATCACGATTTATTCAAATTTTTTTTTAGCACTGCAATAATTAATTTCGATGTTTCTTGAAATATGTTTTATTTATTTGATGTACTTCCTGTCTTGGAACATTTTTGCTATAATTCAAAATAATATAAATGACTCTACATATATTCACAATGTTATTTATCTAACTGGAACGGGGAACTTTAACAATCACAATTAAAAAAAAAATGTTTAGTAATTTCTTTCTTGTCAATCGCATTTTTCAATTTGACAATACAATTACAATAATATACATCATAATTTGTGGTTCTCAGTCGATACTAATTATATTTTTCCGAAATCCGAAAAGAAAATTCTTTATTATCACTTCGAAATGAAGTGAGACACGAGAAATTAAGAAAGCTTTTAATTAGACAATCAAATTTTCTACAAAAAGTCTTCTAGTCATATTCTCGAATCTGGCATAGTTTAAAAGATATTTGCGTTTAAATGTAAAAATTATTTGAATTTTTTTTTAATTTTCACTATATCGCAGAAACTAAGCAATATACGAGAAAATGCCAACAGACCTTTTTGTAGAGAATTGAATTTTCAACAACAGTAGAACTTTTTCGTGTCCCTCATAGTTGCAAAGTTATTCTCGAATAAAAAACTAATTTTTATAACTTTTAAGTCGCATTTCCATCGAATGAGTATTAAAATACCAGCTCCAAAGGTAAATGAAGGATTGTGATTACAAAAATATTACATAAATGAGCAAAATCATTGTTTATATTTAAAGCATTCATAATACAAATTAATCTGCTGCCGAAGGCACGAAGTCACGGCGCGCATACGGCACATTTAAATCGTTCTGCCAGGTAGTTACGACCGCCATTTTGTTCTGCCAATTTGCATATATACTTGGAATTGTTGCTACAACAACATACTAAAAAATGAAGCTTAACTAAATAATAAAAAGTTCATTCTGCCACCCCCTTAAGACTGGCCAATCGTTCTGCCAATATTAGATCGATGTTTGTGGGCTATCAGATGAGTACTGGAAAAAATTTCAGCCTTAACTAAATAATAAAAAGATGCAGTTTTTTTACACATGGGGGGCGTTCTGCCACCAATTCGTTGACTGGAATCCGGGCTAATCTTCACGGATGACACTTAGTTATACCCCCTTCAACATCCTCTCAAAAAATAGGCCTTAACTAAATCATCACTAGACCAATAGGAACGTTCTTGGTTGTACTACTAGCAATAAGCATGCTATTACAAGTAATGATATTCTACATATATTACAAGTAATGATTAAAAAAATTGAATATTGAGTTTCGTGTTTGTTTTTAGTACCCACCGACCTTTTCTTTGTTGGGCAAATATTTTGGATGCTATATTGTAAATAAATAAAATAAATAAATAGATCAACTAGCTAATGTATCGGACCATTGCCATCGTATTTTCGTATTTTTACCCTTGAAAATCTCATCTCTCTCACACTCGTATAAGTTAACAGTCCATTAATACCTTTATAGCTCCAATCTTTAATTATTTACGGTACTTAGTTTTCAGTAGCAGTTTACAAACGTGATTCTCATTTAAATATAATCTTACTTACTTGCGGCCACCAGTGATTAATCATCTTAATTTACTCAGAAACTGCGGCACTATAATTAAGACGTCCAACTACCTAAATTATACTGTCAAATGTGAGAAAAATGAGCCATTCTTATTTTATAGCATGCTTGCAAGCAAATGCTAAGTATCAAATATTATTCTTATAAACTGGTCAACATATAAAAGGTAATTACGCACATTTTCGTTACGATATTCCATTAAGAATTTATTTTGATTCATTTTGTAAACAATGGAAAAACTATCAATGAGAACTAAAAGAAAAACTCTGTGTAAAAATATTAATGAAATCTTTGGGTTCTTTCCATTACCTGAATTCTAGTTATGCTAGCGAATTAAAATCCTAAAATGAATTTGTCTAATTTCTTATTGGACAGTTCACATTGTAGATTACCATGCAGATTAAACTGGTATCTACATAACCCCCTACGGTAATGAAGATTCAGTCAAAAATGAGAACAAATACCTAAAACGAATTTATTTATTATTATAGTAGTATCCGACTGTTTACTTTCAACTTTCTCCTCTTCCATTTCTTCTTCTCCAAGAGTTTCGTGCAGTATGATATGAACATAAAGTTGGCACCCAGAGTTAGCACCCCAGATTCACACTAGGTCTGAAACGGCAAAGAAAGGAGCGGCCGCGCTGCCGCCGGCGGGGATTATCTTGTTTCGAGAAGTAGAAGAGGCCTGTCGGTGGTGGAAAACGGCAGCTCGTAGCCGGACCAAATTTTCCGATGTAAAAAAAATTTTCCGTTCTGAAATGCACATGAAAAAAGCTGCCGCGATTCAGGTTGTGGCTATCATCATGAATCAGTGGAAAGTAACCGCCCTCCAATTTTCATTACGGCAGCTCCATGCCAAGTCGAGATTTCCGGGGGAAAGAGTTTTCCGACCGTGGAAGGGAAGGGCCAAGAGCTGCCGCGGTTTTCTCGCTGCGGATACTTTTCATCTAACAGTGGATACCCTTTGACCCACTTTCAGCGCGGCGGCTCGTGGCCCTTCCCTTCCACGGCCGGAAAACTCTTGCCCGCGGAAAACTCGACTTGGCGTTGATCTGCCGCGCTGAAAATACGTCAAAAGGTACCTATAAAAGAAAAGCAACCCCATAGAGAATATCGTGGCAGCTCGTGGCGTTTCTCTTCCACGGTAGGAAAACTCTTTTCCCTCGGTAAACCAGACTGCATTGAGCTGCCGCGTTGAAAGTGGAGGAGAACGAGGCCCACAACGCGAAGAAAGGGGGATTGATGCAGAGGTACAAATTTTGGAACTTGTAGAAGAGGATCCAACTTTAAGCACCTGCGATATCGCGAACCGCGTGGGAGTATCCTATATTGTAGTATGGAAGACATTGAGAGATATGAACTTACATCCCTATCACTATCAACGTGTCCAAGCACTAGAACCTCAAGATAATGCAGAGCGAATGCAATTTTGTAGGTGCATTGTGTGGAGAATTTTTAAACTTTCTGTGTTTCTCCGATGAGTCGTGTTTTACCAGAAATGGGTATTTAATTTTAAAAATATGCACTATTGGGCAGACGAAACTCCACGTGTAATTAGAAGGGAGCATTTTCAATGACGGTTCAGCGATAATTTGTGTGCAGGAATTTGCGGTAATGAAATAATTGGACCTATACAATTACCCGCTATAGATCGCCCGACATAAATCCGATGGACTTTTATTTTTGGGGGCATTTTAAATCTGTGGTTTACCGTGATCCCATTAACACTTTAGAACAATTGCAACAACGTATTTTAATGTGCATAGAAACCATAAAAACTGATCCTAATTTACCAAATGTGTTGAACGGTGTGCGTATGTCCTTAGTTCGACGTGTTGAAATGTGTATACGTGGAGATGGAGGTCATTTCGAACAATTTTTGTGCAATATTCAATAGAATTTTTTAGTTATTGGGTGCTACCTATTGGGCATTAAAGGTATGATTATTATTGTTATTATTATTATTATTAGTATTCGCTGTCTTGTTTTGATCTGTTTATTATTGTTTACATTGATTTTCATAGAGACCAAAGACTCGATTTTTAGTTTTCGATACCTGATTGGGAAACATTGTGCGCCCAATTCGTTAAAAAAATCAGATTTTTTCCTAACTTAAATTACAGAACTATTTTCTGTTATCGTGTCTCGGACGTCTAACTGTTCGTTTTCCAATTTCATAAAATAATTACTAATTTTTTAAGCTTTTAACACAATGTTACAAATTTTAATAAACCACTTTTAAATTTTATAAATTCCTATAAACGACAATAAAAGCTACAATAAATTTGTTCTAAATTAAAAACCACATATAAACAAATTCTATTTAAACACCTGCGGCCATGCTATGCTTGCGTTGTGCCCAAGGAATTATTTACATTTTCATAACTAGTGGCATAAAAAATTCGGTACAAGTAATCCTTGATGGGATTACCTGTGCCGAACTTTTTATGCCACTAATTATTCTTAATGGGATTACTTGTACCGAAATTTTTATACCACTAATTATGAAAATGTAAATAATTCCTTCTCTTTCGGCACAACGCAAGCACTTCTTCCGGCGGAAACACTAGTCGGGTTTTACAGTTTTTTATTATTTCTAATATTCGGAACCATAACATCCATTGACCCTGAAAAAGAGTGGCTCAAATGTTTCCTACCTTAACATTAAATTTTAAAACCTAGGTCAGTTTTTCTTCAAAATGCCCCTAGAGAAAAAAGTCATAGACTTTTTGTTTGTCTAGTCGGTCCCTATTACCACTTTTTTTTAATGACATGAAACTAATTACACCCTGTATTACAAAGTTATGGCCAAAATTGAAAGTTCGTGAAAAACTAATTCTTAGTTACTCGAAGGACGGTAATGGATTTAACCAAAACATTGTTGAGCTACTTTTCCGTTATTCTTCGAAAGTAATTTCTGTTATCGTCTTAATTTAAAAAAACATAACCATAATAAAAATAATATAATCAAAATATCTACTCACCCCTGTATTTTCCAGTCACAGAATTCAAATGCACTACAGCGAAGAGTACAGTCAATAGTGTGGGCCATTGGGGCCCCATGTTGAGGGGGCCCATATACTGATTCGGGTCACCAACCCACTGCACTTTCCTTTTGAACTGAGCGAGAAAGATCACAAAATTTTAACAGACGTGTCCCAGGAAGTGGTTTATTGATGTTCCTAACACTGCAATCGTTACATTATTAAATCTACTTCATAAGGCAGACTTCGCAAAGTCGCGGATTAGTACCTACCACACTGAACTTCGTCGAACTGTCAAATTAGTTTATAATATTACTGAATGCGGTTGTACATATTAATTTTAATGTGTGGGCGATTTTAAATATTTTTACGATTCGATGTTTATTTATATACAAAATCATATGCAAATTATTTAGCCAATGCGCCTGCAATACTAAAAACGTTATTTACTAAATTAACTTTTAAGGTGGGTTTTCTATATTAGTAATTAGTTGTTATTCAGGCAGTGTTATTTTAGGTGTAAGACGCCGTTAAAAGAATTATTGTACTTACAGGCCAACCAACGTGGATGTAGAACTTATATCGAAACCATAACTATGAACGTTTTTGGACTTAGTTATATGTATTTGTATTTTACAAAAAATGATTTATTTGTAGCTTAATCAAAACTATAAAGTTACTAATTGGACATAATTACAATACCATAGAAATAATAATTTATTGCTTTTATTTAACTTACATGATTTAATATACACCTTGTTTTTGTTTATAATAATCATAAATATGATTTGATTCCTTAATATAATTTATTTAGATCCAATTTGCTATCGATAATAGATATTTTAATAATTTCAATGGCATTCAATGCTTCTTGTTTAAATTACCTTCAAGTAAAACAGAGTTCTTTAGGGTATCCTATTTATTAGACACAGAAATTGGACTTTCGCATATTACAATCTTCTATACATACAGGGTTGGGCAATAGTCCCGGAACGGCTCGATTACAGCCGAACAGGACCTCGTATCAACTTCGGGTGTTCGACACTGTATTCAGCGAAATTTTTAGAATTAGAATTCCTTGACGTATTTCAGGACCGTGACGTCATTACGTTCGGAGGTGTGACATAAGTGTCAATTTTTTAAAATGAAACACCCGGTATATTTTTCCATATTTGTATACTTTAAGGAGTCCCAAATTCAACGATGCAACGTTTGTATGGATTCTGTTATGTAATGTGGTCTCAATAAGGGAAAATTATAAATTACAATCAGAATTAACAGAGAATAGTTTTATTTTATTAAATGTTCAAATTGGAATCCTTCCACTGCCTGACAATGTGCTAGCCTGTTCACAAATTCCCGCTGAACATTTTGGAGGGACTGAGGTGTAATATTATCAACAACCGCTAGAATTCTTTCTTGAAGCTCTTGTACCGTGGCAGGTCTTGTGCGATACACCACAGACTTCAAATGACCCCAGAAAAAAATCAAGAGGGGTTGGGTCAGGTGACCTAGCTGGCCATTCGATATGACCCCTTCTACCTATCCATCTCCGGGAAAAGAGAGTGTCCAAAAAATCTCTTACAATTCTGGCATAGTGTGGCGGAGCTCCGTCTTGCTGGAAGTACACGTCATTTGCGATCACCTGAGGATTTTCGCGGTTGGGAAATATCTGAATTACAGCGGGTATAACTCTTTCGCGTAATAAAGTTAAATAGGTATCAGCAGTTAAATTACCATTTAGAAAAAACGGCCCTATTACATGTGTTCCAATTATACCCGCCCAGACATTTACTTTTTGTGAATGTTGTGTGTGCATTTCTTCCATCCAATGTGGATTCTCAGCAGACCAATAGCGACAATTGTGACGATTGACAAATCCATTTAAACAAAATGTAGCCTCATCGGAAAACAAAATGCGATCTACAAACTGTGGTGTCTCGTCTAAGAAATTCATAATTTGTTGGCAAAACTGCATTCGACGCTCAGGGTCATCTTCCGCAAGTTCCTGAAGTAAGTTGACTTTGTAGGGATGTATTTTATTTCTCCTGAGTATTCTTCGAATGGATCTTTCACTGTTACCAGTTTCTAATGAAAGTTTCGGAATTGACGTTTTAGGCTCCTCCTGAATCGCTTACAGTACATCTAAAGCTCTGTCGTCGTTTGTCGCTGTTTTTGGGCGGCCAGTTTTTGGTAAATTCTTGACATTTCCCGCATGTTCAAAATTGTGCAAAATTCGACATGCTGTCGACTTGGAAATCGGGTTTCGCGCAGGAAAGGTATCGTTGAAGAGGTCACTTGCTTCCTGAAGGGATCGACGCCTCTCTCCGAATCCAATCATCATGAGTAAAGTTATCCATTCAGTGTCGTTCAGTTGAGCCATTTTAAAGACAAGTTTTTAGATTCATAAATTAGAAGTACAAAGGTAATGTCACAGTGACGTTTATACCACGACTTACTTAGATAAACTAGTAAAATAATGAGGACAATTTAACTATGACCTGTGTTTTTATTAAACGACTACAAAAAAAAACTTGTTTACGTGCGTCTTAGTTTTGTAAAAAAAATGGTAAAAAAAGAGTGTCTTTTTTGGATACAGCTGTTTGGATATCCACTGTTCTTTGTTAATTACGATTGTAATTTCTAATTTTCCCTTATTGAGACCACATTACATAACAGAATCCATACAAACGTTACATCTTTGAATTCGGGACTCTTTAAAGTATACAAATATGGAAAAATATACCGGTTGTTTCATTTAAAAAAATTGACACTTATGTCACACCTCCGAACGTAATGACGTCACGGTCCTGAAATACATGTCAAGAAGTTCTAAAAATTTCGCTGAATACAGTGTCGAAAACCCGAAGTTGATACGAGGTCCCATTCGGCTGTAATCGAGCCGTTCTGGCACTATTGCCCAACCCTGTATACATAGAGTGAGGTTCACATGTATTCATTCATTACACAGCTACACAAAAAAAACAAAATTTTGCTTTCACCAACGAAACCTAGTACACCCTAGGTTTTTAGAGTCGCTGAATTCGAATCTGAGGTCGGTTTGTCGGTATCAGGTCGCGATAAGGTCATTTCAAGGTCATATCATTAGATTTCGAAAGGCGAATTTGAAAAAATATTTTATATAGGTTTTTGGGGTCGCTGAATCCAAATCCGAGGCCGGCTTGTCGGTATAAGGTCACGTTAAGATCATTTTAAGGTCGAATGGTGGAAAACCTGACAACAATATTCACCTGTTATTTCGCGATTTTTCCAACTCTCTTACTAGATCGTAAAGTTACTCTCACGTTGTGAACTTGGTCTATTTTTCAAATCAAACTCATTTAATTTTACGAGCTATGCACATTGTCGAGCGTGTCCAAATCTTGTAGTCGAAGGTGCTGTAGTCCTAATGTCCACTTTATTCTCATATGCTACAAAAAATGGATCATTTTGCCTGGCTGAACCATTTTGCTTTTCTAGACATTTGGTCGAAAATATTTTATTTGGACAAAGTGTCCGATTTCAATATTCAGCTGTTCTCGTAGCTTCAGCAATACCTTATATGAGACCACTTTCAAGTTAAAAATATATTTACGGTAGATCTACTCCTATTTATGACATTGTTCCTTTGTAAACTTTTTAAAGTGCATTTTGATTTCAT
Source organism: Stenurella melanura (assembly GCA_963583905.1). Lineage (NCBI taxonomy): Eukaryota > Metazoa > Arthropoda > Insecta > Coleoptera > Cerambycidae > Stenurella > Stenurella melanura. The sequence continues at coordinate 14,427,476 of OY757317.1, forward strand.
TAACAATTTTTAAAAATGTTTAAGTCATTCCTTATGCATCTTTAAATTTTATAAATGAATGATGTAATAATTAAAGCATTTTTTCGGCAAATTAGTCTTTACCTGCTGCCTCGTCAAGTGCGATGTCGGTGACAACTATCCTGAAGGCGAATGTGTAGAATGATCCGCTCATCAGCATGTCGAGGTACAAATCAATATTTATATATCACAAATCTAGCTTTTTACGGTATCGTATACATGTTATATATCTTATACATCATCTGCTTATGCGTGAAATAACAGGTGAATACTTTTGTCAGTTTATCCACCATTCGACCTTGAAATAACCTTAATGCGACCTGATACTGACAAGTCGACCTCGGATTTGGATTCGGTGACCTCAAAAACCTATATACAATTTTTTTTAAAATTTTTCTGTCGAAATATAATAATAATAATAATAATATTTATTTTACTTATAGACAAATGCATTTGTATAGGAATAGTCACATTACTTAAACTAACTTATGCTACTTATGGACATTTTTATAAAATTCTCCTAATGTATAAAAACACTTATCTGTCAAGTATTGATTCAGCCTCATTTTAAAAGATCTTAAATGTTTAGCTTCTTTTATCTTAGAGGGTAATTTGTTATATATATATGGACACATGTAATCGGGTGAATCCATTGTCAATTTATACTTGCAAAAGGGAATATATAAATTATCAACTTGTCGAGTCCCAATGTTGTGGACATCTTTTGTCAACATAAATTTTGTTTTATTTTTAAAGACATATACACACAATTCATAAATAAGTACACTTACAAGAGTTAAAATTTTAAAATCTCTAAACAATCCTCTACATGATTTTGTATTGGACACATTAGCAATACACCTTAAAATTCGTTTTTGAACGATAAAAACCTCCGATGATAAGGTGGAGCTACCCCAAACACATATGCCATATCTTAGTCTAGATTCTACCTGTGTCCGAATTGATTTTATATTTCTGAACAAATAGCAAACTGTATTTAATTTTGATATCAAGTTACCACAGTGAGCCTTCCAGTTTAGGCACACATCCATTGTGATTCCTAAAAACTTATTTTGCTGTTCACATTTTAATGTGACATTATTTATTTTAATATTTAATTTGCGGCATTCCTTTGCCTGTGGTGAAATCTTATAAGCGTTGTTTTCTCTTGGTTCATAAAAAGTGAATTATTATTGTACCAATTATACACTGTCTCTAACACATTATTACATTTATATGTCAGTTAATCGTCCGATGTATCGGAGATCAGCAGAGATTTATCGTCTTCATACAGTACTGAAAATGCGTTTGGTGTCCAATTCTCAAGGTCGTTTGTGTATAATATATACAGTATTGGACCCAATACAGAACCTTGAGGGACACCCGCATTCACGGTTACGTACTTGGAGTTGACTTTACAGGTGGTTTTGGAATCGGTGTGAGTTAAGCTTACAAATTGCTTACGATCTTTTAGAAAAGAGGCTAACCAGTCAAGTGCAATTCCTCGCATGCCGTATAAATATAATTTGGCCAATAGGTTCTCCTGATCTACACAGTCGAATGCCCTACTTAGATCGCAAAAGATTCCAACTGGGCATTCTCCTTCCTCTATATGTTCTATTAATTTTTTATAGTAAGAGTACACAGCAGTACTAGTTGATTTATTGGCACGAAACCCATGCTAATATTCCGAAATTATATTGTGTTTCTCAACAAATTTTGAGAACCGCGCAAGATATGAATATTTAAAGATTTTTGAAAAACAAGGAGGAATCGTGACTGGTCGATAATTCTCCATATCTTGTGGATCATATTTTTTATGAATAGGTATAACTTTACCTATTTTTAGGGTTTTCGGGAAACTTCCTGTAGTAAAGGTTAGATTTACCAGATACGTAATTGGCTCTATAATGATACCGATGACTTTTTTAATTAAGAACATGGGAACCTCATCAAGACCCGAGGAATACTTGTTTTTTAATCTATTTTTTAATATAGACAGCAGTTCTTCAACATAAAAAGGTTCCAGGAAGATAGAACTTTGATTTTTGCTGATATTATTATTGTTATTAATGTTGACATTCTTAGTTGTTTTATTCCGGGAGATCTTTAGAGGTGCATTTATAAAAAAAAATGTTTAAAGCGGAAGCCACTGCGTCGGGATTTTTACGTAAATAATAATAATATAATGACTTGACCTTGAAATGACCTTAACGCGACCTGATACAGACAAACCGACATCGGATTCGAATTCAGCGACCCCCAAAACCCTAGGGTGTACTGGGTTTCGTTGGTGGAAGCGAACATTTTTCTTTTTTTTTTGTGGCTGTATATCTACCTAATTTAAAATTTAAGAGTAACATCTTAAAACACGTCAATTTTTATGTTAATTCTAAAATGGCATTTTTCAAATATGACATTTTTGATTTATACCTCACCCCTTCAACCCCCTTGGAATGATAGCTACCACTTTAAAATTTTTAAATGAAACGAGGGTGCGTGTGGTAGCTCATTTGAAAAGGTTTTGAATTCTCCATCCAGCACTATAAGAACTTTTGAATTTCTTTAATTACTTCCACATCCACGTAGGGGATTGGAAATATAGTAATCGTAAAGAAAATTTCAAAACTTTTATTTCTTGAAATAGGTTTCGAATGCCATGAAACGTCTGTCGGTCTGACTGTGGGGTCTCTCGGTCTGTCTGTCGGTCTGTCTGTCAGTCTGTCGGTCTGTATGTCAGTCAGTCTGTCTGTCTGTCTGTCTGTCTGTCTGTAACTTTTTTTTTTGTCCTCACGTTTTCTCCGGAACGGTTTTAGATATTGACTTGAAATTTTGCGCATATATTATAACGAGATCTGGAACAGGATTGTTTTTTGAACATATCCGGTGAAGGGTTGGAGGGTAAATAGGGGGAAATAAGTAAAGCAAGCTGGTAAGAGTACAGATACTTGAAATTTGGTGAATGTACTATACTGAAAGCCAAGGCCTCAAAAATTTTTATAATATTTTCCATCCCTCCACCACCCCCCAGTCCATTATTAAAGGGGTTTATGAAATAAAATAGTTATTTACTATAAATTTGGTACACGTATGTATTATAACGACATCTGGAAATAGATTCTATTTTGGGATGAGCCCGTTGATGGGTTGGGGTTTAAATAGAGGTAAATAGGGGAAAATAAGTAAAGCAAGCTGGTAAGAGTACAGAAATTTGAAATTGGGTGTATGTAGTAGAAGCCAAGGCCCCCCACCACCAACACTCGATTAATAAAGGGGTTGATGAAATGAAATTGAGATATTCACTTGAAATTTGGTACAAGTATGTATTATAACGAGATCTGGAACTATATTATATTTTGAGAAGGTTAAGTTGAAAGGTGGGGGGTTAAATAGGGGTAAATAGGGGAAAATAAGTAGAGCAAGCTAGTAAGAGAACAGATATTTGGGATTTGGTGTATATACTAGAAGTGAAAACCTCAGGGTTTTTAATATTTTCCATTCCCACAACCCCGTAAAAAGTTGATAAATTTAAATTGAGATTTTCACCTGAAATTTGATACACGTATGTATTATAACGACATCTGAAACTATATTGTATTTTGACATGGTTCCGTTGAAGAAGTGGGGGGGCAAGTAGAGGTAAATAGGAAAAAATAAGTAAAGCAAGCTGGTAAGAGTGCAGAAACTTGGGATTTGGTGTATATACTAAAAACCAAGGCCTCAGATTTCTGTCTAATATTTTCAACGCCAGCACCCCCCACCCCCACTCCATTATTAAAGGGACTGATAACATAAAATTGAGATTTTTCACTTGAAAGTTAGTTCACGTATGTATTGTAATGACATCCGATTGAGATGAGTCCGTTGAAAGGGTGGGAGGTGGTAGGTAGTGAATACGGGAAAATAAGTAGTGCAAGCTAGAATCTTCATTTTTAACGTGTATGGTAGAAACCAACGCCTCAAATTTTTCTATGATATCTGCCCTAAATATTATTAACATTTTATGACCAATAATTTCCACATACTAGAGTGCAAATATAGTCAAGATGTTTCCTTTAAAGTGACTTGGATAACTTGGATTAAAAATCTAGATGTGAAAGTAGTGATTCCTTAGCCAGCGTTTTTTTTTTATTTTACTTAGGTACCTATAATATATATTTTTTAGGAATTTTTAATTATCGAATTTATATAACTTCTTACCCAATAAACATTTTCTATTAACAAGTTTTTAATACTTAATGCACTTGGTGTGAGATATATTTTTATAATTAATGATTGAATTTACATTAAATATGGATAAGTAATGATACTTTTGCAACTATCTCCCTATTTCTTAATCCTAATTTTTAATTGTAATTTAGGTTAATTCTTCTTGTAACTTAGCAATTTATAACATAAATGACGATGCTCATACTGCTGTTTCAGTCCAGTTGGAAAATAAAGAGTATTCTATTCTATTCTATTCTATTCTATTCTATTCTATTCTATTCTATTCTATTCTATTCTATTCTATTCTATAATAATACATCTGGAAGATATTGCCAAGAAGATTCCCCTCCCCCTACGAGTAGTCTGTGTGATTCTCAAAAAAATATAGTAGTATTTTTAGCCCTAATCACTTCGTTTTGAATCCATCTTCGCCAAAATGCACCATTCGTAATGTATCTACAATATACACATAAGTTTATGCTATGCACAGAAATATGAAACAAAAATTTCCAATTGAATAAAAAACCAATAATTTTACCATTTGCACTATTCATAAAAGGGTTAATTTGTTTCGATCAGTTTGTAATATAGCCCACTTAATATTATATTTTGATTTATCATGTAAATAATAGGCAACATAATAGAACATGAATATGAATAGTGGACATATGTCCAATTAATAATCCTCTATGAGTCACTATGTCCCATTTGACTGCCCATCAATCAATTTAAAGCTATTTGAATGTAACTAATAGTAAATAAAAAATGACAATAAAAAATATGTTCTAGTATAAAACGAATTAGATTTTAGTTGACGGAGGGACTTCCCCATGACTTGAATACATACAAGGTGTCTCAGTCTTGCGTCTTGCAATCATCCTTGTTTGTTCTCTGATAAATAGTCCAGTCAACGGAGTAGGTATTAGGCCCAGCGACATTTTTTTAATTTATGACCACACCGTTGAAACTTTTTGTATCTGTTATTTGGGTGGAGTCGGACAAATTTGGGACTTGGCACATTATGGTAGTGGGGCGTTTGTCTGTCAAGCTGTCACGAAGTTATCAATTTTATGCAAAAAAAAATTTATAGCCACATTGGTAATTTTATTTTAATCAATATTTTTTATCATATAATTAGCGAAAAAAAATTTGTCGGACAAAAATAATGGGTCACTTGACGCGTCGGACACGCCAAACACGTCAAGTTTAAGAAAAAACAAATTTATTACCACACGGCTGATTTTAACAGAATCTACCATAAAAAATTGTTGCAATAATGTGGTAACCTTGTCGGACAATTTTTATGGGGCTTATGCGCAGTCGGATGCGCCAAAGTCGTCAACTTCCTGCAAAACTTTTATTTACAACCATAGATGTCATTTTGATTTTGTACTGTTTCTTTACACGTGTAATGCATATAGGATCGGTTGTCCGACAAAAATAATGGGGCTGTACAATTTAAAAAAAGGACTTTTTTAATTTTCGACTATGTATTCTATACATATTATTATACAAACGTTTATTAATGTATGTATTGCATAGCAATAGCACTAACCATTTGCCACATATTTACCGGTAATGATTTTAATCCAGCATTTTACAAAAAAAAAAAGGAAAAAAAAGACCATTCGACATTTTAAGAAAAAAAAAATCATATCAAGATGCTTTTGTGCAGCTTTTAGAAATGGAGCCGAAATATTTGGATATAGAGCATGAAGCATTCAAATCTATCGAGGATTGTGTGTGCCGATTATATAGTTTAATGACCAAAAATGACGTCGATAAAGGTAGATTCGAATTGTTTGAAAAAAAAATATGAAAATGAAAAAATTTGGAAGAAAAGCTGAGCTGGGTTCGATGCATCACATCTTCCACCAACAAAAAGAGAGCTATTACAACACGTAAAACGAACGATTTACATTAGTAACTTGTGGTGCAATGCTCATCTGAGGCGACAAACAGAACTCGATGTTGAAGAGTGCGGGTGGATAAATATCGATGGCAGCTACGTACGACTTTTTCTGGTTTGATGGTGAGCAATGTGCCACATTTCAAGAGATATCTACTCATTCAGGTAATATATTTATAATTACATTAAAATTTGACCTATTAATCTGGTTTTTCTTTTAAAATTTCGTATTGTACAGATATTTTTGGCAATTGATTAAAATGAAACTACACTGCTGGCCTCTCGAACTTACACATAGAGACTTTTAGGCAAAATTTAAAGTTCAATATTTTCAACAGGAATGCAAATTTTTGAACGCGGCTTGCAAATTTTAAGAGCTAGTTTTTTTCGGATTAAGCTGCATGACGTATATTTATCGTAGGACCATAAGTTTATTATATACGATCAATGAAGTCATGCAAAAAATCAAAAAGTTTGTATGAGTGAAATTTCCGCAAACAATTTTTTTGGTCGTTGCAATATGGTTCCTTACTAAGGTAACATCAATATCTCTAGACGGTTTTGTCAGTTTTTGGATTAAGGCCCTTAGGCCTTGTACACACTACTCAACATAAAATTTGGATACCGAAATCTTTAAAATGCTATAACTTGACATTGGATTGACGGTTCTTGATGATTTTTGCGGATTTGGAATCCTTATTTCACGTAGATTTTCTATGGTCTAAGCATTTTATTTGAGGGTTGAAATTTACACATTATACAGGGTCGATAATAAACAAAAACGTAGCGACAAGAACAAGTTTATTACATTAAATTCTACAATATACAACATTGCTTAACAACGACCAAAAGTCAATTCTTAAAACATTTATAATTCTAATTCTGGTAATTTTTAATAACTGACAAAAAATTTAACTAAAAAATTAAAAATTAATTTAATTTAAACTTAAATTAAAATTAAAGTAAAATTACCTAATTAAAATTAGGTACATTAATTAAAAAAAGAGAAGCTAATATTTTGTTGATCCTCCTGCTCGGAAGCAGTAACTCCCCTTTATAGTTTAAGAACGTCGATAGCCTAAGAATTAAATTTTTTTGTACGTTTGCCCCAATATTTTTGTCAGACAATTACATTTTTTATTTAAGAAAATAATTACTTGCAACCTCCTACTTTTGTCGGAAAAATGGTTGTAAAAATAAGGGATGCAGAAACCCTGTACAGTTTGCGAATATCGATTACCAATAAAAATTTACTTTTTTTGTCCGACTGGCGATTTGCCCCAATATTTTTGTCGGACACTTTGATTTAGATTTTAATTACTTATAACTTCCTTTTTTTGTAGGGAAAAAGGGTTGTAAATAAAAGTTTTGCAGGAAGTTGACGACTTTGGCGCATCCGACTGCGCATAAGCCCCATAAAAATTGTCCGACAAGGTTACCACATTATTGCAACAATTTTTTATGGTAGATTCTGTTAAAATCAGCCGTGTGGTAATAATTTTTTTTTCCATAAACTTGACGTGTTTGGCGTGTCCGACGCGTCAAGCGACCCATTATTTTTGTCCGACAAATTTTTTTTCGCTAATTATATGATAAAAACTATTGATTAAAATAAAATTGCCAATGTGGTTATAATTTTTTTTTTGCATAAAATTGATAACTTCGTGACAGCTTGACAGACAAACGCCCCACTACCAATAATGTGGCAAGTTCCAGATTTGTCCGACTCCACCCAAATAACAGATACAAAAAGTTTCAACGGTGTGGTAATAAATAAAAAAAATGTCGCTGGGCCTAATACCTAGAGCGTTAAAATGACTAAAACCTCTAACTTGAGTGCTAGTGAATGGATGTTGATGAACTCTTTTGCAATGTGTTTGTAATGACGTTTATAAAAAAGTTGAATAAAAGGTTAGAGTAGGAAATGATCGGAAGGGGTAGAAAACACCCCATTTATTACGTCTTCCGTAACTTGTAGAATTAGGTCAAAAATGAAAAAGGTTAACATTTTTTTGGCCCAAAATAAGATGTTTTCACTCTGGTGAATTTTTTCGAGAAATGATTATTTTTCAAGACATGGCCGTTCTAAAATTCTTAAAAACGGGGGAAGGAAAAGTTGAAAAAAAATCAGCTGAATGAAGCCTATTTTTTATTTGCAGCTTTTCTGTAAGGTGCGTTTTCATCGAGTTTTCGCAGAGAAACATGAAAAACTACTTCTTTCTTTGAAATTGTAGCGCTTTAAAAACATGTAATTTAAACATTTGAAAAAATTCAGGCGTATACACAGAGGCCTGCTAAACATTTTTTTGCCTATTGGCATTTTTTGTGACTTGCTAATTTTCCGAGTTACAGACAGATTTTCACGATAAGTGATGCACTAAATTTTTTGCACATTTTCAAATTAAGAATTATATTGAACCTTTAGAAATGGTATAGCTATGTTAGGTTTTACATTTTTTTATAACAATATATATAAATCAGGCTCATTTTTTGAATTTTTATGTATATTTTAATTGAGAATAAGAATGTCCAAAAGTATAGCACAAAAAATGATTAGATGGCCTCAATGATTACAACTGATTTTTTCAAATTATAAATTACACATTTTTAAAGTGGTCCGCGTTGTAAGAAAGGGGTAGTTTTTCATGTTTTTCCAGAGAAACTCAGTGGAAACATACATTGCAGGAAAATTGCAAATAAAAAAAAGTCTTATATTCGATGATACATTCACCTGATCTTCAGATTTTTTTTCAACATACCGTAGGGGTTATGGAGATACCAGTTTAACCTGCATGGCCGTAGGGAACTGTGTGGATGCTAGTTGTTGAACGAGAATTTTCAAATAAGAAATTATACAAATGCATATAAGGAATTTTAATTTGCTAGAAGAATGCAAAGATTTCATTAATGTTTTTACACATAACTTTTCTCTTAGTGTGCAAAATCCTATAAAGAATATGTTTCAATACAATTAAAGCAAACAAATAATAATTTACTTTTAAATTTTACATTTCCCGTCCCTCACTTTTAAGAATTTTCGAATGGCCATATCTCGAAAAATAAGCATTTCTCGAAAAAATTCACCAGCGTAAAGACATCCTATTTTGGGCCAAAAAAGGTAAACACATTTTTTTCTAGAAATTTTGCTAAATTGGATCACCAATTCAGATTCAGCACGTTCAAGTACATTGGATGTGGTACTCCGTTCGTTAGTGCATGATCAAATACTTTTTTTGGGACTGGTGAAAAAATTATGCAATACAGCTCTTCAGAAATTATAAATTATTTGTATACCCTTGTAAGTTAAATTGGAAATAAAATTCTCATTATTAACATGACTATATTAGTAAAAATGCAGTTTTGTAAATTTTGGTAGCTATAATATTTTCCTCCTCTTACATACCACCCCTTTTTAGGAGTCATTTTTAAAATATTTTTTTCATAAACCTGAGCTTATTTGCGGCTGGTGTGTCAAATTTCAGAATTTTTGCCACCTTGCCTGGTTTTGATTCCACTATGTGACGATGCACCCCCGGCTTAACCATCAAATAGTAAAATATGTCTTATCTAATCTGACAGATTTGTCGTAGGAGATACACAAAGTAGTTGGTATAATCCCCGGATCTTATTTCATTGGGATAAAAAATTATCATCATTCGCCCGACAATAGAAATTGGTTGACAACAGGAATAAAAATGTCATCCAAACGTTTAAAATAGTTATTTAACTTGCAAAAATTAGGTATAATTGAGAAAAAGTATTACTTAAATTACAAGACCAAGTATAATCGTATTATAAGGCATGCGAAGAAAATGTATTTTGATAACATCATATTGAGTTCCGAAAATAAAACAAAAACTGTTTGGAATATTATTAGTTCGTCCATTAGAGGAGCAAATAAGCAATAAAATAATGGCACCTCTTCCATGATAATAGATAATGTAGAAACCAATGATAAAATTCACATTGCAAATAAATTTAATTCATGTTTTATAAATCTTCCGAAATCTATAATAAAACCTAATCAACAAAATATTAATAGTCATAACATGCTAATGTAATAAATAATCTAAAAAATTCGAATTCAACCGGACATGATTATTTATCTATTGTTATTATTATTATTAAACAATATGCTCATTTTCTTGCCAGACCTTTGTGTAACATTATAAATCACTGCTTTGCTGAAGGTCACTTTCCAGATATACTTAAAATATTTAAAGTAATACGCCTTTTTAAGAAAGGAGATTCTAAAAAAATCTGTAATTATCGTCCCATATCTTTACTATCAGTTTTTTCTAGAATAATCGAAAAATTGCTTGTAAATAGAATAGCATTGTTTCTAGAATCTAATAATATACTGTCAATTAATCAGCACAGACAGAGTAAACCGCTCTACAATTTTTGCTATACTAAACTTTCCTAGATCATATTTACAAAAATCTTGACCAGGGTAACAAAGTCATGGCCTTGTTTGTAGATTTATCTAAAGCATTTGATTGCGTGGACCATGATACTTTACTTAAAAAAGTGGAGGGTTATGGGTTACGTGGTCAACAAAAATTTTAAGATCCTATCTGATGAACAGAAAGCAGTTCGTTGAATATTATGGCAAAAGATCGGAGGAAATGGACGTTAATATTGGAGTTCCCCAAGGCAGTGTCCTGGGCCCGCTCTTACTCTTATTATATGTTAATGATATTGAAAACTTTATTTCGACTTTTCACTGTGCTTTTGCTGACGACATGTCTCTCTTATCTTGCAATCAAGATGCTAATATAATGTCTGACCTTCTGCAGGATAATCCGATTTCCCTTTCTAATTATTTCACTACAAACAGTCTGGCAATGAATAAAAAAAACGTTTTCGATGCAATTTCATCCTGTTAGCGCCCACTACATATCTAGTCCACTTATTAAACTTCAGCAAAAAACAACTAAACAAGTAAAAGACTTTAAGCTATTAGGTGTTTATGTATATATGTCACTACACTGGAAAGCTCACGTAGAATATGCATGTAAAAAGTGTGCAGGTATTTGTTTTGCTCTAAAAAGGCTATCCCAAATTACAAGTAAAATTAAAAATTACAGGTGAAAATATTTTATTATTCAAATTTTGAATCGACTATTAGATATGGTGTGATTTGTTGGGGTTTTTCAAGCACAGCCAGTCGTGTATTTGTTCTGCAAAAGAGAGCTTTACGTTCCATGTACGGATTACGATTTCGAGCATTTTGCAAACAGACATTTATTTCGCAAAAAATACTAACTTTACCATGTTTGTATATACTTGAAATATTAACTCATGTAAAAAAAAAATTGAGCATATTCGCTTTTCAAAATAAATCACATAAATACAACACACGTCATGGAGAGAATTTGCAGCACTCACTTCACAGATTAGAACTTTATAAAATAATCCTTACTATGTCTGTACGGTTCTTTATAATAAATTGGATTTAATCATAAAAAATTGTAGTTTAAAAAATTTATATCTTCCGTTAAAAATATGTTAATTACTTATGCCTTTTATAGTATAGATGAATAGTTAGACTTTTAATTTTTTTTTTTTTTTCGCTTAGTATTATGTGCAAATGATTTTTATTAATATACTTTATTTTGACTCGTCCTATATCAATATTGTTTGATCTATTGGATTAATACATTATTATTATTATTATTATTATTATTTGGGGATGAATATATCGCCAGAATTCTGAAGGATTCTGTACTTGGTACATTTTCTTGCAAATATTTTTGTGTGCAATCTCCATATCCGATTTTATTTTACTCCTTACATCTTTAAATTTTTTGAGATATTCTTCATTATCGTTAGATTTATATAACCTCCATGATTTTCTTCTCTATTCTTTATAATTTCAGTGTTAAACTAAGGAGAGTAACTACATTTAGGTATATGTTTCATGGGAACGCAGATGCTGAATATGGGTTCTAATATTTCATAGAATTTTTTACAATCTGAGTGAATATCAGAAAAGTCGGTTAATAAGTTCCAGTCAACTTCAGAGAACATTATACTTTCATTTAAGTTAGATGAGACTAAGTTACTGTAGATTTCCATCCTATAATTAGTTTTACAGCGCTGCTTTTCTACCTAGTTCTCACAAACACCAAAATTCTTGAACACCACACTCCAGTATAGTGTTTACGAAGTCAATTGAAACTGGTCAGTGTTAAAGCACAGGACCGTGCGCACTTAACTTGATATTTAACATATGGTATCGAGAATCGAATAGTAGTTGAAACTGTGCAGGTGAGTCCAAGACTGGCAATGTAATCAGCCTGAATGAACCATCTAAGACTGCACAGGTTTAAAGATAATAAAACTGACAGGTCCACTAGAATAAAAACACCCGTAAATCGTTTCTCAACAGTCGACGTGGACTTGTGAGATGTGCCTAGTTCTTTATAACATTTTTCCAGTGCAGTACAGAAATACCTCTTATAATATCAAGTGTGGTTCAGTTTATACTTATTGTTCATATTTATAAGTATTTATTACTATATAAAAGGTAAGATATTTTATTATTTACTAATTTACCATGGCTTTCTGGAGGCCATTTGAAACAGAGGATTGAACCGGTTATTGTCGAAGAAGCTGAAATAAATTTAGAGTAAGTACAAAGTCAACGCATTATTTTAAATATACATGAACGTTTAAAAAGCGAAAATCGTGAACAATGTGATAAAGAGATAATAGAACGTATTAACGAATTAACTAAAATATCAAAATCAACAATTTATCGCGTAGTTAAAAAAGGAGATGTTGTAGATCACGGTACAAATAGGAAACGGAAAAATACGAAATTAAAAAATATTGATGATGCTACAAAAAATGTAATACGGCGTATAATTTATGATATCTATGAAGAAAATATAGTTCCTACGTTATAAGTGATTCGAGAAAAATTAAGCGATTATCCTCATTATAATTATAGTTCTTTAGATATACTACGAAATGTTTTATTAGAATGCGGTTTTAAACTACCCCCATTGCGCCGATTATGATTCAACCGGATAATGATTCCTCTTCAGAAAGTGAAGATTCGGACGCGTCAAATTTTAGCATTTAACTTTTTTAATATATGTTTTCAGTACAAAATATTCAGTTATTATATTAGGTATGAAGTTTACTTTTTTATTGTTACATTTCTTGGAATATATTTTATTTAGTTGACAATAAATTTTAATTTAAGTTACATTATTCTAGAGATCTATTTTAATTTTGTTTTTATTTATGTTTTATCTGTACAAATATTTATTTTCGTTGCACTAATTCTTTGCTTTGGTTAAGAAACTTACATTTTTATTTTTATTTTAGAAGAAACTTAAATTTTATTGTTTAGTATATAACATCCTTGCCCCTCGTTAATCTAGCCTGTCCCATTGGCTCATCCTTTCAATACGTTCATACCTTCTCGTTGGTCCTTCCTGAGCAATAAAATGTTTCAATATAGTATGGGATAACTTGAAAACTAAACCCAATAAATTTAAATATTTCGACTTTATATTTAAAACTGACATAATACTTCAAAAATATGTTATTGGCGAAATGAACAAAAATAGCCTATCTAATAAACAAAAAATAATAAAAATGTATACAATTTTCAAAAAATTATAACATTTTCTTATGACAAGCATTTCTATTTATCTCCGCCCATGTACAGCAAAGAGATGCCGACTGTTTTTTATACGGTTTCAATTCTGCTCGTATAAAGTATACCAGCACTCTACGCACGTTTCGCTAACCACGCTAGCGTCATCGGGGATGATCACTGAGTTCTAATCATCGAGTGAGCATCCAAATTTGTAATAATATACCGAGTTATCCATTTAAGAAACATACGTTTATGACGTCACTATTAAATAGATCACTCTGTATATTTCAAATAATTTTTTAAATGTTTGTACATTAGACCACCTTGTTTTTGAAAATTTACCTTATCTTTTATAAGAGAATCAGGATCCTTGAACGACTCAAGGCGAAGACACTCAGTATAAAGCATGACACATGCAAAAAATTACCGCTCCAGTTAAGCCTGAAAAAAAAAACTGATTCATGATGTTATACTTCGTGAACTAATTATTATTTTCTTTCATTGATTTACTATCGATATCGATTGATGTATCAGCATCAGATTTAACTAACACACCTTTAAGCCATTGACAAACGGTCACTGTTATTTTTGGATATTCTCAGAACCGCTAATTGTAGGATGTAAAGATTTATCTGGACATCCATAAACAGATATTAAAATGTATATTGCTCGCTAATTAATTGATATTGACAAAGTATTTTCTGGTCTAGACGTTAAATGACATAATTATTTTAACATTAATAATCTTTTGTTAATCTCAATAAGCCAGTTTTTTTGTATTGTAAAAACTCTAATGTAATCAAATCACAAGTGGACTGGATGGAAATCTCGATATATAGAGTGTTATTTTTCATCTCATGCACGGGGTGTCTTAAAATTACGTGAACATAGAAGTACTAAAGCTTTTGAGGTCAAAATTACTCAGCGTGGTCAAATTTGAATACAGTACGTTGCACTATAAAGGCAAGAATAGAACAAAATGTAAGCTGTATCATTGAACATGGTACACCTAAACATCTGGTCTTCGTTATTCTCCGACATAAAAAAATTGATAAAGGTAAGGTACACTACACATATACAATGCACATAAAAAAAGCAATAAAAACCGACCATTGTCTCTTTCGCATAAGGGATATCCAACAGAACCGAACTTAAAATTTTTATGCATAATAACAGTATAAATTTAGAAGTATTGTCTTTGGTAAATAAACAGTTATTTGGTAATGTGATAAATTAAAAAAATTTACTCTGTTTTGCTTGAGTCTAGATTCGGTATTCCTTGATACCCTGACAATATTAAGTTCGACTCTGTCGTGGGTAGGGTTCACATACTTGCTGTAAAAAGTAATATTCTAAAACAATTTCGGTAGGAGCGAGTCGGGTAACCATATCAAAATAATTTGAAATTGTAATTCAAGCAGGTGTGGTTCCTCTAATTTCCTATTTTAATTATGACAGCACATACTTTACATGAGAACAATATTGTTCTATGTCTTAACTAATACATTATACGTATGATCATCATATGAATACTTGCATAGTAAGAATATTGTTATTGTAGGAGACTTTAACATTCCTAAATATCATAACCTTGTGGTATTGGATAGTAAATGCACCATATTCAATAACAGTATACAGTTCCTAGATCTTACGCAATATAATATGATTCTTAATGAAAATAACAGACTGCTCGACCTTGTAGTGGCTAATATAAAACTTAATGTCTCGCCCAGTAGTGATGGTGTTTTTAAAGTAGACCCCCATCATCCTACCCCAAATATTATCGTCAAAACGGTTAAAAGTAAATACATAAATTTTCCCACCGCGAATGTTGGAAAAAATTATAATTTCAGGAAGGGTATTTTTCCTATGTTATATGATCCCCTACTTTCCATTGATTGGTCACCACTCAAAACTTTCAAATGTCCTAATGAGGCTTGTTCATATTTTTATACCGTTTTAGAAACAGCTTTTGATTGCTGGTAGCCGTTATACGCAACACCAAATAACAGAAGGAAATATCCAGCTTGGTACACTAAAAATATTATAAACGATACAAAAAGAAAAGAAAGTATACTGAAAAAATTCAAACAGACTAATGACCTCCAGGATCACAACGCGTTCAAATTACTTCGTACCAAAATAAAAAACAGTATATCTGAAGCTTATAGGCAGCATCTGATCAATATTTAGCAGAACATCCACTCCGATCCAACATCATTTTGGTCATACGGGGAATCTACAATCTACAAAATATCACAATTAACCAGTATGTTACTGGTAAATAACCTCTACGCCTGTGAATTTTACGTCAAAGGATCAGTTAAAGATTGCTTTTTTTAAATTATCAACACAAATAAGTATAAAGACTTGAAATTAAATATTTCGTCGACGTTTCGGAAATCTATTCAGTTCCCTTTTTCAAGGCTTTTTTGAAAAATCTTTATTGCTGTGTATGATAAATACACAGCTCTAAGAATGTTTGTTATATTCAATATCCATAGATACTTAATATTTACACAGAACTGTTGATATAGTTAACAGTTTTTTTTAGTTTTATACAATGTTAAGTTTGTAAAGTTCTTCTTTTAACATTGGCAACCAAGTTGTATAGACATCTACGGAACAATTCGACACGCATGTATCCTCATTCAATAATATTATCGCGGATTCTCTAATTTTTCTTTTTTTACTATCTGCCTCTTTTGTTAAAATTTTTGCCGAGTCCCAGTTTATTCTGTGTCCATTCTCCGAAGCGTGTTCGCAGATCTTGGACCTCTGAATTTCATTTTTTCTTATATAATTTTGATGTTCGCCCAATCTTACACTAGATGACTCACCCACATATTGTTTGTTGCACTCACACGGAATAATATAAATGCAGTTTTTTGAATTTTGATCGTGGTTCTTCGGTTTCGTTTTTATCAGAATAAATCTTAAAGTGTTGTTTGTTTGAAATACCGTCCTAATATCAAATCTATCACCGATGCGGCGCAACTTTTTGGATAATCCGTACACATAACGAATTAGCGCTGTGTAACGTTTTTCAGGTTTTTGTCGTACCTGATTGTTATTTTCAATATTTATGAAGGTTTTATCAACAAAACCACCAGGGTATTGGTTATTTATAAGAACTTCCTTTATAAACCGCTTCTCATTGTTTAGTATTTCATCATTAGAAGAAATAATTTTGACCCTATCATACAAACATTGTTCAACACCCCTCTTAACGTGCATCGACTGATTTGAGTTGAATTTTAAATATCTGTTAGTATGTGTTGGTTTTCTATAAACACTCGTTTCAATTGTACCATTTACTCTTTTAATTAAAACATCTAAAAATGGTAATTCATTTCTAGTTTCCTTTTCTAAAGTGAATTTAATGGAAGGTTCTTTATTATTTAAATGTTCCAAAAAACTATCTGGTAACTCAATACCATGAGGCCAGATTGCAAAGATATCATCTACGTATCTCCACCAGATAACCGGTTTGTATGCACAATTTTGAACATGTCTAGTCTCAAAATCCTCCATAAATATATTGCTTAAAATCGGTGACAATGGAGAACCCATTGCCATACCGAAATCCTGCTGATAGAAATCATTTTCCAATTGAAAATAAGTTGTTTTTATACACATAGTTAAAAGTTCCATTATGGTGTTTACACTCAATTTAGTTCTAGCTTCCAAATTATTTTCATGGCAATATGAATTTCCAGAATGTAACTTACGAGGATCCTCAGGACATAGTTAATGCTTTTGCCCAGTATTTTTCCAGTGCCTTTAGGCAATCTTGTCCCTTAGACACTCCAGTAATTGAAGCTTATGCTATGCAAAATATAAACCTTAAGAATATCTCTGAAAATGACATTATCATGACATGGCAAAAAAAGTCAAAGATCGTCTAACTGTTGGCGATGACAGAGTGCCAAGTTTCCTGGTAAAAGACTGTATAGGTGCTCTGGCTTTTCCCCTCTGTATATTGTTCAATTTAGTATTAGAAGCGTCCACTTTTCCAACTATGTGAAAAATAGCTAAACTATGTCCTGTTCCTAAAACTGACCATCCAAACGATGTAAATAACTATCGTGCTATATCCATAATTTGTAACTTCGCCAGATTATTGGAGATCAAGTCGGTATAAAATAATATACGCAATATTCTATCTCCCTGGCAGCATGTCTTCATGGGGAAAAGGTCCACTATAAGTAACCTGGCTAGTTTTACGGATTATGCTGTTAAAATATTGGACATGAAGAGTCAAGTTGGCGTTATTTGTACTGAGATTCAGAAAGCATTTGACCAAATAGTTCACTATATCCTATTAAGAAAACTCGATGGAATCGGCTTTAACTTAAACCTCTTGATGTTACTGCAGTCATATCTATTAGACAGAGAGCAATTTGTTTATTATAACGGTTTTAAATCAAATGTGTTTATATCAACATCTGGGGTTCCACAAGGGTCCAACCTGGGCCCTTTACTATTTCTTATATTTATTGATGATTTACTTAAATTGCTAGATTGTAACAGAGTAATGTTTGCTACTATCTTAAAGATTCATTCTTCGATAAGTACTGTAGATGATTGTCAACACCTACAACTTACTTTAGACAAAATCAATCAATGGTGTAACTCAAACAAACTGATTTTAAATGTCTCAAAATGTAAAATAGTAACTTTCACTCGTAAAAGTATGACATTGTTATACAACTACGCAATTAATAGTGATGGTCTTATAAGATGCACAGAGGTTAAGGACCTAGGCATATACTTTGATTCATCACTGCCATTCTCTACACACATTGAACAAACATGTAAGGCTGTATCGAGAATGCAGGGATTTATTATACGTAACTCTCAGTATTTTATTACGATTGACTCCCAAAAAATATTATACTTCGATAATGTTCGATGTAAATTGGAGTATGGCTCATTAATCTGGAATTAAATTTATCATTGCTACATAAATAGAGTAGAATCGATTCAACATACTGTATAGAGCTTTCAAAAGATTTGTATGCCTTATCTAATATTGTAGCATTTGAAAAAGCTACATTAATAATTTCAGTTTGAATACTGTAAATTAACCTTGATTAATTCATTTGTTTGAGTATGCAACCCACGATCTAGAATTCGATAGTAGATGGTTGCCTATCTTGATGAGAAATTAGGGGTAGTAAACATGTTTTCTTTAAGCATAATTTCGAGTTAGAGGTGTTAGTCATGTATTCTTGTAGTTGAGATATTACATGATTGTGTAATTCAATCTTTTAAATGTAAAGCCCTTTGTTGGCGCATTTCTATTGGCTAGAGAAAGAGTTCTCTAGATGTTCAAGTTGGCAACACGGAGAACTGGAGAAGGAGATTTCCGTCTGGGGGTTCGTTTTTCAACAGCGACTAGATAGCTGAATGGCGGCGGTCCCGGTTTTGTGTTGAATAATTTGGGTTTTGCATCGCTTACACTGAAAAGGGATTTGATTTGATGTACCCAGTGTTTCTTTACCGTCCTGCCAAAGGCATTTTGTAAATTCCAGGAAGGAATTCTGTTGATTGTCGTAATCTGATCGCCACGTGTCTCGTGAGGTTATGTAATACTCTCGATATGAGGTGAGCTCTTATTTTACTTAGTTTGGTGTTTTATTTAGTTCTTATTTATTGTAATTATTACAGAGTGTTTGGTATAAGCATATGTTTGGAGGGGCATATATGCTTTGGAGAGGTTTAAGTTCTGAATGAATAGTGCTGCCATTTATGGTTATGTAAGGGGTCGCAGTATTTAGAGGAGTAATAGGAGGAAGTCTGTTACTCAGACATTTGGTTTTATGTGAGTCCTGCTGACGTTTAGAGAAGTTTGGTTGGAGAGTTGTCCGCAGCAGTCTCCAAGAGATTTAGGCAGAGATTTAGGAGTGACGCAGAGTCGTAGTCGTAAGCAACGTCGAGAACATCTTAGGAAGTGGTGACAGGTCACGCTGCAGTTGTCAGAGAAAACGCCAAGGCTCTAACCAGGTTTCATTGTTTCATTTTAGTTATATAATTTTAAAGAAATTATTATAGTTTCATTCAGTGATTTTTTGTTGAAATATTAGAGTAAATTACACAACGATTTTGCGACTACATGCCTAGCATGATGAAATATCTTAAGATTTTTTTACTGTAAGTAACGCATGGTACCACGTGATACTAATTTACCTTCTACTATGTCACATATGAAGTATTTTTAGTATAACATAATTATTTTAGATCATTCTTTAACATTCTAGTGCACACAGCGAGCACTGTGAAAATTGGCTCATAGAATCTTGTTAGTTACATAATATTTTAGTGATGAGCGGTAATTTTAATCCATTGTAAACCTTTAACTCGCTGTTGCAAATCTAAAACTCATTGTTGGTATCATTAAGGCCGTAGTTGCATTTCTATAAAAAGAGATCAAATCACTGAAATAACTTTAGATGGGGTCCTATACGCATTTTGAATTTCTTTTGTATACATAGGTTATGTTTAAGGGATAATTGTGAAACTACTTGTTTTTATTGTTGTATATCTCAGGTGTGTTGTAATAAATGTCTAATGTCTACATGTTCTTATTATTTGCACTGGTACTCCTGATATTTGCTTAAATTTTGAGATTTTATAAAGTAAAGTAAAAGTTTTGATATTACAGATATATTTTGAGAATTCCATCGCATAGTTGCTAGTAACTTAATTTTGTTCCGTGCTGGCAAAATTATTTAAATCATGTTATGTAACATACAGCCGGTGGCGCCCTTTTGAGTGTCCACACACAATTCTAACCCACGGCCCTATGCTCTCCAACAAAAACCGGCTGACGTTCGCACCGATGTAACACGTTCTGTCCTCAGGAGTTTCTGACTTCCCTGATGTAACACGTTTTAATATTTAGGTATTAAAAAATGTTACAATATTAGTTGGAAAATAATAAGAAAAGATCGACAAAATAAAGGGAGATGAGTCCTATACGGGTATCGTTTGTAATATTCAAGCACGACCTTGGTGCTATTCTATCCTGGTAGCAACGCCTTAGACTGAACTTTTCAATTGAAAATAGCAATACATACATACATACATCTATGTAGATTTTGTATGTAATGTTCTATTTGAATATTCACAGGTGTTCTGTTTGTGATACCAAATTTATTTTATCCTTTTTAAAGTGTTGAGATTAAATTTCTCGTACAGATGTTATAAAATGTTTGAGTTTCTTTCTATTATATGCATATGCTTGCCTTGCTTATATATACTAGAAATCTTAAAACTGGTAAAAAAGAATCCATCTGAATTTAACGTGCTGAATGAGCATCATCATTATTCGACACGCCATGGCTTGAATTTGCAGCATGAAATTCACAGACTGGAACTCTACAAAGCTAACCCATATTACGTGGGCTCTGTTCTCTTCAATAAATTAGGCAGTGAAGTAAAAAATATTGTAAGTGTAAAAAGATTTGTGACAACTGTTAAAACTTATCTTATTTCAAAGGTTTTTTATTCTGTTGATGAATACTTAATGACATAACAGATTGTAGAAAAATTATTGTTTTGTGTTGTAAGCTCACAAATCTGTAAACTCTTTATTTATAATTTTGCAATTATTGACTTATCCTATATCGTCTTGTATGATCTATTGGATTAATAAAGGTATTATTATTATTATTATTATTATTATGCAGTTTATTGTCGAATATAGTAAGATATTAATTTTTATAAGTGCTTACTAGTCACTGTATCAGAATTAAATCAAATAGGAGCTCTCAAGTCACGCCATGCCACATCGACTACTTGATATTCATTACCAAGTACAATTTAGTATGACTTGGGTTGTGGTTGAAATTATCTATTGTTATGCTCTACGAAATTGAAGAGCATATATTCTGGGGAAAAATTACTTCTAAGAAACCAAGTACATTGGTTAAGTCATGTACAAGTAAGTAGAGTAATGGGGAATAATAAATTAATTATGAAGGAAATTTGTATGTTTATTGTTGTATTTTTTATGTATGAGACACTATTTTTACATTTAATACTCATAACAATGAGTTTCTTATTATAATAACAAAATATCAAATTACTACATATTAATTTAAAAATTACAACAAATTTAGTGTAGCGCGTCCGTGACTGCGCACGTTTCGCGAGCCGTACTTATGTGTCGCCAAGTTCCATTCTCGTGCGTTAAAAAATAAATCTGGAGCCTACATTTTTAATACTACCAAAAAATATCATATACGTTTTTAATGTGAAGTTTTCCCCTGTATCGTCTACTGCTATTAGTTTTTTGATATATTTTTTTATTTTTCGAGTTATTGGTGTAGTATTTGAAAAAGCTACATTAATAATTTCAGTTTGAACACTGTAAATTAACCTTGATTAATTCATCTGTTTCAGTATGCAACCCACGATCTAGAATTCGATAGTAGATGGTTGCCTATCTTGATGAGAAATTATGGGTAGTAAACATGTTTTCTTTAAGCATGATTTTGAGTTAGAGGTGTTACTCACATATTCTTATAGTGGAAATATTACATAATCGTGTAATTCAGTCTTTAAATTGCAAAGTCCCTTGTTGGCGCATTTTTATTGGCTAGAGAAAGAGTTCTCTAGATGTTCAAGTTGGCAACACTGAGAACTGGGGGGAGATTTCCGTCTGGTGGTTCGTTCTTCGACAGCGACGAGATAGCGGAATGGCGGCGGTCCCGGTTTTGTAGTGAAGAATTTTGGTTTTTACATCGCTGACACTGAAAAGGGATTTGATTTGATGTACCCAGTGTTTCTTTACCGTCCTGCCAGAAGCATTTTGTAAATTTCAGGATGGAAGTCTGTTGCATGTCGTAATTTGATCGCGGCGTGTCTCGTGAGGTTATGTAATACTCTCTATAGGAGGTGAGCTCTTATTTTACTTAGTTTGGGATTTTATTTAGTTCTTATTTATTGTAATTATTACAGAGTGTTTGGTATAAGTATATGTTTGGAGGGGCATATATGCTTTGTAGAGGTTTAAGTTCTGAATGAATGGTGCTGCCATTTATGGTTATGTAAGGGGGCCCAGTAATTAGAGGAGTGATTGGAGGAAGTCTATCACTCAGATGTTTGGTTTTATGTGGGTTCCGCTGACACCTTGAGAAGTTTAGGACTTGCAGAGTCGTTCGTAGCAGTCTCCCGGAGATTTAGGTAGAAATTTGATGCAGCACGGAGCTGCAGTTGCAGCCAACGTCGAGAACGTCTATGAAATTGTGACAAGTCACACTGCAGTCGTCACAGAAAATGCCAAGGCCTTGACCAAGTTTTTTTTGTTCATTTTAGTTAAATATTTTAAAGAAAATATTATAGTTTAATTCAGTGATTTTTATTCGTATATTGAAGTAAATTATACTACAATCTTGCAACTATAAATTAAGCACTAAGTTTATGTGTAGAATGATGATACATTTAAGAGTTTTACTGTAAAACACCCATGGTACCGTGAGATGTTAATTTACCTACTATTATGTCACACACATAAAATTCAATTCATGGTAAATCTTTAATTCGTGGTTGTAAGTTATAACTCATAGTTGCATATTGGCAAACTCGTAGTTGCAAGAGAATCTCAGTCAGAGATCTAAGTTTGAATTCAAATCAAGTTTTTTGATCAACTGTATAGAATTTCTTTCATACGTATGAACCACGATTAGGTAAGGTTTGTAGTTTTTTTACTCTTTACTGTTGTACATCACATGTGTCTTGTAATAAATGTCTAATGTCTACATGTTCTTATTATTTGCACTGATACTCCTGATATTTGCTTAAATTTTGAGATTCCATAGAGTAAAGTAGAGTTTTGATATTACAGATATGTTTTGAGAATTCCATCGCATGCTTGCTAGTAACTTGATTTTGTTCCTGGCTGGCAAAATTATTTAAGTCACATTACGTAACATACAGCCGGTGGCGCCCTTTTGAGTGTCCACACAATCCTAACCCACGGCCTTGTGCTCTCCACTAAAAATCGGCTGCCGTTCGCACCGATGTAACACGTTTTAATATTTAGGTATCAAAATATGTTACATCGGCTAAGAACTAATTATAGGCCAATATTTTCGATTTTTTAAGGGTCGCCGGGGCATCTTACAGCTGTAAACATTTTTTTATCGTATTCTACATCGTGATCCAGCACGCTTCGCAAGTACTTATGTGTTAGAACGTTCCATTCTCGTGCGTGAAAAAAAAATGTGTATCCTACATTTTTGATAGTACAAAAAAATTTCATATACGTTTTTGATGTGAAATTTCCACCTCTATCGCGTAGTGCTATTAGTTTTTTTATATATTTTTTTATTCTTGGAGTTAAGAACCGAATTCCGGCCAATACATTCGATTTTATTAGGGTTCGCCGGCACCTTACAGCTGTAAACTGTAAACTTTTTTTATCGTATTCTACACCAATAAAACTACTTATTCTGAAAAATTTAGCCACATAACATTTAGTGACACCTTAAAACCCCTGACGACCGGGCTATTTTGCCATCTGCATATCAGAGAAAACGATACGTTTAAATTGAATGTTACCACATGCCACAAAATCAATTAGAAAAGTCAGATTTGACAGGAATTTGGTACATAAGCATAAATAGTTTGGATACATTTGAAATACATTTTAAAATTTTCAAATTTAATTTTCTTGATGAAGAATATATAAAATTCCAAAAAACCTTATATTGCTGGATAGAGAATTAGGTTCAAGAGTGGCTGGCGTCTAGGGTGGATGTGCCGTGGGACACTCCTGATCTATTAATTTATTTACAATAAAGAAAGCGCTAAAAAAGCGGTAAATACTAATAGAGAACATGGTTAAAAACAAACAGTGAAAATTGCTTCAAAATGAATTTTTTACTGTACCCAACAAAACAACAAAGTACAATTTTATTAATTATATTGTAACATATTTTGATACCTAAATATTAAAACATGTTATTCCTTTGCGAACGACAGCCGATTTTTGGTGGAGAGCATAGGCCGTGGGTTAGGATTGTGTGTGGACACTCAAGAGGGCGCCACCGGCTGTATATTACGTAATAAGATTTAAATAATTTTGCCAGCTCGGAACAAAATTAAGTTATTAGCAACCATGCGATGGAATACTCAAAATATATCTGTGATATCTAAACTCTACTTTACTCTCAAATCTCAAAATTTAAGCAAATATCAGGAGTATCAGTGCAAATAATAAGAACATGTAGACATTAGACATTTATTAAAACACAGACATGAGATGTACCACAATAAAAAACAAAATAGTTCCCCAATTGTTCCCCAAACTTAATCTACATGTGCAAGAGAAATGCAACATATGCAAGGACACTTTCTCAAATTTTTTCAGTGGTTTGTCTCTTTTTATAGAAATACAACTACGCTTAGATGAAAACAACAATGAGTTTCAAATTCACAACAGCGAGTTAAAAGGTTTACAACGGGTTAAAATTGCAGTTCTCAATAAAATATTACGTAACAAACAAGATCGTGTGAGCTAATTTTTGCAATGCTCGCTGTGTGCACTAGAATGTTACAGACGGATCTAAGAGAACATGTTCTATTAAAAATACTTCATATGTGACATAGTATAAAGTAAACTAGTGTCGCTTGGTACCATGCTCTACTTACAAAAAAGATCTTAAGATACTTCACATACTAGGTGTGTAGTTGCATAATCGTTGTGTAATTTACTTTAATATTTTGACAAAAAAACCACTGAATAAAACTATAAAAATTTCTCTAAAATTATGTAACTAAAATGAAACAGTAAAACCTGGTTGGAGCCTTGGCGTTTTCTCTGACAACTGCAGCGTGATCTGTTACCACTTCTTAAGATGTTCTCGACGTCGCTTACGACTACGACTCCGTGTCACTCCCAAAACTCTGCCAAAATCTCTTGGAGACTGCTGCGGACAACTCTCCAACCAAAACTTCTCTAAACGTCAGCAGAACCCACATAAAACCAAACATCTGAGTAATAGACTTCCTCCTATTACTCCTCTAAATGCTGGGCCCCCTTACATAACCAAAATGACAGCACCAAACACGTGCTTATGCCAAGTACAAGCCTCTCCAAAGCATATACTTGTACCAAACATATGCTTATACCAAACATGGGCTTATACCAAACACTCTCTTATAGAGAGTATTGTATAACCTTCACGAAACACGTGGCGATCGGATTACGACAAGCAACAGAATTCCTTCCTGGAACTTACAAAATGCTTCTGGCAGGACGGTAAAGAAACACTGGGTACATCAAATCAAATCCCTTTTCAGTGTCAGCGATGTAAAACCCAAATTCTTCACTACAAAACCGGGACCGCCGCCATTCCGCTAATCTCGTCGCTGTCGAAGAACGAAAGTTCTCGACGGAAAATCCCTTGACAGTTCTCCTTGTTCTCAGTGTTGCCAACTTGAGCATCTAGAGAACTCTTTCTCTAGCCAATAACAATGCGCCAACAAAAAGGACTTGTAATTTAAAGACTGAATAACACCATTGTGTAATATCCCAACAACAGAATACGTGAGTAACACCTCTAACTTAAAATATTATACACAAAAGAAAGCACGCTTTCTTTCCCTGTTAAGAATTTCAGATATGCAACCCACTATGCCCCTTGAAGTACGAGTGGTTGCCTATCAAACAAATGAACTAATGGGTTAATTTACTGTATTGAAACTGAAATTATTAATGTAGATTTTTCAAATGCTACAATATTCCTAGGTTTAGTGATAAAATAAGTAGAGAATTAAGTAAGTTAGGCATCTCCACAATAAGTATAAACAAAACAAATTTAGGAAGTATTTTAGTCAACAATAAAGAAAAAATAAGTAAAGTCAACAAATCGGGGGTTTATGAAATTAAATGTAAGGACTATAACGCGGTATACCGGGTGAGTCATGAATTGCGCTCGCCCCGATATTTCCTAAAATATTTGGAATAGAAAATTAAAATTTGAAGGCCTTATTACATGACTAAAATGCCATGTTTTTAATAAAAAATCAAGTTTGGTGCACATCCGGTTTGGCCGGATATACCCACAACTTTCGATTTTTAAATGGAACATCCTATATATTTTCACATTTTTGGAATCTAGAGGAAATTTTGAATACAATACATCCATTTTGGTCACTTTTGATAAAAATTAAAAATTGTATTAAAAAATCTATTTCTGAATCCAGAGTGCTGTGGTGCCCAAAATATATTTTAGTTTGAGTGCTACGTTACTATAAAAATAAAAGGAGCAATATGATTGCATTACTTAATTCTCTAGAGGCGTTTAAAATTTTTAAATGTGATTTTTACCCACTAACTCGGTTTTTTAAATGAGAATTTAATCGTTCACCAACAGTTTTAAATACCTCATTTTCATACGAATCTAATGATACCAAAATTTTGAAAATCCGCTAAGAAATATTTGAGATTTCAGC
Organism: Stenurella melanura; assembly: GCA_963583905.1. Taxonomy (NCBI): domain Eukaryota; kingdom Metazoa; phylum Arthropoda; class Insecta; order Coleoptera; family Cerambycidae; genus Stenurella; species Stenurella melanura. The sequence goes on from OY757317.1 coordinate 14,454,697, forward strand.
CAAAATACAATGCAACCAGGCTTTTAGAAACATGTGGCTAATAGATAATAGATTAGTGGGCTTTGGAAACTAAAATGGCACATTTCTGTGTAAATCTGGTAACCTAATAACATTGGAAAAATCATAGTAGCCATTGAATGTAATAAAACAATATCAGCTGTCAGACAGACTCGTGTAGTTGTAGGCAATCTTGAGCTATCAAACATTTAATAATTGTGAGCGCAAAGAACGTTACTATTAAGTTTAGCATAGGTATGTGGAGGTAAACACAATTACATCCACATTTGCAATAGAATGCGACATCAGTTCGGTTTTCAGAGTTTTATTTAAATGAACATAAATATCGGGCCTATAAATAAATAAAAATCAATTCCGTTTGAACAATTAAACTTAAACTAGGTAACAGTAGGTATCTTTAAAATAATTAATATAATTAAACCATAAATTGACATTTATAGATATTGTTCAAAATGTCCACCATTTTTTTCTATACACAATTCGGCTCTTCGTACAGTTGCTTGAATGGCTCTACGCAATTCAGCCGGCGTTATTTCATTAAGAGCCCGTACAACTTTATTTTGCAGCTCTTCACGGGTATTTGAAGAAGTTTTATAAACTTTATTTTTGAGAGTGTCCCATACATAATAGTCGAGGGGTGTTAAGTCAGGTGACCTAGGAGGCCACCTGATATGACCTTGATTTGCGATAAGGCATTCACCATGCAAGTTGTTTAAATATTCCATCACTCTTCTGGAATTATGTGGGGGAGCACCATCTTGTTGGAAAAACAGATTTTGTAAAGACGCAAGAGGAAGTAAGTCAAGAAATTCTACTGTCTGGTTTTGTAAAAAGAATAAATATCGTTCGCCAGTTCCATAAAAAAATATGGGTCCAATTATTCGATCTCCAAGTACTCCAAGCCAACAGTTAAACCCAAATCTTTCCTGAATATTCCCCCGCCCTACCAACCTCGGATTTTCTTGAGCCCAGTACCTAGTATTATTTCTGTTAAACATACCTTGGTTCGTAAATCTACTTTCATCTGAATATAAAATATGAAAAGGAAAACCTGGGTTTTGTTGTGCTGCATTTAAGAACCAGTTGCAATATACTAGCTTCCTGTCGTTATCATCTCCATAAAGATGTTGATGTATTTGGTATTTATAAGACCGAAACTTATGTTTCTTTAAAATTCTGCAAACCGAAGACTGACTAATGTCGTATTCCATTGACAATTCCCTTGTTGATGTTGTTGGGTGTACCATCACAAATCCTAATACATCAATTTCTTTGTCCTCACTTACAATAAATGTTTGATGGTCATCGTGTTGATTGGGTTCGTTTCTTAATTCTTGTTCCACTCTGGCAAACAAGTGTCTGCTTGGATCACGTCTGTTGGGATATCGTTGCTGAAACAGTTCTGCAGCTGCAGTTGAATTTTTGAGACGCTCTCCATATATCAGTAACATATCGACCTTTTCAGTTCTACTAAAATTATTCATTTTCTTTAATTTTTACTCAAAGAGATTTCCGCAACGCTTTATTTTGTATCTGTCTGACAGCTGATATTGTTTTATTACATTCAATGGCTACTATGATTTTTCCAATGTTATTAGGTTACCAGATTTACACAGAAATGTGCCATTTTAGTTTCCAAAGCCCACTAATCTATTATCTATTAGCCACACATGTTTCTAAAAGCTTGGTTGCATTGTATTTTGGCTGAAATATCAAATATTTCTGAGCGGATTTTCAAAATTTTGGTATCATTAGATTCGTATGAAAATGAGGTATTTAAAAATGTTGGTGAACGATTAAATTCCCATTTAAAAAAACCGAGTTAGTGGGTAAAAATCACATTTAAAAATTTTAAACGCCTCTAGAGAATTAAGTAATGCAATCATATTGCTCTTTTTATTTTTATAGTAACGTGGCGCACAAACTAAAATATATTTTGGACACCACAGCACTCTGGATTCAGAAATAGATTTTTTAATAAAATTTTTAATGTTTATCAAAAAGTGACTAAAATGGATGTATTGTATTCAAAATTTCCTCTAGATTCCAAAAATGTAAAAATATATAGGGTGTTCCATTTAAAAATCGAAAGTTGCGGGCATTTCCGGTCAAACCCGATGTGCCCCAAACTTGATTTTTATTGAAAAGATGGCATTTTAGTCGTGTAATAAGGTCTCCAAATTTCAATTTTCTATTCCAAATATTTTAGGAAATATCGGGGCGAGCGCAATTCGTGACTCACCCGGTATATTGGCCGGAGTTACAGTATAGTCAATAGGGTACAAGAGCATAAACAATATATTTTAAACAACAACAAAAACACAGTAATGTCAACATTGCATTGAAAATAATCATTTTATCGACACAGAGAATATTAAATTTATTCATTCAGAAAGAAAAGGAAAACGCTTAAACCTCCTTGAACAATTAGAAATAAAAAAATCCCTTAAAAGCAACAATTGTACCACCAGTGACCAACTAAATTTCATGTATACCGTTCTGCCTAAATTTTGGCTAGAAATTGTTAGAGTAAAATAAAGAAATAATTTTGATCTCTACCCGAAAGGTACATTTATCTATTGTAAATTTGCTTATTGTGTGGTTCCAAAGAAATCCGCAGTATTTGTAAAATTTTTTTTGTTTTTTTTTAACTTAGTTCATTCAGGGTCACGGGGTTAAATTTTGTTTTGCTTTACCTTAAGTTAGTGAGGGTGTCTCAAAAGCATATTGTTTGTAAGTCAGATGATAGGTTAATGGGTTAGTTGGGAACATATTTTAGATTTCAAAACTAAAACAAATTTTGAATTTTTGCGCATCTCTGAGGTTTTTTATTTATACGGAGAATATTTTCTCCTCGAATTTTCTTATTCGTCATTTTTTTTGTTACATTACCTTTCACATAATTTTGTTTTGCTTTTTGTTAACACAAAAGCGTGATAACCTATTAGAGATTCTCATTAATTGTATTCGTTTTTTTGTTGCATAAAACTGCCGTATATTATGTTTCTTTGCTAACGCCCCGGCACTCCCCCAGAAGTGGAAAACCTTTTTCAAAGTCTGGCATTGGAATCTTAACAGCTGGTACGAGACTACGCCATTTGCTGACCGGGATTAATCGACTGGAACTCTGCAAGCAAAAATTCATTTTTATTTGCGAGGTACTTTCAGCAAAGGAACCGAGGCGGCATTGCAACCCCTCTGATAGATTGTTATCGCTTATGTTTAGTTTGTCCTCTTAAATGCCTATCATTTTATTTGTTTGACAATGTTTAATAATAAAGCATTTTATTTGTGAATTCTGCATCAGTAGAGTATATTACATATGTTCATTTTGTTAAATATTCCCCACAGAATTATTTTTTCAACAACGTGTAAATAGGAATACATCTGTTAAGTTTTTCCCAGCATTTTATTTTGAAGGAGCCACGTCATTCTAACTTGCTCCTGTTTTATACCGCTATCTTTCTTTTTCCAAGTTCTGCTTGTGTAGTAAACTTAGAACGTGTTTCTTAGGTAAAGAAGCTGGCGCCCATACCATACAAAACAGAAGGAAGTAAAAATTGAAAGTTGATCCCCTACCTACTTATTCATTTAACTAACCCAGAATAAAAAAAACTTCAAGTAAGTGTTTCTAGTCGTCCCCGACCCCACCGATTAAGCTGAGTAGCCGACGGCTACCCAAGTTTTTCTTGCTTGCCACATTTGGTTTTTTTATAAAAAATCTTTAAAAAAATAGGGTACTAGCCTTGTTACAGGAAACACACTAATATACAGGGTGTGCAAAATATTCTCTCGGGCCTCTTTCTCATAACCAACCCGCCATAAAAAGCTTTTTATCGCGAGGTAGGACCCTTCCACTGTAAATTAATATTTACCTGTGGAAAGGTTGATAATAAAAAAAAGCTTCCTGCGGCAAGCGAATGCATATATGTCTTGGCAGACAAATAAGGAGACCATGATAGATGGAAACTTAAAAGGAGTATGGAAACTAAAAAGAAGCATCTTGCAAACGCCTGCAGTTCCCATCCGATGGTGACAGATGGAAACTAAAAAGAAGCATGGGAACTTAAAAGAAGCACCTCACAAACACCTACACTTTCCATCCTATATTCCTACCCCATACGTCATGCGGCTCCCGCTGCTGACAACAAGCATGTCCCATAGTCAATCCAGCGTATGCAGCCAGCTCGACGGTATATAAAACATCCGAGATTTGGTTCCGGCACGAGGTTTAATCGTCCGTTGGGCGTGTTCGGCGAACGACCAAGCTGCGTGCTGCAATGAACCTCCATGGATGCCCAGAATCGGCAGCAATGCCCACCTTACGCTGGCAAATCAATCAATCAATCAATATTGTTGGATAAAGAATTCAAAATTCTTTCAAGTGAGCTACCACACGCGCGCTAGTTGCATTTAAAAATATTAAAGGAGTAGCTGTCACTCCAAGGGGGTCGAAGGAGGAGCCATAGAATTATGCTTAAAAAATGTCATTTTAGGATTAAAAAATGACATATTTTAGTATTTTACTCATAAATTGTAATGTATCCGTTACTTAAGTATGGACCTCACCGTATAAATCAACATGTCTACGAACTATTAGTGGCAATTATGGAAATTATGGAAAAAATATTTATTACAAAAACAGCTAAGTGTATACAATTTATGATAGGTGATATTTATCGTACCTTTCACTGGTCTTTGGGTTATTCATTGAATCGTATTGGCGCACCTCCACATCAATATCTTAGATAAATTTATATACCTTTTCAATATTCATTCTCTTCATTATTCATTTTCAATGAACTCGTCACATCAAAAGAACGTAAACAAACTCTGGGGACGTTTTACGAGGTAGCGCGGTTGATTGATGTCACGGAATTTCAGTGTTTAATGTGGTTGCTAATAATAAATACTATGAAATCTATCATGTGAGCCAAACCCTCACTTAATCAGCTATAAGTGGTAGGTGCTTTAATTAATTCTTTAATTCTACGTGATTCAATTTAGGTTACCTCACTGCTATGACAAAGAGCCTAGTGGGATAAATAAGAGATACGTATTTAATGTAAATTTGATTGTCATGTAAATAAACATTATAACTGTTATAACGTAACTAGAGGATAACAACTAACAAGAGCATTATCAACACGAAGCCACATTTTGTTATCTGCAGTGCAGGCAATAATACGAAAATAAACAGCTATGAGGAAATCTTACGTTGGCTTTTGACAGGCTAAACCATAATGCTCTATTGCAAAAATTGTACGTTTTCGGATTTTCAAATGACCTCATTGACTATTTTTCATCTTATCTTAACAATAGAACCCAATATGTCTCATACTGTGACTATCAGGTTTCACGAACCTGCGGCATCCCACAGGGATCTAATATATGTCCACTTCTGTTCATTATGTTTATTAACGTCATTGTTACTGATATAGCCCTGAACTGTCTTCTATATACTGATGATCTGAACTTATTCTGTAAAATATCATACATCGACGACTGTTTGATTTTGCAACACAATATAGGTGAAATTAATGACTGGTGTATAAGATATACATTATTCCTCAATTCGTCAAAATATAACATTCCATCAATAACAACTAAACAAATTATTATAAAATACGATTACACACGCTTGAAAATAACGTACTTTCTAGACCTGACACGTTTACTGAGGCACAGTGTTTGATCTAACGCTGTCATTTATCCTTCATATTACTCATGTTGTCAGAAAATCCTATAAAGCTCTTGAATTTCTTATTAGGAATACTTTTCACTTTCATAACGCCTCCGGTCTCAAACTACTGTATTTTTCTATTGTGAGATCTAATTTGGAATATGCGTTAATCATTTGGTCTCTATATTATAAGACACCGCATTATTCACGTACATTGAGACATTATTTAAACGAAGGTTAGAGACATATGGATTGGAGAACGTGACACTTTTAAATAGCCACCTCGTTTTCCCAATTTGGCTCCTTTTGACTACTTTTTGCGTGGATATTTAAAATCAAAAGTATATGTTAATCGATTACATTGCAGATTTAAAAAATAGAGTATCTTTGTGAATTGTCTCGGAAATTATATATGGTTGTATAAGGTTAGTTTAGAGAATTAATTAGGCAACATACACCACTATACCACACGTTGTAGACAACCCCGGAATCTAAAGTGTAGGCTCTCTAGAAGGAGGTTACACATTTGAAGAAGCGCAGGCAACATCCATTAGCTGCCAACATTGCCAGTGTCGGAATTGGGCATCGAACCCAGTAAATGATAGACAGTCTGATCAAACGTACTTGCCACTAACACAATTAGCTGGCTGAGCTACCGTGTTGGTAAATATAAGTAATGTAATTAGACTAGTAAATGAAGCGGAGTTGGTGGATACTACTGAGCCAGCGATGCAAGGGACCATCCTCCTTGTTTTTCGGGGCGGGGGATCGTTTGCAATGGATCCCGGGATTGGAAAATTGTCCTAACTACCCTCCATGGTCAAGAACTATCCCTTAAACTTGGTTCTCGGGGTATATCGCAAGATGGCTGGTTTGTTACCAAGGATTTTTGTTGGAAACATTTATGAGATTGATGACGAAGGACGCGAGGATACGTAGTGCCAACGAGGGTATTCACCAAAGGATCCAAATCATGACCTTGGTTAAAAAACCGAACTGAATCGATTTTTCTCGGGTTTCTCGCACGAAAACGAGCTGGAACGGGGTCAACAGAAGGGCGTTGTTTTTACCCTCTTAAAGAAACCCACGAAAAACTGAATAAGAGCGGCAGTTACTTCAGAGAGTAGTTTCCACCCCCTTGAAAAAATGAAAGCGGTTGTGGATGGTCAAGAAGCCGAAATGACCCTTTCTGACTACCTTGCCCATATGGGCTTGATTTCAACCCTTTGGTTAACCCCCTCGTTGGCCCTACTTGCCCCCGTGTATTTCGCCATCCCATAAATGTTTTCAACAGAAACCAGTCATCTAGCGATATACTCAGAAAACCAACTTTTGGGGGTGATTTTTGGCCATTAGAGGTAGTTAGGGCAATTTTTTAACTCCGGAACCTATTGCAATCGATTCCTCGCCCCAAGAAATGGGGGGAAGTTCCCTAACATCGCTTCATTTACTGGTTTAAATTGGAGAAAATCCAATTCCAAAAAAACCTGTTCCGATTACTGAAGCAACTCTATCTGTATGCTACTACATAATAGAAGAATAGCAAATATCTGCAACAACTACAAACTGCTGTGGCTTATTAATTTGGCACCACAACGATCGATGCTACTGAGTTATGCAATATAGGCCTGCAGTAATGACTTACTTATCTTACTACAGAAAATATATTCATATTTAAGTCAGTGAGATGCGATTTGCATTAAGGTAAGTTCTTCCACAAAGCTAACTCTATATATCTCTTCACCATTCCCTAAAAAAACACCTATTTAAAGTATCGGTCGATTTATAGAAGACTCTTACAAATCAGCATCACATCTGAAGATTGAGACTTGAGATTTTTTTGGTGGGAGAATTATCCATAAAAAAATTAATTTCAGTTTTCCTAGGCATCAGAATATTAAAATACACAACTGAAAAATTCAGCAAATCATTTTATGTTGAGCATTTTATTAATTGATAAGGAAGCCAACAAAATGCTATTTTTAGGGATCACCAGTCATCCTTAGTAATAAATCTATAGAAGTATTATTACAGGTATTAATAGTGTAATTCTTTTCCAGACATATTTGTCGCTGTAATTATAATATGCAGTCACTGACGCTTCATGTTTTATTTCGTACAATGTTCCCCACAAATGTCACTCGTGCCATTAAATTTTATCTCTACTTAAAGTTTTGCTCAAGCAAAGTTGCCAAATTTTAATGGGTGTAGATTGGCAGTTTGCTGTCAAAGATCAAATTCTAGTGCTAAAACGCTCGAGATTAATCAGATAATAATCTACCAATTTACACTATGTATAATTAATATTGGATAACGACACTTTCGAAAAAATATTACTGATAAAATTCTAGCACTAGTTTACGTACAATATTTACAATATTATTCAATATCAAGTTAGCTAAAACAAGCCTTTTCTGATAATTATTCAATTTCTCGAAAATAGTAAGACTATTAAACTTAATGCAATAATTTTTATTGGCGAACGCGATTTGTATAATTCTAAGAATTCTTCTACGTCGAAGGCAATGAAGTCAATAAAAAGAAAACATCAAATTACCTCTGTCAGATGAATATTAAGATTGTTTACTGTACCGTCCTAAAGTTCCAGGACGCTACAGAATATATATAATTTAATTATGGGGTTCTTAAAACCACTATAATAGCAGATACTTTAAATTTATTTACTTTTTGTTCACAGAATCCTAGAGCTGCCAAGGTCCTCATCCCCACTCGAAGATCTATCTTTAAAATATACACCGAGCGCCATCTGTACTTTACAAGCAAACCCAACCGATTCTTAACGAGTAGACTTGAATTAACTTTAAAATATACACCGAGCGCCATCTGTTATTCTACCAGCAAACCACCGGCTCTTACTAGTTAGAAACCTAGATAGTGTTGGTAAAAATTAAACAATAAACCTTAGTTAATAATTTGAAGCAATAGAAATTTAGTAACAAATAAGAATTCTTAATGGGAAGTAAAATAGTGCAATAATTAAGTAGATTTGATAATAAATACAGAATTTTAAGTAAACACTTTTTATCATTTTGCGGTTGGCAACGATTGAAAGCTATTTTAAAGGAGACAATAAATTAGGCATTTCCGATTCTTGAAGCCAAGAACAAGACGTGTTTGTGCTGTCTTGCCGCAGATTTAAAGCCTCAAATTCCTGGAGATAGGTAATTAAATAAACCAATATCTACTAAATTATAATCACTGACATTTATTGATTAATGTATATGTATTTAATTTGTAAAATTGCCAGCATTCAACCCGATGTTAAGGGATATTTAATAGGTTAATTTTTGAAGCGCTTGGGTAAAGATGCACGCGTGCCATAAAAAACAGCGTCAGTAGCTAAAATCTATGTTGGATAAGGAATTACATTTAATTCTGTTGCTTATTGTTAAGGGGAATTAATTGTGAATTTAAAGTTTTAAACGCGATTTAAATATAGGTTTGAGCAATAGTAGAACGCGGTTTTTTTAAATTTTGTAAGGTTATAAAATTATCTTGGAATTTGGTAGGGCATTTTTAGAAGAAACGTTAAGGTCTTAAAGCATTACGTGGGGTATTAACGCACCCAGAGTGCCTTTTCAAACAGGTAAATGCAAGGTAGAGTAACACGATGGACTCTTTTAGGTGTGAGGTATTAAGTACCAGCCTGTGAGGTATTAAGTACCAGCCTGATGAGCTATTAAGTGCCAGCTTGAAGAGGTGGTAATGACCAGCCAATAATAAGCCTTGGGTGTCAATTTAAGTGACCAGCTTGATGGTGATGGTCCTGTGAGGATAACCTTGTTAGCCCAGGAGGAAATTTGTTTGTCCATATCCACACATGTCACTGAATATGGAGCTTGAATAGCGACTAAATGGTAATCAATCTAAGTTTCAACTTTTATCAGAATACGAAGCAAACAGAGGAAGGGGAAGAAGAGATTTGAGTGGGACGAGGCGCTCTGGCAGCTTGTGGACAGGATCTGTGGTGAGAGTGTCATTCTCATTTGAACATCAACACGCTCAACTTCTTGTGGAATTTTCAATTAACATATAATTTTTAGCCTTCAGCAAATGTAAATTTTTATCTTTAACTTTTCATCGGCCGTCAGCCTAATAACATTCTTACTCCTACATATAATTTATGTAAGGAAGGTAGCTACCCTCTAAATTCAATTTTTGTTAATAAAATATCTAAATTTATATCAAATATTTACCATTTCCAGTTTTGTCATTAAAATTTTAATATACAACTTATTTTTCTTACTTTGTGTTTTTCATAATACATTCTAAAAACTCATGATACCTATGTAAACAATAAGGCCACTGAATAGCCACAGTATTACATTTTGAAAACCAGTAAGGCATAGGTATCGAGCAATTGGCTATTGGCGCCTAACAATTCTAAATTTTAATTAATTTTCGAACCACGACCCAGCCTCCACAAAATAAATGAGAACCGGGTAGTTTCATCATTCCTATTCCACTCAGGGGCAGGAATTGATGTTACAAAGTGACGCATTCACAACGTGGGGCTTGCGAGTATAGAAGTTGAGTGTTATTAAAAAAAAAAAAATAAAACTTTGAGCTGTTGAGACAAATTGTCACATTTTTAATTTTGTCCTATTTTTTGAATTTTCTTACTGTTTATATATTTGTGTGTATTACTGATATTATGTGTATTGTTTATGGTTGAGACCTCAAGATTTGATTAGATTAGTTTTGCAAAGTCGTGAATACTTTTGGGTTAAATTAAAGAAGGTTAACATTGCGGTAAGACAGTTACAGGAAAATTTTTGAGTCCTTATTGTAGGAATAAGATAATCGTAGGGTGAAATACGAGTTATCGTAGTATTTTTGAGAAAGTCTAGAAAAATAATACAGGGGCACAGGGATTATAAATACTTAGTAAGCCAGTGAATTGAATTTTGATATACCTTGCAGTTTGTTGAATTTGAATAGTCGAGTTAATCAAAAGTAAACAAAATGTCTGAAATTTTCATACCTACGTTATTACAAGCTGATCAGGTTGATTATGAGTTACGCGTAAGAGGTTGTACTACAGTTAGGGACACAGAAACATGCTGTAGACTTTTAACACGAGCTCTAATAGCCAAACCATGTAATGATTTATCTCTGAGAGATCCATTATTTAATTTTAATACAGAGAAAGTACAAGTAAACAATACTTTAGATTCCATCAGAAATATAATTAACAATTTAGATAATCCTACGGAGGATGATTTGCCAGTAAAACAGGTTAAGTCACAGTTAGTACATATTATGGTACGAATAAATAGAATGCCTATCCCAGAACAGAATTCTGAGGAGACGGTAACATTTCAAAACGAGTCGAGGGCTACGATTTACTTACTAGAAGCAGATCTTTATGATAAACTGAATTTAGAAGTAGTAGATGATTTAGCATTACAAGTAGGCACTGGTGTAAATATAGCAACTAGTCCTAGTACTAAGTTTGTACCTATCTATAAGTGGGGTGTCACGTTTGATGGTCAGCCTAATAATGTAATTTCATTTATTGAACGAGTTGAAGAGTTAGCAATAGCTCGAAACGTCACTAAAAGAGAATTATTCCAGTCAGGGTTAGATCTTTTTTCGGGACCAGCTCTACAGTGGTATCGATCTGTTAGAGGTAGTAATGAGGTTAGAACTTGGGAAGATTTGGTAGAACAATTGAAAAATGATTTTTTACATGAGGATTTTGATAAGAGTATGAGTGATTACATTGAAAAGAGAACACAACATGTGGATGAGCCAGTACATATTTATATTAGAATCATGGAAGCTTTATATAATAGACTAAAAACAAAACCAAGTTTAGAAGAACGCATTAAACAAATTAGAAAGAATTTATTGCCATATTTTGCTACTCCTTTAGCATTATTGACTATAGATACAATTTCAGAATTAATTTCAAAGTGCAAAAAAGTAGAATACGCTGAGGAAAGTACAAAAAAATATATACCGCCTCCTATGAGAAGTAATTTAGTGGAAAAGGATCTTTTATATGTTGGATTGCCTTCTTTAGATAAGAATAATGTTAGGGAATCTCATGAAAAGTCTGTTAAGTCTGTATCACCACCAAAATCAAATTTTAAACCTAATCGTAGAAGTCAACCTGGGCAAACAAATGTTAATGAAATCAAAACTACCAAGACACCAGTAATCTGTTTTAATTGTAAAGGTGAAAATCATGTTTTTAAACAATGTAGGGCTAAAAGAAATAAATTTTGCTTTAAATGTGGTGAATCAAATGTCACATTTAAAGAGTGTAAAAAATGTTCAAAAAACTAACAAGGGGGCCACGTAAAGTTAGTCAACGTCCAAATCCCCGTAGTTATAGTAAGTTTAAAAATGTTGTGACTAACAAATCAGATTGGAATTTTTGGTTAAGTAAAGTAAGAAATTTTTACAAAACTTACCATAGAGTTAGTGATGAAGTACGAGTAACACCTCTATTGTTGTCTAAAAATGGTGACGATAGACCTTACATTTCAGTTTTTTTATACGATAAGAAATTTTTAGCTTTAGTGGATACTGGTTGTAATCGTTCTGTAGTTGGAAGCAATGGTGTGAAAATTTTAGAACAATTTAAATGTAAATTTGTAACGTCAGATCTAAGATATGTAACGACAGCAGACGGTACTCCTCAAACTGTCACAGGTATAGCTCACTTACCGCTCAAGATTAACAACATAGTTCGAATACTTAAGGTTTATATAGTTCCATCTTTGCCTAGTTCTTTTATTTTTGGTATAGATTTTTGTAGGTTATTTGGCATTCATTTAGATTTTGAATCAAATACTTGGGTAAATAAAGTTGGTAGCATAAGAGTTTCAGCTCTGTGTCGTGTGAACACAGTTGAGACCAATGATGGCGGTTTGGCTGACTTAACTGGAGTTCAGCTCCGGCAAGTTGAAAAGGTCAAGCAGTTATTCAAGGGACTTAGTTGTGGGAAGTTAGGCCTTACCGATAGGATGGTATATCATATAGACACTGGAAATGCTGAACCTATCAGGCAGCGCCAATATCTTTTATCACCACATATGATGAATATTTTAAATGAAGAACTTGACAAAATGTTAGAACAAGATGTAGTTGAACCTACTTTTAGTGAATGGAGGTCGCCAGTTTTATTAGTTAAAAAGGATAATGGAAATTATCGATTTTGTTTTGATGGTAGATCTTTAAATTCAGTAACTGTTAAGGATTCATATCCTTTACCTTTTGTAGACGGTATATTGAGTATGTTACGGGACGCTAAATATATCAGTAGCATAGATTTGAAAAGCGCTTTTTGGCAAATTCCACTTTCTGAAACTTCCAAACCCAAAACCGCATTTGCTGTTCCGGGAAGGGGCTTATTTTGTTTTAAAGTACTACCATTTGGTCTTGCAAACGCTGCACAGGCTATGCAACGGCTAATGGACATTGTTATAACACCAAAATTAGAAAATAAAGTTTTTGTTTATCTAGACGATATAATTGTCACCGCTTCTAGTTTTGAGGAACACGTATCAATTTTAAAAGAAGTGTTTGATAGGTTGAAGGATGCTCGCCTAACAGTAAATTATGAAAAATGTCAGTTTTTTAGAAAATCTCTAAAATATTTAGGTTATGTAATTGATACTGAAGGTGGATTACGTACAAACCCTGAGAAGGTAGAAGCGATGATCAGTTATCCTCGTCCTACAAATACAACCCAGATTAAACGATTTATAGGCATGTGTTCGTGGTACCGGAGATTTTTACCTCATTTTTCGACTTTAGTTGCTCCGTTAAATGATTTGCTAAAAGGGAAACGTGGTAAAAGACAACCAATTAAGTGGAATGAAAATGCAGAACAAGCATTCTTGGCACTTAAGCAAGCGCTTATCTCTACTCCAATCCTAACTAGTCCTGATTTTAAGTCAAATAATTTTGTTATACAGTGCGACGCGTCTAGTACAGGATTAGGTAGTTGTTTGACACAAGTACAGGGAGGAGAAGAAAAGGTAATTGCTTTTGCCAGTCGCTCACTAAATAAGGCAGAAAGAAACTACAGTATTTACGAGTTAGAAGTATTAGCCTTATTATTTAGTTTAGAGAGATTTCGGCCCTTCGTGGAAGGTCAGAAGTTTACAGTCATAACTGATAATTTAGCGGTTAGCTGGTTGCATAAGTTAAAGTCACCTACCGGCAGATTAGCTCGCTGGATGGTTAAGTTGCAACAATATGACTTTAATTTAGTGCACCGTAAAGGTAATTTAAATGTAGTTCCTGACGCTTTATCTAGGGTGCAGCGGGACGAACCGTCAGATAATGAAGAACAAAATTTCACAGTAGGTTCATTATCACTTAATCAGGAGAGTCTAGATGATTGGTATATTAAATTACGTACAAAAATTTTGGCAAATCCAAATTTGTATCCATTTTTTAAGGTAGAGAATAATTTAATCTTTAAACATGTTGCTAATAAATTACCGGTGAAAACTAATTTAACAGAATGGAAACTTTTGGTACCACTTTCACAACGAAATAATGTTCTAAAACAATGTCACGATGAAAGTACAGCAGCACATTTGGGGTATTTTAAAACACTTAAGAGAATTTGTGAAGATTACTATTGGCCTAAAATGCGTAAGGATGTACTGAGATATGTCAAGTCATGCAAGACTTGCGGTTCGCAAAAAGTGTCATTTTCACGTTACGGTTTAATGGGGAAAGAAAAGAAAGTAGAATTTCCATGGCAAGTCATAAGCGTAGATATTTTTGGTCCGGTAACAAGAAGTAAAAGGGGTTTTTCATATCTTTTGGTAGTTTTAGATTGGTTTACTAAATATGTTCTCGTACATCCCATGCGTAATGCCACAGCTCAGACTATATCTAAATTTATGGAGAATGACGTATTTTTGATTTACGGTGTTCCACAGTTCATAATGGTAGACAACGGGAAGCAGTTTGCTTCATCAGTTTTTAAGAAACTGGCCGATCGGTACAAAGTACAAAAAATTTGGTTTAATGCATTGTATCACCCACAAGTAAATCCAGTCGAGCGATCGAACGCTACGATAGGTACAGCTATACGCAGTTATATCCAAGATAATCATCAGGATTGGGATGTAGAAATTTTCAGGGTTGCTCACGCAATCAGAACGGCTACTCACGAAGTAACTGGTTTCCCCCCTGCTTTCTTGAATTTCGGCCGTAAAGTTCCCATTTCAGGAGACTTTTACGGGCAAGTAGAGTCAACATCAGGCATTCAACTAGCTCCGGGTGATAGGAATAGGTATTGTGATGACATATCGAATCTTTCGGATACATATAAAGATGTAGTAAAGCGGTTAAATAATGCTTACCAGAGAAATCAGAAAACATATAACTTGCGTAGGCGGGAAGTTAAATATGAAGTAGGTGATAAGGTATGGAAGAAAAATAAGGTTTTGTCAGATGCTTCCAAACATTTTTCAGCTAAGTTAGCACCCAAATTTGTACTTTGCACAGTTCGCCAGAAAATTTCTAAATTAGTATATGCATTAGACCATGCAGACGGATCTGATGCAGGTCATTGGCATGTTTCTGATTTAAAAACGTACTATGGATCAAACTCTGACGTTTCAGTCGGGTAAACATTTTTATAATGCATTTTCTATTAAGTTAATTACCCATAAATTTAGATTAGGCGCACTAATTTTAATTAAGATACCTGGAAGGTTTTTGTCTTGCGTTGATAGTAGTTTTCTAGTAGTGTAGTTTGTTGTCAGTAAACTTCGGAAATATTTTTCCGGCTGGATATCTTTTATCCAAGGGTTGAAGGGTGGGCCACGTTTAGTGGGTGTAGCGTCTTCAACGTCTGCACGCCACGCAGTTGATGTGAACCAAGCAAGTGAAACTCAGCAAGATTTGTCTCGAGGATATGGAATCCGATGTAGTAACGGTTAAGCCTTTTGTGATTATACGACATTTTGGTGATTTTCATGCGCTTGGAAAATTTCAATAAATGACAGAACATCGTCATTCTTCTTTGTGTTGTCCTTATTTTCATCTATACTTTCTATTTTTCCACTTCTATAATTCTTTTGTGTTACTCTACTTAGGTTTAGGTTTGAGGAAGGGTTAGGGCAGACTTTGAATTTCGTTAGGGAAACCTTCCACCTGTTAGTTTTTATTATATTTATTGTATTCTATTTGCCAGTCTTGCTAAGGCATTCTCGTGGTCTGGTAAATAAATATAATTGTTCAGTTGTGGTTTGAAAGTCAAGGGAAATTTGTTTGGAGGGAATATTTTTCCTGGATGGTCAATTTGCCCCTTGATAAACAGTGAGTTAGTTTTCCTTTCGTTAGTTCAGAGTAATGTCTTTACCAAACCTGACTCAAAAAGATTATGCTTTGCTTGTAGATTCCTTTTGTATTTCTGACGTTTCTGGAGAACATCCTACTTGAAATCTTCTAGTGTCTTAATTTTGGTTAAGTGTTCTGACTAACTTCGTTCTAGTTTTGTTAGTATAAACTTTAGTTACTTTTCGTATTATATTTTCTAGATGTTTACAGGTAAGAAGTAATCATTATCCTAGTTCGTAGGATATTTAACGGCCATTAAAGGAACTTGTTCCGGGATGGGGATGGACTAGTTTCGGCCGGGCTGTCTTGAATGACAGGTGGTTAAGGAGGGTCGAGCGTAAACATGGGTAAGGGAGCTTGTCAGTCAGGAGTGACCTAGGTCGTCTGACGGTCTTCGAGAGACATATCTCAGCCTCCCCGCTTCACCTCAGCCCTTGGCCAATCGCTCGATCGAAACACTGTTCATCGCGCCTGAAGCAAGAGCTTTCCAGAACAATGGTCCTTTTTGTTGTTTAGTCGTCACGTATTACTAGTTCAGCCCCTTGGAGCTATATCCAAAGTATTTTAGTTGATACGTACGTCTAATTTCAGCCCTTTGGAGCTACATCCAAAATAAATTTATTTGATTTATTAACAGTCTGGATATTTTATCCCACTGTTAAGGATAGGCAGAGAACTTGGTTCCTGTATCGTGGTTTAGATGTGCTTATGTCTACTCCAATTTCAGCACTGGCAGCCGCTACAACGCTGCTCAGGCACTACACCACAGTGTCTGTGGAGACTGATGTTTGGGTCCTCTCCTAAAACATTTTATGTTTCGTTTCCGAACTCTCTTCAAAAGGGTTTCTTGTATGTGAAATGCTATACAAGCTTTATATCGATTTAATTCTACTTCCAATTTTGTGTCTGAATAATTAGTATTCAGGGGATATTTTATATCTGGTGGAATGTGGTATTGAATAGATTATGTTTTTGGAGCCTCTCGGTCTCTGAAGTAAGTGAAATATGTATAGTGTATATGCTAATATGGCTTGGATTAGTACTATATTGACTTTACCGATTGTGTCTTTCCCAATTTTGTCCTTATTGAATTTGTCGTTACTGATTTTGTCCCTGAAATATTAGGCGTGTAGTACGCGAAGCTACTGTTGAGTACTAAATCCTCTCTTATAGCAGCATTCACTAGTATGTAAGATATTTACTTTTGGTTATTTAGTAAGAAGTTAAGGTCTAGGAACCGTAGCTGTCTTATAGCTTAATTTAGTCACAATTCGGTTTATAATCATTTATGGTTAAGTAACCATATCTCAATTATTTTAAGTTAGCTTTAGTTATATCCATCAGCGGATAAGTAGAAATTGAAGTCTCAATTTATAGGAAAAAATACATGTATGGAAGTACACATATTTTTTGTAGAAGGAGAGAGAAAGTGTACCGTCCTAAAGTTCCAGGACGCTACAGAATATATATAATTTAATTATGGGGTTCTTAAAACCACTATAATAGCAGATACTTTAAATTTATTTACTTTTTGTTCACAGAATCCTAGAGCTGCCAAGGTCCTCATCCCCACTCGAAGATCTATCTTTAAAATATACACCGAGCGCCATCTGTACTTTACAAGCAAACCCAACCGATTCTTAACGAGTAGACTTGAATTAACTTTAAAATATACACCGAGCGCCATCTGTTATTCTACCAGCAAACCACCGGCTCTTACTAGTTAGAAACCTAGATAGTGTTGGTAAAAATTAAACAATAAACCTTAGTTAATAATTTGAAGCAATAGAAATTTAGTAACAAATAAGAATTCTTAATGGGAAGTAAAATAGTGCAATAATTAAGTAGATTTGATAATAAATACAGAATTTTAAGTAAACACTTTTTATCATTTTGCGGTTGGCAACGATTGAAAGCTATTTTAAAGGAGACAATAAATTAGGCATTTCCGATTCTTGAAGCCAAGAACAAGACGTGTTTGTGCTGTCTTGCCGCAGATTTAAAGCCTCAAATTCCTGGAGATAGGTAATTAAATAAACCAATATCTACTAAATTATAATCACTGACATTTATTGATTAATGTATATGTATTTAATTTGTAAAATTGCCAGCATTCAACCCGATGTTAAGGGATATTTAATAGGTTAATTTTTGAAGCGCTTGGGTAAAGATGCACGCGTGCCATAAAAAACAGCGTCAGTAGCTAAAATCTATGTTGGATAAGGAATTACATTTAATTCTGTTGCTTATTGTTAAGGGGAATTAATTGTGAATTTAAAGTTTTAAACGCGATTTAAATATAGGTTTGAGCAATAGTAGAACGCGGTTTTTTTAAATTTTGTAAGGTTATAAAATTATCTTGGAATTTGGTAGGGCATTTTTAGAAGAAACGTTAAGGTCTTAAAGCATTACGTGGGGTATTAACGCACCCAGAGTGCCTTTTCAAACAGGTAAATGCAAGGTAGAGTAACACGATGGACTCTTTTAGGTGTGAGGTATTAAGTACCCAGCCTGTGAGGTATTAAGTACCAGCCTGATGAGCTATTAAGTGCCAGCTTGAAGAGGTGGTAATGACCAGCCAATAATAAGCCTTGGGTGTCAATTTAAGTGACCAGCTTGATGGTGATGGTCCTGTGAGGATAACCTTGTTAGCCCAGGAGGAAATTTGTTTGTCCATATCCACACATGTCACTGAATATGGAGCTTGAATAGCGACTAAATGGTAATCAATCTAAGTTTCAACTTTTATCAGAATACGAAGCAAACAGAGGAAGGGGAAGAAGAGATTTGAGTGGGACGAGGCGCTCTGGCAGCTTGTGGACAGGATCTGTGGTGAGAGTGTCATTCTCATTTGAACATCAACACGCTCAACTTCTTGTGGAATTTTCAATTAACATATAATTTTTAGCCTTCAGCAAATGTAAATTTTTATCTTTAACTTTTCATCGGCCGTCAGCCTAATAACATTCTTACTCCTACATATAATTTATGTAAGGAAGGTAGCTACCCTCTAAATTCAATTTTTGTTAATAAAATATCTAAATTTATATCAAATATTTACCATTTCCAGTTTTGTCATTAAAATTTTAATATACAACTTATTTTTCTTACTTTGTGTTTTTCATAATACATTCTAAAAACTCATGATACCTATGTAAACAATAAGGCCACTGAATAGCCACAGTATTACATTTTGAAAACCAGTAAGGCATAGGTATCGAGCAATTGGCTATTGGCGCCTAACAATTCTAAATTTTAATTAATTTTCGAACCACGACCCAGCCTCCACAAAATAAATGAGAACCGGGTAGTTTCATCGTTCCTATTCCACTCAGGGGCAGGAATTGATGTTACATTACATATTTAGTGTGCCACAGACCGCAAACATAATAAATGAATCGCTCTGATATGCAAAGACGAGTTTGTCGCGAGTGCAATGCATCTAAAATCAATTAATCAGAATTGAAACTTACTTGAAAAATTGCGGATAATTGTAACACATTGTAATGTAATACGTGGATCGCATACTATAGACAGGGAATAATATAGTCGGTTCAAAAATAGTGAAACGCTAGTTTCCAGGGCATGCGGGAATCGCAAATTTCGTAATTTGTTTTGGTTGTTTTTTAATTATTTTCTACAATATGCGATCTACGACCGATAAGTGTTTCACGCGTAATATCTTTTTATAAATTTGGCAACATTTCTCATATTATAAGCAATTAAAAATCGTATACATAATAAACAAAACTATCCAGAGCGACGCCACTGTAAGACAACTCGTACTGAAGGAACGCTAATTAAATTTTATAATCTTTGTCGGTTGCATGTACACCGAGCAAGAAATTGTTGAAAAAGAAATAGTTCGTTTTCTCTTCTTTACTAGGCAGGAAAACCATTTAATATTTCATGTATATCTATGTATCAATAACAGTATTGTTTCAGTGAAATTAACCCGCTATTTCCTTTGATAAAAATGTTGCTCACTTCTTGTTCTGCTTTTCGCTCTTTATAATAATAATAATAACAATATTTATCTTTAGTGGTATTACATTAAAATAATATCAAGGGCAAAGTTTAGCTACTAGAGCTATTCAACCCATAATTTAAAACTAATAAATAAAAAGACATATAGCAGACATAGTAATAAAAGTGTAAATATAATATACATATTTGTAAAATAGTATAAAGAGAAGGAAAGAAGAGGAAATAATAATTACAACAAGAGTCAAATAAATATAAATGAGTACTGTTAAAAAACCGCTGCCTAAGGAATCATTACTTCCACATCCAGATTTTTCATCCCAGTCACTTTGAAAAAACATTTTGACTATATTTGCACTCTTGTATGTGGAAATTATTGGTCATAGAATTATAATAATATTTGGGGCAGATGTCATAAAAAATATTAGAAAGAAATCTGAGAACTTGGTTTCGAGTATATACATTAAATCCCAAGTTTATATACTCTTACAGCATGCTTTACTTCTTTTTCCCCATTTATCGCTACTTACTCCCATCCCTTCAACGGAATCGTGTCAAAATATAATCTAGTTTCAGATGTCGTTATTATACATACGTGTACCAAATATCAACAGAAAATCTCAATTTAATTTTATCAACTCTTATAATAAGGGAGTGGGGGGGTGGGGGGGGCATGGAAAATCTTATAAAAAAACCTGAGGCCTTCGCTACTAGTGTATACACCAAATCCCAAATTTCTGTACTCTGTATTTTCCCTTATTTTTTCCCTATTTAACCCCCAACCCTCTAACGGAATAATCCCAAAATATAATGTAGTTATATGGGAAAAATTTGTATTATTGAGATTTCTAAAAAATACTATATTCGGGGTTCGCTTCTTTTTTTTACATGCAAATACCTTTATTCAACTAAAATACGTAAAGTTTTTGTCGAAACTAATCACAATTAATAGTAGGGGTAAAATTTGCACTTTTTTATTTTCCTCATATCTGCTTCAAAATTGATGGGGTCCTTGTTGTATTCTATATGCACCTTTTCTTCATCAAATTTTTCCATATCTTAACAATTTGACCCATTTTTCGGTACCACGGTCAACTATTTTTTACAGTCCTGCCAAACCGGTGATCACATGACATGTGTCAAAACGTATTTTTTTTTGTTGTTGTACATGCATATACGAACACCCAATACAGTTTTTTAGAAACGTCAAAACTGCAATTTTATCCCAAATGTAGCCAACTTTATGGACACTGTATAATCAGAATTCCACTAAAATTATGAAGTTACTAAATTAATAATCTTAACATTTTATGATATTATCTTTCCTATTTTTTTAAAAATTATTTAGCGACATCATTGCTGAGAACTGTTTGAGAACTACTGGCATTTCTTATGCATCAAATAAAATCTTAGTTCAGACGTTTTAGCGGCCATGACACAAGTCTGTTTAAATTGTACCCGACTCTAATAGACCTATTAAATGGCAAAGAAGCAGACTTTGTTAAACCGGACATGTATGTGGTGACTTCACGATAGTTTCAGATATTTTTACTATAGTATAAGTTTAAGAATGGTTACTTCTGTCGACGCCGAAGTTTAATTCAAAAACATTTAGTGTAGATATTGTAATATACTATATTCCTGCAATAATAACCACCTGAAGCCAACCCTGGTTTTGCATCATATCCGATAAATAATTCCGACCTCTGGTCATTACACAAATGAGAGTGCAATAAATATTAAATATAAGCATTTGCATGGCCCGCTTTTAACATAGCACAACTTCTCAAATTTAGCGATTAAATTATGAACCACCTGGTCCGACCTCAGATAATAATTTATATCAACAGAGCAATTTGTTAAATAAAAGTAAAATACATAATTTACATATAAAATAATATGTTGTAAATTTCAATTTATACAATAGACATATATTATTTTATTACTGTCGTATACGTGTTTTGTTTTATATTTGAGACAATCGCAGGATATTAGTATTTAAATTTTTCACACCTATGCAAGATTTATTCGTGTTTATGAACCTGTTACAAAAAAAGGACCCAAATTGTCACTATTAATTAAATATATTGACTCTAATAACATGTCCTTGTCGATTGTTCGATTTTCATTTGCACGGGTCAGGGTAATACTTTTCAAGGCAAAAAACTAAATTAGGAAGACTTGCATTACTTTTGTTTTATTCATGTCCAGTATATTGAAATTAAGCAGACGTCGATAAATAAGAAATAAATTAGTTTCCAAACTTATTTTAAGGCATAAAGATGTTTTAGTGACATTATGATTGATATTTATTGTCTATGATTAGTAATAAATAAATTGCGTATATTTATTATCAAAACAAGAATACCATTCGAACTATTCGAAAGCACAACATTTTACTGCTCTGCTATGAGTCTGGAGAATCATCTTTGAAATTCAGATGGCTGTAAATACAGGGTTTTCCAAAAATATGGGGCAAATGTTTGAGTGCAGTTAGAGTCAATACCATGTTATAATGTTTCCCTTGTAGCCTTCTTGATTACTCACTTTTAAAGAAAGTTCAGTACAAATATATTTCAAGCTAGGTATGGAATATGTCTAAAGTCTAACATAGATACATTATTTGAGGTATTGTCTGAATTCCTACAAAGTTAACAAAAATTGTAAAATACAGCAGGACCATTAGCATATGTAGATATTAGTTCTATCGAGCTAGGAATAGTTCCTAACGAGTTAATAATAATAAAAATAATAATAACAATAAAACATTTATTTTCCATAAGACAACATTTCATTGTATTGGAGTGGTCAAACAAACTAATTAGAGAAAGAATCAGACACAAAATATAAGCATTTTGAAAGCAGAAACACTTTTAAATTTGAACTAATTCCTTGCTAACTTGCATTCTCTTGGTAAATTATTGAACATTTTAGGTCCTATGTAATTTGGGGAATTACCAGTAATATTGAGTATTGCGAATGGTATACGAAAATCCTGTCGGTTTTGCATATTTACATATATGTACTTCCCTATTCTTATTAAGCATTTCCCTATTTTTAAAAACAAACACAAATTTCAAAAATAAATAGAGCTGGTAAAGTTAAGATTTTGTACTTTCCAAAAAATTCTTTTAAAAGAGAAAGTACTAGAGATACCTCCCAACCAGCAAATTTGTTTTGTAATTTAAATGTTCCATGATTATTTTGTTTTATTGTTATTTTATTAATGCTTGTAAATGCAGATTAATTATATTAGAGTTCCAGAAAATACTATTTTGTTTTCTGCAACTGAACTATCATGTAGAAATTATTTCAGAGATTTAAAGCTATTAACACTTCCTTGTATATATATTTACGAAATTTTAATATACGTTAAAACTAACTTGGAGACATTTACAATTAATGGCGATTTTCACCATTATGAAACGAGACAAAGATCTATGTTGTCAATTCCTGCACATGGTTTGTCCGTATATGAGAAAAGTCCTATGTACGTGGGAATTTAATTGTATAACAAATTATTGCCAGAAATAAAATACATAGAAAATATCAATCTGTTCAAAAATAAACTTAAATCTTTTCTCCTTGACAACTGTTTTTATAATACCCAAGAATATTTAGGATTTTAGTTTCTCTTAACTCATTCTACATAGCACATGCCTTTTTTAATTGTTATTTTAATAAATTTTGTATGTCTACTTTATATTTTATGTTTTCTTCAATGATTTTGTATTTGATTATTTTATATTCTTTTAATATTTAACTTATTCACATTCTGTCTATACACTTTTATATTACTGTATCGTTATATTTTTATTCTATATTTTATGCAATTTTGCATTTTGTTCACTTGTAATGTTTTGACGTATGTTTTATGGTCTCCTGGAAAATAAATAAATAAATAAATAAATTTTGTGAATTTATCATGAAAACATTTCTATAGCAAAATTATAAAATACCTTATAATGGAATTAAGAAATTATTTTATTAATGTTTTCGTGACTAAGTTATAAAATATTTCAGCTTATAAAACGTAGTTTCACGTCGTTTTATAACGATGTTTTAGTATTGTTCGGCAGCATTTTGAGCACCATTATAAATGTACACTCCAAATATTTTATAGTTATTTCTTATCATCTTGACGGGGGGAGGCAATTTTGATACACGGACCCTGTTGATCTTGTTTTTTAGGCCCAAGGAACGATCCTATCAGATTTATTTCAAAATCCGTGACAAGGGGCATTTCACCTATATTATGCCGAGGTACCCTTTAGTTTACTTTGCTGTATATTTCTATTTTAAAGCCATATATTCGGTATTTCGGAGATCGGGAAAACTTTTCCCGTGCGCAGTTTCCGTGCGCCATCGCCAGTCCGAAAAAGCCCCATTTTACATTATTACCAATACAGATGAAAATAAGGTGTTTTCAAAGAAGTGTAATAAAAATACTTTTTTACAGACTTTCTCGTGGCATTTTTAGTAACATTAATACATAGTCTTAGGCTATTAAGACTCCTCTTACGTATTCATAACTTACCACTTACTTAAGTGAGAAGTTTATTTAGCGGAACGTGTCCTTATATTAAGCTATATAGCAATATTTGCTTAATTGCAACAAGCACTACATCAAACTAATCTGGAGTCATTGATGCAAGGACAGTTAAACATGAAAAATACTTCATTAAATTATTAATAGGACAAGCCCCTTTTGATCGTCAACTTTTAGTGTACCTTTATACGGTATGCAACACTGATGTAAGAAATAAGTATTGTATTACCTAAACACTAATCCAAACATGGTAAAAATAATTATTTTATAGCGCGGCAGATATTAAAATTGTTTTATTGCAAGCTGTTAGGTAGTGTGCGCCAAACAGAGTAATAAAGGATATGACTTTTTAATAATCAGTTTTGAAGGAAGCTGTAAATGTGACTAATTCAAGGGTTCAAAACCATAGGGGTATAAATGGAAAAATATGAAATTAGAGAAACAAGTGTTCAAAGTTAATTGATAATTTGAAATTCTTTAACCATTTAATATACTACCTATATTTTTAGGATAAGCCTGAGCTACTAATCGAATGGGCGCCTCAACAAAAAACTGATTAAAATCCGTTGCTCTCTCATATGGATCTGTCACTAATATGTCGTTTTTATTAATGTGGATATTAGAATATTTTAAAGTTTTAAAATAAGTAAACACTACTGCGTAAGGAATCACTGATTCCACATCCAGATTATCCATCCAAGTCACTTTAAAAGAATACATAGTATGTGAAAATAATTGGTCATAGAATTTTAATTATTGTATAATATTTCAGGCAGATATCATAAAAAAATTTCAAACGTTGGCATATCCGCCAAATATGAAGTTTCTGAACTCCCATTGGCTTCATTTTTCCGCTATTTATCCCCACCCCCATCCCGAAAACGGAATTATCTCAATCAGATATCATTCCACTACATACGTGTACCAACACTTACCAAAAAAAACTTTAGAAACTTTCACAGTGAAAGTTTCTAAAGTTTTTTTGGTAAGTGTTTTTGTCTTTAGTCGTTTTTTGGTTTTGTTGAACAGGATAATTTAAAATTAAAATTAACATTGTTGGGATAGTTACGCAGTATGTAATGTGCGGATTTCTTTCTTTTAATTTAATGTTGTTCGTAGCATATAGCCAGCAAAGTATTTTGTTTAGAAGGATATATGTTTTTGTACTTATCTATGATAGGTCTTTAGTAAGAGTTTGAAATAATTACGAGTATATTTTGCTAGTAATATATTCATTTCCTCAATTCTATAAAGGCGTTTGTTTAAAATTTTGATATTGATATGATCTTAGACATAAAAAAACTTTAATGTTGTACTAATTTATAGCTGTTTCATAGATACTTTTTTGAAAATTACATACCTATTACTTGTTTATTATTTTTTTGAGCAAAAAATTTGCTAGTCAATTTGCCATCAACTTCTGATGACACTAAACAGCACAGCTTAAGGATGTACCGTTATTGAATCATGCAAAACGATCCATTTGAAAAAAATCCAACTGACTATAAAAGTAAAATCAGACAAAAATCCCATGAAAAAATATTACTGAAACCATTAAAAAGACTTCTTAATACCTTTGGCAGAATATTAAATCGAAATCTATTTAAAAAATTATTTTACTAAAAAGGACCAAAATATTGACAGAAACATGTTTCATCTCGAGGACGACGGTCAATCGCCATTGGGCTCCGTCGTTCGAATTTTCAAAAGTACTCCGCCCCACGAACTTTTCGAAAGTACCACGAATTTGGTTTTTCGAAAGTACAACGAATAAAATCACATAAGACGGAAATCTGCTCCGCACAACAAATTTTTCGGAAGTGCGAGTTTATTTTTTTTTCAAAAAATTATTTTTACAAAAATACCATAACAAGACGCAATTAAAGCCAAAAATCGCTCCTCGAGATGAATTTTTCGAAAGTACCACGAACTTGGTTTTTCGAAAGTACCACGAATTTGGTGGTTCACAAGTCGAAATCCTCAGTCAGGATACAGCGAGTAGCTATTTTAAACGTCAAAATTTAGGAAAAAATCAATGGGATGGTTTTTCCAATAAAAACCAAAACCCCAAAAACGTACGGAAAAACAGTCAAAGAATTCAAAGTCGGAGGGTCGATTCCGACAAACACAAAATACTTTTTCTCTCGGCTCAGGCGGACAACGCCATATTAATCGCTCGAAGGCGAGTCGAGGGAAAAAAGTATATTTGTGTTCGATGCTGTTAGTAGGTTTATAAAAGCAGGAAAACCATCGGACACATATAGATAGCTTCCTTAAGCATCTTGACAATAATTTCGATAATATTAATGCCAAATTCAAAGTGAATAATTTTCAAAAAGTTTTGCATACATTTTACAAATATTACTAATTGGGAGTCTAAATCTTTTTGTACAGTCGATTGTCATAGTTGTCTCGACGCTGGATGAGTTACACTCCTACAGGAGGTAATGGCTTGCCGAGTGGTGGTGCTCTTTGTTGTTTGCCTTATACACATTAGGTAAGTATTGAATATTTATATTTTTTACATTTTATGAATTATTTCAATAAATGAAAATATATTTTGAATTCGATTTCTCATTGATCCACTAATTATAAGATTGGCGACCGACGTGCGATTCTGTGGCGTGAGACAATTACTTTCCGCGGGTCATCTTTGATCCCGCAAGTCTCTGTACTTGTCCGAATACTCATAGAATCCATCCAAGGTCTTAATTATTAAGAAGTGTTTCTGACAAAGTACTAATTATAAGCTATATTCATCAAAAGTGCATTACCCGACATAAGATTTCGACGGAGAGAGCAGACTGTAGCAATCACAGTAAGTATAATTTTGTCTATTTTCGTCTTGGGGAGTCTGAAGGGTATCTTGAATCCCCCTTGCGAGTAGAGTTGATCAGTATCGTATCGACGACATGGCTCCGGCCTGAATTATATAAAATCCTTGTCGTGTCAATCAGACCAAACGATACTAGGTTCATCTACAGTACCATCAAATTCAACAGTGGAAATGAAATATTTTATTAATGTCAGTTTGCACAATCGAACCTCCTGCACCGAGACTTTACTGGACCACATAGTTTGCAGATGCATAAAAGGTTGTCAGGGAAATTGTGGCTGCAGAAAATTAAGAATTATCTGTGCCATGCACTGCAAAGAATGTATGGGCTTTAATTGTGATATTCCAGAAGTTACGGAACAAGATGACGAAAACGATGTTGATGAAGAAATTGACATTCAGTTCGAAAATTTTATGGGATACATTTAATAGATATGTAATTTTCAAAAAAAGCATCTTAAGAACAGTTATAAATTAGTACAACATTAAAGTTTTTTATGTCCAAGTTCATATGAACATCAACATTTTGAACAAATACCTTTATCACTATCATTGATGTAATTTGAATTACCCGGTAATTCCGACGCGAAGTCAATAAGTGCGCATACGCGGTAGAAACAGAACTCAGGTCATTTTAAATATCCATGCTACTTTAGTTTCGTTTTTGACACTGGTGAGTTAAGATCGTTTACTTATTTTTTAACGGATTTTCACGTTTATTTCTTTAATCCTTTGTTATTTTGAATATATTTGACTATTAAATGATGTCATATTATTGAGTTAAAGTTGCTGTATAGTTATTTTTGGGAATTAAGGGATATTCCGTGTAATAATTAATTTTTATTGACGCACATGTTTGTGCGATTTCCGCGTCCATTGGACACATGTTAACTCATTAATTATCGTCGTAATTTTGTATTTTGTGGTCGGTGTAGATACAATACCGTAGTGTTTTGTCATTATTTAGATTATTGTGGACGAGGATTAAACTCGGAATTTAATAATGGGATAAATTAGAAGCCCTGTTTCTTAATCGTGTGTATTGTAGACGATCTCATCTCATTAAGAGTTGAAACCTAAAGTCGTATTGTCGCATTTAGTTAACCTCGTGTTAGTACAATAGGTTAAGAGATCATTTTTTATTAGTTTATTTTTTGGGAGATTAAACCCATAATTTTGTTTGCTATATTTGTTACAGTACTAGTTTTTTTCAGATAGTAATTCAGATATTTTCTCTCTAAATTTTGTTATCTTTATTCAAATTTTTGGTCATAACCAGTCAGCCATTTTGTGAACGACTAAAATTTCATGAGTTTTCTCATTTATTCAGTTCATTTATTATATTAATCAGTAGCTTATTCATATATTTTCAGAAGTAAAATGTTATCAATACTCAGGTTTTTTGTTAAATTGCTAATAGTTTGGTTTTGCAGTGACCTTCGTCACCATAGTTTTTTTGTAGTTTTCTTGTATTTTTTTTCTTACAATTTTAAATTTTTTGCTATTATCAACTGGTCCTTAACCTTATCCCTTTTTCATGTAAAATCCTGGACCAAACCACCATTGAACCAAGGCACGAGGCATAAATTGAATACATGGAGTTATCCTAAAAGTATTGGATATCATTCCGACGCAGCGTCTCCTGGAAATCAGCGTTCTTAGGACCTGAATATTACGTCCTCCTTCCCGGGTACCCGCGGCCATCTTTAGGACCAAACCTCGTCGGGATTCCACGTCTCCGCTAAGCTAAGAAGCCCAAATTTATGTGCAAAATTCAACTTTTGGTCAGAAGAAAAATTGTAAACCAGTTGATTGTTTCTTATTGTAATTTTTTTGTTAATCTTCAAATTTAATTTCTTGTTTTAACTAAATTTTTGTCAACTAATTAAATCAAATTTCACTATAAATATTTGTAATAATTTGCAAAGTGTTGTAAAAATTTTGCTCATACTTGTGTTATTACATTATTTGTTTTATATTTGATTTTTTTTTTTTTTTTAATGCCTTATTTATATTAACGTCCTGGCGGAGTTCAGCTTTTGCTGCTCTACCACTCAACCAGGACACATACACATAGACATCAACACAACAACCATTCCCTGCGATATTGCCATCTACCGCAGCTGAGACTCGAACTCAGGAGAGATAACAGCAACTAGACATGTTGTGCCACCCAACAGCGGTCTAGGTCACTGCTACCGTCTCGGTAACACATGAAAAAACGCCACCAACATCCATACCCTGGCCAGGATTCGAACCCGGGACTCCGCGGTCGCAAGCCAAACACCTTCAGCATTGCGCCACCGAGCTGGTTTTGATTGTTTTCTCCCCCTGATAAAGTTTGCAAGGGTGTTATTTACTGAATACGCTGGAGTCCAAATTTTTGTAGTTTATTAAAGTTTTGTTTGGTTAATTTGACAAGCAAATAATTGTTAAAAAAAATATATATAACTCTTCTCGACACCTAGTGACCCTCGACCAGCCCTGAGCTAACCGGTTGCTACTCTTTCATAGCTTCCTCAGCAGCCAGCTGAGAAGTTGTGATTGCAATGAACAGAAAATAACTTTTGTATTGATTAAAAATATTTTTTTCATGTAAAAATTAAAATATAACATGGTATTAAGGTAAAAAGTGGTAAAATCGTTACAAAGTAGGTAACTTTGAACAACTGTATGCTAGCCAATTTTTATCAAAAATACTTTTATCCGCCAC
Source organism: Stenurella melanura (assembly GCA_963583905.1). Lineage (NCBI taxonomy): Eukaryota > Metazoa > Arthropoda > Insecta > Coleoptera > Cerambycidae > Stenurella > Stenurella melanura. The sequence goes on from OY757317.1 coordinate 14,484,821, forward strand.
CATTTTGACGGGAATTACGTCAACTTTCTTAATTGTGAACCAATACCTCTACCTAAATCTACACAGAGAAAAGTTATACACATTTTTCTTTAAATAAATTGAAATTTTTCGTTTTTCTTTTTAATAATTTGACTATAAAGTGTAATTTCGATATGAAATTTGATTCTCTACAAAAAACGTATTTTGCGTATTTATTAAAACTGTATAGTTTTTAAGTTATAGTTCAAAAACTAAAAAGTGATTCTCATAAATCCAAGCTTTTTAATAACACTTTGTGTACAATTGAACATATGAAAGATAAAGTACCCTTAACGAATTAGTTCCCTATTCAATTATATAGTCAATAGCCTACTAACTATTTAAAATCCTTGTCTAATGCTAATAAATTTAAGGACATAATCAAGAAGCATTTGCTTATGCAATGTTTTTATCCAGTTGAGAAATATACACAAAACCCCTTTGAAATTATATCTCCTATTAATTAAATAATTAAATATTTATATTTAATCATATACTAAGAAATGCTTACAGTAATCACAATTTTTTAAATTGATAATTGTTTGAATTTTTAAGAATTGTTTGTAAAGTGTTCTTGTAGCTACCTAATTCTTATACGTGTCTCTTTTTATTTTAATGTGTTTACGCAGAATGCATTCAATAACTCTATAGAGAGGAATATTATAGTGTTTCCCTTTTAAGTTGCCAAAAGTGTTGCACTATTTAATTTTTTTAAAGAACATATATATCTGTCTATAAATTCAGATTTCAGAAAAAAACTCCTCTTCTCAAACACTTTTTAAAAATATTTATTTTTACTTCGTTATTGTATTACAATGTCACAAAAAACAACACTTGCATCCTTATAGTTCCAATCTCTTGAATTAACCCCTTCACTCTTAGGGTCTAAGATACCTTTAATTAAATCTTAAGATATATTGTTTCATTATTATTTTCCAATAGTAATAGCAAGGAGGCTGCGTGTTGCACGCTATGCTTGACGTGGACGGCTTGAAGTCTTGTTAATTTTGTTATTAATATAAAATACGTCGACTTCAATTTACACTCGTCGTTACTTTGTTGTACTAGGCCAGTCATTTTAGCAAACAAGATGAAACATTGCGAAAGGTTTTAATCTTCGAGACAATATTGGAGGAAGCAAAAAATAATGAATTCGGTTTTTGCACCCTTTTTGACCCCCCGAAACATAGCTAAATTAACAGAAAACGTAAATTTTAATAACCTTTCGAAAAATAATCGGATTTATTTATGCAAACCAGGGAGAATATTTTAACAGTTATTAGATACATTCCAGTTTGCATCCTGCTACGGTGACTCCAACATTGCAAATAGTTGTTATTTATGACATATTTTGTGGAAAAAAAAATTGGAAAGTTATGCAACAGAATAGGCTCACAAACCCGCTTGCAATCGTGCATGACTTTTTTCATCCCGGAAGATTTTGTTCACAATTCTTTTATCTGGCACGGACACGATTTTGATCTTTTAAACAATAAGTTGAGGTTAAATAATTGCAAATGTTTGTGACACCAATAAATGACATATAATGACATCTTAATTTGCAACCTCGTAAATGTACCGGAATTTAATTAAGTTATTTATTATATACGGAACAACATTTATAGTTTTTGTTGTTAAATTAAGAATCTAAAGGCGATGCTTTAAAATGTTATCGATAGTAGAGATTTTAAATTTGAATGAAAGAAAATGTCTGTCTCAGTGGGTCTATCGGTCTGTTGGTGGGTCTGTCTGTTGTCTTTCTTATACGCATGATTAATGTGGAACGGTTTAGATACTGACTTAAAATTTGGTACTCGTATACAGTGCTGGCAGTTCGAAAACTTGGATCGATGCCAATGTAAGTTAGAAGAGAAGAGAAATGCACAAATAAAAAGATATTGATGACTCGCATAGAAGCTACCTACTTAAAATAGAAAATAACTTAAAAGAGAATCCAAAAATGTTTTGGTCCTATATTAATAATAAGTCAAAAACAAGCTCAATACCTAACAGTATGACATATGAAAATACCTCATATAATGACCCCCAAGATATAGTAAATAAATTTTCAGAATATTTCAAATCAGCATACTCTGCATCAACTAATAATGCCAGTATGGGTGGCGAAAGTGAACCTGTGGACGCACAAAATATATTCATACCTCCAATCTCAGAGGCAGAAGTTATTAAAGGGTGCAAAAAATTAAAGCCAAAATTTACAGCAAGTAAAGATGGAATACCAGCTTTCTTCGTCAAAGATTGCGTCTCAATATTGGCCGGTCCCTTATCATATATATTTAATTTATCTTTAAATAATGGCATTTTTCCTAGCCTGTGGAAAATATCTAAAATATGCCATGTTCACACAAAAATTCCAAAGAAGACCTAAAAAATTACAGGCCAATCACCATAATCAATAATTTCTCTAAACTATTCGAATTCGTTCTCTACGACTATATTTTTCCTAACATAGAAAATAAAATATTAAGCCATCAACATGGGATCATGCCAGGTAGGTCTACGACTTCAAATTTATTGTCTTTGACTCAGTGTCTTTGTGAAGTCTTAGATTGAGGTGGTCAAGTCGGCGTTATTTACACAGATTTCCCCAAAGCGTTTGACAGGCTTGACCACGGTATCTTATTAAATAAATTAACAAATTTTGGATTATCGTATGAGTTTGTTTCATTCTTTACCTCATATTTAAGTAATAGGTTACAATATGTTTATTACCATGGACACAAGTCTGTCGAATTTAATGCCGAATCAGGAGTCCCTCAAGGGTCAGTCCTTGGTCTACTTTTATTCAATGTCTTTATTAGTGACATAGTTATAAACTTACAGTGCCCATATCTACTCTATGCCGATGACCTAAAAATTTACTACAGCGTTAGCTGCAATGATGATATAGAATTGCTCAAGTCAGATTTGGAAAACATTGATAAGTGGTGCAATAAAAATAAACTATTTCTACATGTTGAAAAATGTAATGTTGTCACCTATTCACGTGGGCATAATATTTTCATTAATGAGTATAAAATAAACGATAGTGTCATACAAAGAATTGATAGATTTAAGGATCTAGGTGTTACTTTTGCTAGCAAGATGACTTTTATTTATCACATAAATAATATCGCATCTTCAGCTTTTAAATCATTGGGATTCATAATTAGAAACTCCAAAGATTTCAAGAATATTGAAACTATGAAGCTTCCATTTAACTCTTTTGTCAGAAGTATAAATTGGAGTATGCTGACGTAATCTGGAGTCCCTGCTACATCGTTCATATTAATAAAGTGGAGAATATTCAAAGAAAATTTTTAAAATACTTAAGCTACACCCAGGACAAGACCTATCCACTTGTTGGAATTAGTAACGATATTTTGTTAAATAGATTCTCACTTAACTCACTTCAAACTCGCCGAGAATTACACGAAATTGTAACTCTGTCTAAAATATTAAACAGTAAACTCGACTGTTCTGATCTATTAAAACTCATTGACGTACGAGTTCCTTCTAAATCAACTCGACTCCACCAAACATTTCATATCAAAGCTTCACGCACCAATCTATTAATGTATTCACCTATTAATGTCATGTGCAGGAATTACAATCATATACAGAATAATATTGATATTTATCATTGTAGAATTAAGGATATAAAGAATATATATGAACATAATTTGTAATACTTCTGTTATTGTAGAACTAAGGATTTTATTGTAGAATTAAATTTTATTGTAGAATTAAGGATTTAAAGTGTATATATGGACATAATTTGTAATACCTACTTCTATCATAGCACAATATTTATTGTTAGTATTCCGACTCTGTATCTCTCTGTGTGTCTTTTAATTTGGAAGAAAATATTGGATTAATGTTTATAATTTAGAATATTTGAAAGTGATTTATTAACGTTTGTAACATAAATGAGTGTCCTGGGTTAAAAGCTTACCACCTAAGTAAATTATTCGAAATCTCTGCATCTGCATCAATATACAGTTCAGTACGTCGAATTAAGGACGTATGTACTCCGTTCAACACTAAACAATAAACTATTAACTAACGTTGTCAATAAAGAAAAATAAAAGAAAAACTTGGTCCAAAATCCAAAACGGAATACAAAAATAACGAATAAGTAAGTTGTGTCTGTACGTAATCAAGAATTTAACGACTTGAACAGTAAAGTCAATAAAATAAATCTTCACTGTAAATACACAGTGTCCCGAAATTAAAAAATAACAAAAACAACGAACGTGTGTGGACGTGTGTACAAAGCGAAACACCCAGAGTAACTAAAATATTGCACAAGGGAGAGTCAGAGTATAGTTTTCTTCAGATCAGATCTACTAAACACTCAGAAAACGTCGACGTCTATCATCTTATTTACCGCATCGCAAAAGACCGCCGACATTTTATAGCTATCTACACAAATATTGAGTATCATAGGCAAAGACATGCGCGACGATCTAAACCTACCCCAATATTTCAGCAGTTCTCAAAAGATTTTATTGAAAATTTGCTTAATTTTTGTTTATTTTTTCTCTCCAAAACTATAAGCTTTAGACTCCATGTTATATAAGGTTGTTTTGTTTGTCCTGTCGTTCCCTACCACCAGTTTTTTTTAATGACATGAAACTAATTACACCCTGTATATAAAAATAAATTCTGATACAGAATAGTCAATTTAGGTTCAAATTCGAGTGTATCTATTCTTAAAGATAAATATGTGTATAAGAAAATTCACAGTTTTAAACTTGCCATTAAAACGAAAACAAACAAAGAGAGATATACAAAAATATGAGTAGATTACATAGCCTATGCACATTTATATGTCATAGAAATTAAATTAAGCAAAGTAAGTGGAGTAGCGTATCAGTTAAAATATTTCGTGGTGTTGTATAGGCATTTACCAAGCAAGAGTGGCTTAAGTATTTTTTTGAATATATTTTCCTTGTCTATTGATTCTATTGATTTGGCAGGTAATTCAATTTCTTTTCTTGTCATTTTTAGTATAGATTTAGTTTAGATAATGTTGTTTATTGTAATTGTTAGTAATGAAATGATGTCATTTGTAATTTTCTATAAACTGTAAATAAATAAATAAATAAATTTAGTTTTCACAATTTTTAAAACGATTTTTAATTTGCTTGATATATCGGGGATGATTTTACCACTTTCGAGGGCCCATGGGAGAATTTTTAACCATTCCTGATAGAAAATATATAATTTCGCCTTTTTAAGATTGATTTAATAGAAATAATACCAAGAATTGTTTTTAGATTAATTGATATTTTAAAATGGGGTCACTGAATATAGCTGTAAGTAGCATTTTCAAAAAACCAAGAATAACGCGTTTTTTTATTTTTAATAACAATTACTTTGAGACCTGCCAAGCCTTTTTACGATTTTTCCCAAGATCGTAATCAACTCCGCAAAAACTAGCGAAAAACAGCTTTCTTGCGGTCAGTCTATAGTACACGTATGTATTACAACGAGATCTGGAACTAGAGGCTGGGCTGGTTAATAGGGATAAATATGTAAAGCCAGCTAGTATGAATCCGGTTGGGATTTGGCGTATATACTAAAAGCCAAAAATCGTGATTCAATGTATGTAAGGGAAACATTTTTATTTGCATAAACCACCCCCATTCCACCTCGGGGTAGATGACTTCAAATACTTGGACTTGTACGGAAAATCTGGATGTGGAAGTAGTTATTCCTTAAGCAGATGTTTTTTATTGAAACTCAGAAGTTGAGAGAAAGTCCTGAAATAATTCCGTTGGCTTTATTGGACTTAAATAAACTTCTTTTCATTCTTGAATCTTTTGAGAATAAAAATTAGTCCCTCAACATTACATCAGAGCCCAAATACCGTTTAAATTGAACTACAAAGGGTAAATTTTTTCTGAGAAGTGAACAATCTGTGTCTTTTCCTGACAGAAATTCAGCAACACACTGTATATAACGCTTTACATGTTGCGGAAGATATATATTTTAAAATACTATCTTATTAAAACCAGAAAAATTGTACTTAATCTAGTCGTCGCAAGACTAGACAGAAATAAACTTGGAACGACAATAACAATGCTCGAAGATTACAAAGTAATTAAAATAAGATACGAGCACAGATAAATGCTTAATTAAAATTTTTTGGAGTACAATTTAAATACGTGAGTATCAAATAAAAATACTTCATACAATACCGTATCGTGACAATAGAGTGCTAGGATAATTCGCATATGATTTCTGTGTAAAGTAGGCGCTGCTAATTGTTGACAGTTCGACGGATGTTTAACAAAAGGCTTAAGCACTGTGTTCAAATAATTAGGTCAGGAGGCACACTCACATGTTTATCACTCGAAATTGCACCTGTACTACGACACTGTCCGTATTTGTGTCTGTGTAATATCACCGAGATAACTGTAGTGTCTGTGTGAGACCAGCCAGACTGATTCTACTTTCAAGATAGTCTGCGGCCGGGCCTTCGCTGGACCATGCCCACAGCACAGAAACACATAATGACTAACACCTACAATCGAAGACTTCGCAACTTCCCATCTTCGAAACTTGTTCCGGAAATTTGGCTTGAATTATAGCCGTATAGTATGGGTAATGAAGCCGTAAAAATGACGTTCACGAGCAGTGAATGAATTGGATTGAAACTTTCTGCAATGGCTTAAATTGACTATATTGAATATTAAAAAATAAAAAATGTATGTCTGCCTATGCACCGGACTGGGGTTGAAGTCACTCCTAAATGGGGAAAATTAATAATAGGTAAAATATTAAAAGTTGGTTTCTGAGAGCGTCTACTTATTTACTTATTTCATTTGTTTAACAATACACTACCCAACAGAGCGTGTGCTGTGGCAGAGTAGGAACTAGCCGAACATTTGTGCAAATTGAGCGTATGTAATCGCAGCACGTGTGCAATAATGCTCGCTCGTTTCGAGGCTCCTCAGAACTATTTAAAATGGCACTTTAATTATGTATTTTAACTTTTAGCATTGATAAGGGCAAGGAGCATTTGCGTTGTTTTCACAATTTGCTTTCAATTGAAAAAACGGCGCAAATGTTCTTTGCCCTTCTCGGACACCACCTACTGACTTTCGTCGGGCGACTTTGGCCTATCTCAAACAATACCACATACGCTCGCTACGAATATGCTGTCGGCTGATTCTGTTTGGTATTGGCGCCCCTCCATCCTTCTTATTTCAACAAAATACTACAACAAACCATATATATCATATACAGGGTGTAATTAGTTTCATGCCATTAAAAAATAACTGGTAATAGGGACCAATTAGACAAACAAAGAACCTATATGACTTTTTTCTCTAGGGGCACTTTCAAAAAAACTGAAATAGGTTTAAAATTTGAATGTTAAAGCAGGAAACATTTCAGAACCACTGTTTTTCAGGCTCAATGGATGTTATAGTTCCGAATATTAGAAATAATAAAAAACTGTAATACCAGACTCGTGTTCCCGCCGGAAGAAGTGCGGCACTTTGACGGGATTACTTGTACCGAACTTTTTATACCGCTAATTATGAAAATTTAAATAATTCCTTCTCTTTCGGCACAACGCAAGCAGAGCATGGCCGCAGGGGTTTAAATTGGATTTGTTTACATGTGTTTTTTAATTTGAAACAAAATTATTGTAGCTTTTATTGTCGTTTATAAGAAATTATAAAGTTTAAAAGTGGTTTATTAAGATTTGTAACATTGTGTTAAAAGCCGAGATACGATAACAAAAAATAGTTGTGGATTTTAAGTTAGGAAAAAATCTGATTTTTTTAACGAATTGAGAGCATATTTTTTTCCAATCAGGTGTCGAAAACTAAAAATCGAGTCTTTGGTCTCTATGAAAATTAATGTAAACAATAATGAACAGATCAAAACAAGACAGCGAATACTAATAATAATAATAATCGCACCCTCCATGCCCAATAGGTAACACCCAATAACTGAACAATTCTTTTGAATTTTTTACAAAAATTGTTCGAAATCACCTGCATCTCCACATATACACATTTAGGCACGTCGAACTAAGGACATACGAACTCCGTTCAACACATTTTTTATGGTTTCTATGTACATTAAAATACGTTGTTGCAATTGTTCTAAAGTGTCAATTGGATCACGGTAAATCAAAGATTTAAAATGCCCCCAAAAATAAACGTCCATCGGATTTAAGTTGGGCCATCTAACAGGCCATAGTACTGGTCCGCCACGTCCGATTCATCGTCGAGGAAATTTTCTGTTCAAAAATTTCGAAAAATGGACTGGCGCGCCATCGTGGAAATACCACATTCTTCTGCGCGTAGCCAAGGGCACGTCGAACTAAGGACATACGCACTCCGTTCAACACATTTTTTATGGTTTCTATGTACATTAAAATACGTTGTTGCAATTGTTCTAAAGTGTCAATTGGATCACGGTAAATCAAAGATTTAAAATGCCCCCAAAAATAAACGTCCATCGGATTTAAGTTGGGCCATCTAACAGGCCATAGTACTGGTCCGCCACGTCCGATTCATCGTCGAGGAAATTTTCTGTTCAAAAATTTCGAAAAATGGACTGGCGCGCCATCGTGGAAATACCACATTCTTCTGTGCGTAGCCAAGGGTACATCTTCCAGCAAATTTGGCAATGCTTTTTGCAAAAAATTTAAGTATACATCACCACTTAATCTAGCGGGTAATTGTATAGGTCCAATCTTACACTAAATGGTCTAGATCACTGGAAGATTGGGCGAACATCAAAATTATATCAGAAAAAATGAAATTCAGAGGTCCAACATCTGCGAACACGCTTGGGAGAATGGACATAGAATAAATTGGGACTCGGCATAAATTTTAACAACAGAGGCAAACAGCAAAAAAAGAAAAATAAAAGAATCCGCGATAATATTATTGAATGAGGATAGATGCGTGTCGAATTGTTCCGTGGATGTGTGTACAACTTGGTTGTCAATGTTAAAAGAAGAACTTCACAAACTTAACATCGTATAAAAACTAAAAAATCTGTTAACTGTATCAACAGTTCTATGTAAATAGTAAGTATCAATGGATATTAAATATAACAAACATTCTTAGAGCTGTGTATTTATCATACACAGTAAAAAAGATCTTTCAAAAAAGCCTTGAAAGGGAAACAGATTCCGAAACGTCGGCGAAATATTTAATTTCAAGTTTTTATACTTATTTGCGTTATTTATAAAAAAAGCAACCTCTAACTGATCCTTTCACGTAAAAGTCAGAGGCGTAGAGGTTATTTACCAGTAAGATACTGGTTAATTGTAATATTTTGTAGATACCCCGAGCACCGCTCAAAAAGAAAAAATACATGTGGCAGGAAGTTCCAAAGAATTGAAGAAAAACATTAAGTTAAAGCCACAAATTACATTTAGACAACATAATAATTTTGTTATAAAAACAAATTTTTCTTGTTTATATAACTAATAAACAATTTCCTCCCAATTATATTGTGACGTGCTTTCTTCCAGTTGCCTAGTGCATAGGCAAGTGAAAGCGTCACTTTGGCGCTGAGCTATATTTCGGTTAAATTCGGTAATCTCGAGCGCCGCCTTTGCAATTTTTACTTGGGGCAAAGGTCCCGCATTAGCCTCCTAAATGCAGCATGTTGCAGTAGGGCTGGGATAGCTACAGTGCAGACACCATAGAGTTTAATAACTAGAGGAGACAAGCTGGCGATTTGCCGGGAGTCGCGGTTTGGTTGACTTGGAGACGGTAGGCTCTTCGTCCTTGTCGCACACCCGGCACACCTGGTACCCTCGCTCTCCACTATTTTACAAAGCAACACAGCCTTACCCGGCGCTCTTTGATTTCCAACAAATAACATCAAATGTCGTCAATCGTCACCACCCCTCATGTACTATGCGACAAAGAAAGAACGAACCATGTGAGAGGGATGAGAAGCCTACAGCCTCCCGCTGCTTATACATTACGCTTATGGAGCTTGTCTCCTCTATTTGTTAATCTCTTTGGCAGACACGGTATGTCCAGGGGTCTGGACGGCAGATTAGACTTTCACTCACATTCAACAGTAAAAGGCAGATGTCGGTAAATAACAAAGTTTAGTAACATATAAGAATATTTGCAAAACAATAAAAAATGATTAGGTACCAAAATACGGAGTTTCTTTTATATAAATATAAAAAAACTTAAGATATGTCATTTTAATTTATTTTGATTTAGGTAGGGCGCCATTTTGTGACGTACGTGTAACCAGACGGTGAGAAGCTAGTTAGCTACTAGTTACTCATTAATACGGTAGCAAGCGGTGGTAAGCAAGCAAACGGTGAAAGCGGTAAAAAATAGAAACCAGTAGTAAAAGCGGTATATAAAAAAACAGTAAACGGAAAAAACTACACAAGTAAGTTATTAAAAAAAACGGACAGCGTGCAAATACCAGGCAAAAGCAAGCGGTTATCTACAGCAATAATCATGCCTACATGATGCATTAGAGTGTAGGTGTGAAGAAGTTGGCAAAACTAAGTAAAACTGATACCAAATAAATAAAACGGTCGTCGGATTCGGTACGGTGTGTAACTTAAGTCACACTCAGATCGGAAAACAAAACGATTATCGGATTTGGTATCAGCTTACGGCGGAGATTATTCTGCCTAGACGGACAGACAGCAATAATAAGAACGGTGGTATTTCGGTTCGGTTCGGAAATGTTGAAATTACAGCACTTGATGCGGTGTTTGCCAAGCGCGTCAATCCCCACAGCTGGGTGCCTTCATTAAATGCATTTCGGTTCGACCATGTGGTATCTTGTCGGATTTGATGCAGAAATTTTTCATGTATCAGAATATAATGTCAGTTAATTTATTTACGGTAGCCTAGATTTTACTCTCAATTCCCGGACTGTAATAAATTTCTACAAATTATTTCAAAGTAAGGAATTTTGTTCCATTTCGTATCAGTACCAAAATATTGAAAACAAAATGAACGGCACATTAACAACAACACTACAATAAATTTCACAAAAATAATTTTTGCAAAGACAGATTTTATTTTGAAACGAACTAGCTAAAATAAAATATACGATAATTATAACTTCTACACATTTGGTAGAACAACATATTATTTTATCGCAGTACCATCACAAATGGTCTCGATTAAAATAATATAAACGGTAAACGGTAAACAGTTTTCTCTCGAAATATCATCTATGTTCTTTTTTCCATTTGGAAATTCTTGCGAACATAGCTATTTGGATAAACTCTGAGAACTCGGACTCTCTTACTATTGTAATAATTTAACTTTAAAAATTAATTTCGGCTAAGTCGGAAAATAATAATTATATTCTGATACATTTAAACGGAATCGGTTTCAAATCATTGCTTTTAAACAAGGCATTTCAGTGAATTACTCTTATCGGTGTGAACATAAAAAGGCCGACAAGAAACCAGCGGCGATGATAAAACGGTGTACTTACATGTGTTGGATATACGGAATAATACCCGACTGGGCTGTTTGACGGATCGGACAGAAGTGATCTTCAAATATGCTCTAATGAAACTAATTTACGCAGCTCTCTTACCAACGCCCTCGATGTTAATTTTTTTAATTAATGTAAATATTACGGATAGCCCTCTCACTGCCAGGTTTATCAAATTACCTATTTAAAGTAGAAATCTATTTCGCGGTTTAGCTAGTTAAGTTAGGAGAAATCTATAATAATAATTTACAATACATATGATTAGAATGTAAGCGGAGCAAATAACGTAGTATATTATTAATTTAAACTGCATTTTTGGCAACGGAAAATTTACCTCGTTACAATATGTTTATAATTTTTTACTTTAAGCTATGCAAAAGTGATATAAAAAGGTTTTAGGAAAATTGGAGCTTCCCGTAATTATTCCGAAATAATGCATATTTTCAGCCTCTATTGACTACACTATACTGCTTAAGTAGTTTAGTGGACAAAATTGTGTAAATTTTAAAATAAGTAGTGAGGTATTTTAGGACAATAGAAATATTATTTGTAAAATTGAGACATTCCTGAATATTAATTGGGGCGGTAATTCTGAGAAGGGATTAAAATGGTTTAATTTGGTTTGGCAGCAGCAAAAACAGAAAAATGCGTTATATCTAACTGATCAATTAACAATAAAAATATTTGCAATATTTACATTTTTAAATTTATAGTACTTCTGCAATACAAATTATCAAATTTAATATATAATAACAAAGAAAAGACTAATAAATAGTGACCGAAAGAAAGACCTAAAATTCGCCTGTTTTTGCATAGAGGATAGCTGGGCAAGGGAAAGAGCCAAATAAATCCTATAGAGCTCAAATTAAACATTGAGAAATTTTTTTTTATACTTTTTTGAAAAAATGCAAAATCAGCTCTATTTAAGTGTAGAAAATATTTTAAAAAGGCAGTATGTAATGAATATTTTAAAAAATAACAACAATTTTCCTGTAGATAGTCATAATAATAATTCTAGTGAAAATTTCACACGTCACATTTTTAGCCAATCAGAAGTTTGTTTTTGTGTCGTTACCATGGCAAATAACAAACAAATAAATAAATAAATAAATAAATAAATAAATAAATAAATAAATAAATATATAAATAAATAAATAAAAGAATAAATATATCTACTATAACTAATATATTTAATTATTACCTTTCACATGATACACCCTGTATAGCATATAACATATAATTTCAGAAAATAATACGCTCAAACTCCTTTTATCGGAGCATATACCATATTAAGGTGTAAAGATAAAGTGAACTTCATATTTCTAAGTCAAATAAAAAATTCCCGACAGTATAGTAAACACGGCGCAAGACACCCAAAAAATAGCCATAAAACTCGGCCATAAAAGTGTCAAAGCCGATGCAATTTATTGCGGCTCAGGACCGTACTTAAAATTATTGTGCCGTGAGTTACAATCTAATTAATTTAATGTATGGTTAATAAATAAATAGATATTTGTTACAGTGATAATGATAAATTTTAAAAAAATATTCTGTTTTGCCTGTGTTAAGATAGAAATAATATTTTATATATTGGTGGAGCATTGATGAATTTTATTAGTCTAAATTAAAATTATACCAAATATTCTCTTGTTGCTCAGTTTCGCCAATAATAATTTAATATACCTATCGAATTATTATTGTTGCCCAGCAAGGACCACGAGGAGGTACGAGCAATTCCTTGCCAAAAAATGTGAGTTCAGAGTTAAGATTATCGATATTATTAAAATAGTAAATAAAGTAAATTTTTAAATTCATTAAATAAAGAAAATATTGAATTTATCTCAATAACCCGTAATCTAATTAACCCAGATTAAATAAATAAATAAAATTCTGGAAGACAAACAAATAATTGAAATAATTAAATTCAATTCTGAAGCGCAAATAAATAACTACAAAATAAATAAAAACTATTATCAAATAAAATATGTATACATATAATATAATAATTGAAAATCACGTTATATTTTGCATTTGCGCGCATGTAAAACACTAATGAAATGATAAATTCACAATGTACACTAAATCAAATCACATAATATAACATTTTATTTAAAACTCTAATCACTACACTCACTCAACACATCACAACCACTTTCTAAATCGATATCATCGTCGGTATCTGAAATTACAGATATTATTAAACGGTCTTGATAGGGCTGATGCTTTTTTCTTACTTAAAAATTCATCTTCAATTTTAATGAATATGCTGAATGCTGAATACACTTTTTCTAATTACTTGGTGTTATTTCTCCCACTTTAGCTTTAATAAGGTCGACTACTTTGGCATCAAATTTGGGGAAGGCGTTATTTTTGCTAATACTTCTTTTCAGCTGACTCCATATTAGTTCTATCGGGTTAAAAATGCAAAAATATGGGGGTAACCGTAAAACTGTATATCCTTGAGCATATTTTTGGGAAGTTTTGCTTCTTAACAATTTCCAAAAGATCTTTCTTCCTAAAATATTCTTCAAATTCCAAATTATGTTTTCGGAGAAATTCTTGAATATCTTTTTTCTTTGTTCCCGTATTTGGTATTTTCTCAGTCATGTTTTGGTGAGAGTCAACATTTGATTCTTCAATTTTTTTTCCACTTAATTTGAGACCATTATGCACCCATCCATTTTCTGATCCACAATGTACAATTACTAATCTGGTTCCTTTATTTGCAGGCATATCCACTTTACATTTCTTTGAACCATCTATTCAGCCTTTTTTCACTATATCATGGGTGTCATACCAAGTTTCATCTAAATAATAAAAAGGTCGTTGTTCATTTTGAAATGTTTTGATATTTTCCAAATATTTATTACGCCACTGCACAATTCTGAAGCTTTCCATAATACCTGCCCTTTTATTAATAATCTTAAACCTAAATCCTATCTTTATTATCTAGCGGCGAAGTGTTGCTTGACTAACTGACACTGCACCATATGTTTCCAGTTCCATATGTATTGATTCCACCGTTAATACCTCATTTTCCATACACTTACTATAAATTAAATCTCTTAATAATTTCACCATAGACGAATCTAATGCTCGTGCTGCTCCTTTATCCGACTAACTTTTCGATTAGGTACCACATCTTTAATTATTCTATAGATAGACCGTTCTGAAATTTTTGTTAAGTAGGCCGTTCTTCCACGGCTCCTTTTTCACCTTCACTTTCTTTTATATTTTCATAAACGTTTAAAACTACTTTTTTAGTATGTTCGCATAAATATTGTCTAGAACTTTTCTCTGTAATTTGCGAGCCATTACCATTTACCATATCTTCGTTAAATTCTCTGCTGGTGCTAGGTTGAGGACCTTCCCAAGGCCTGAACATTATCACAATATTATTTTACCACAGCCACTAATAAACGGAAAACACTCGAACATTTCACCATCCGCCGGAATATTTTTACACAACTACATAAAATACGCTTAAACAAAGAGCAATTTCACTTATCTCTTAAATTATTATACATTCTAGGCACTCACAATCAAAATAAAATGTAAACACTGAACCACACACTATATTATTGTATGAAGCACATAACCTATATATTCTAAATATAACACAACACGTTCGAAATATCGCGGAAGGCTGTGATCCGTCTCTGCTTAAAACCTGTGACGTTCTGCTTGCCCTTTTACGGCAATATGTATGTGTGTAAAAAATTAAGTAAACAGTAGTGACCGTTAGATCGTAAAATATTTTAGGAGCGAGTGGCGTAATTATTAGAAATTAAAACTGATACTGTCGAGTTTCCCTTAATTTCTTATTTTGATCCATGCCCCGCTCTATCCTAGTGGTAATAGGCGGAAAAGTTTTGAAATTTTTTATCTGACTTATGAAATATGAAGTTTACTTTACAAGGCATTTAGTGTTTAAACAAGGACTTAACCATATAAGCATTGATGTTCTTGAAACAGCTAAGGTTAGATTAAAGGCCTGACCAAAGTAGCTTATAGCTTGATATATCAAGATATATCGTTTATATTAGTTTTAAATAGGATTTAACCCACATGATTGCTTTACCATTGGTATTTGGGAATAAAAATAAACTAGTTGATTCAGTGGCATCTGAACAAACATCTTAAGACTAGTTTATAAATGTGTGGGTAAATATATTGGTGAAATGGTCTTCACATAAATTGTATTCTTCGCTAAGTTAATGCAGAGTTTATTGACATTAATAAAGCGATGAATTTATTTAAAAGCGAAACTATTGTTTGGATTCAGTTAAGTAAAGAAACCTTTGCAGTCGGTCGTAGGCGACTGCGAATATTTATTTATTAAAAATTTGACGTGAACTGGTACGGTTCACATTACGTGGTGCCCCTGAGAGTAAGTAAAGGTAATTTTCATTAGCTTCGTAAGAACCTTATTATAGCCAGTTGATAGAGACAAAAAGAGACTCCCCAAAAAAATATAAAATTGGGTGAAAATTTGGGTAACGCATAGTGGAACAAAACTGTAATGTTCCACCCAAATCAAATTATAGATCGTAAAATTAAAGATTTTAAGATGTTTTACTTCCCTCGCATACCGAAGGGAAGTATTGTATTCGAGAAAATATCACCCTCCGAGACTTTTTCGGATTCTGACGTTTCAGAACACGTAGATTACGAAAATATAGGTTTTTCAATTCCGCCAGTCTGTCTGTCTGTCTGTCTGCCTGTCTGTCTGTCTGTCTGTCTGTCTGCCTGCCTGCCTGCCTGCCTGCCTGCCTGCCTGCCTGTCTGTCTGTCTGTCTGTCTGTGTGTCTGTCCGTTGGTGCATTTACTAAAAAACTACTTGACGAAGAGCAGTCAAATTTGGTAGGTAGTTGACGCTACTGTCAGCGAAGAAATGGTATAAATTTCACTGGAAAATATGGACCAGTGGTGGACCGTCTATACGGAATAAATAGGTAATGATAAAAAATTTTTTTTGCTCAAATTTAAAATTTCCACGTTTCATAACGCGCTAAACCTATTTCAGAAAAAAAAAATTTTTTTTCACCAACGTTTTTGAAAAAAATTTTACCAGGATGAAAACATTTTTTTTTGCTCAAATTTAAAATTTCTACGTTTCATGACACTCGTAGCCTATTTCAGGTAAACAAATTTTGAAAATTTTTTTCACCAATATTTTTGAAAAATTTTTTACTACTAAAATGAAATAATCTTTTTTTTCTTCAAATTTAAAATTTCCTCGTTTCATGGAATTCTAAGCCTGATTCAATAAAAAAAAAAAATTGAAATTTTTTTTTACCATTTTTGAAAATTTGTTTACCACTAAAATAGATGAAATTTTTTTTCTTCAAATTTAAAATTTCCACGTTTCATGATATTCCAAACCAATTTCGGAAAAAAAATTGCAACATTTTGTTACCAGTTTGAAAAAAAATTTAACACTAGAATGCTCAAATTTAAAAGTTTTACATTTCATGACATTCTAAACCAAGGTATTTCAGAAAAAAAAAACTATGAAAATTTTTTTCACCAACATTTTTCAAAAAGTTTTTACCACTAAAATAGATAGATTTTTTTTTATTTCCTCAAATTTAAAATTTTCACGTTTCATAGCATTCTAAACCTATTTAAAAAAATACATAATTTTTAATTTTTAAACTTTTTTAGCACTACTATAGAATAGAAGGAAACTTTCCTTTTTGCTCAAATTTAAAATTTCTACGTTTGACATTTTAAACCTATTTCAGAAGAAAAAAATTTGAAAATTCATTTGCCAGCATCTTTTGAAAAATAAAAAAAAATTAAATTTTTTAACCACCACTATACTTCCACTCCATTACGTGAATGTTGGATTGAAAATGTGACAGATGGCAATAATATCTGGCATATGCACCTATTACACTTTTATTGAAACATGTACAGGGTGGTCATCCCAAGAAATAATTCAGTCATGGTGGACATTTGTAAAGGTATTTGCGCAAGCCTGTCATATGTGGCATCTGCTATTTAGTATTGAACTTTTGCTGTTGGATGAGCAATCTGTATATTTTTTTAAACAAAACTTATCAAGTTTTCTTTGTAATAATAGCTATCACTATATTCCTATTATTATTGTCAATGTCATTTCGTAATTATTAATTTTTTAGAGTGAGTGCCATGCACAAATAACGAGGGAAGTTCTGCGTAAATACCTTTACCGATTTTTTTTTAATGTTCGTTATGAAATTCTCTATCAGTTCCTCCAGGAGAATTATTGATTTTCCTTCCCAGTTTTTTAATTAATTCATCTAAAAACGCATTTTTACTAAAAATATATTATTATGAATTATTTAATGAATATAAATATCAGGGGCCCCAAATTTATAAATATATTCAATTTTTTTATTTTAAATTTTCGTTTTACAAATATGCAAATGATCTGTCAAATTATATTTTCCATTTTCTCTTTTATTGTTGACAGCTGCCAAATTAACTGTCAAATATAATAACTTTAATGTGTATCTTCTATTATATAGAAAACAAGCTAACCACTGGACTATTCTTTTTATATAATTGTTGCACATTCTATAGGTTATTTAAAAATGAATTATTATTTGTTTGCTTATAATTGTATTGAAACATTTTCTTTATAGGATTTTGCAAACAGCAGAAAAAATAACTATCTGTAACTAAAAGATAAACTATCTGTAAAAATATTAATGAAATCTTTGCAATCTTTCGATAACCTGAATTCTGGTTGTGCTAACAAATTAAAATCCTGAAATGAATTTGTCTAATTTCCTATTTGGCAATTCTCATTCTAACACTATCATCCACACAGTCCCCTAAGGCCATGCATATTAAACTAGCATCTACATAACCCCCTACGATCATGAATAAATAAATTCATGTTAGGCATCTTCATGATGATTATAGATACTAGTTTAATCTGCATGGCCGTAGGGGAATGTGTGGATGCTAGTGTTAGAATGAGAATTGTCAATTAATAAATTAGACAAATTCATTTTTCAGGATTTTAATTTGCTGTCATAACCAGAATTCAGGTTATCGAAAGAATGCAAAGATTGCATTAATATTTTTACAGATAGTTTTTCTTTTAGTTGTAGATAGTTATTACTTCCACATCCAATTAATGGATTGGAAGTATAGTAATCGTAAAAAAAATTTCAAAATTTTTACTTCCCTCGCATACCGAAGGGAAGTATTGTATTGATTGATTGATTTGCCAGCGTAAGGTGGGCATTGCTGCCAATTCCGGTGCAGGGAGATTTGTTCCACCACGCAGCCCGATCGCCCACCGATCATCCCACCGTGTGCCAGAACAAACCCCCAGTGCTTTTATATACCGCCGGACCAGCTGCATACGCTGGATTGGACATTGGACATGCTTGTTGTCAGCAGCGAGAGCCGCATTACGCATGGGGTAGGAGTATAGGATGGAGCGTGTAGGTGTTTGTGAGATGTTTCTTCTTGTTTTCCTTCTGTCTTCATCGGATGGAAAGTGTAGGCGTTTGTGAGATGCTTCTTTTAGGTTTTCGTGCTTCTTTTAGGTTTTCGTGCTTCTTTTTACTTTCAGATTTTTGTGATATGCTTCTTCTTAGTTTCTGTCTGTGATCATCTTCTCTCCTATTCTACTTCTGAGTTTTCTGTTTCTTCTGTTTCTGAGTCTGGCAGTGTGTATATCCTTGATATTTCTTTATTGTATTCCATTTTTTGTTGTGCCAACTTTTCCCAGTGTGTATAATCCTTTCCTAGCTTATTCATAATTCTCTCGATTGTTGTAATCCATGTGTAGCATGGCCTCCCTATTTTCAGTTTGTTGCTGTTCATTCGCAGCGCTTTCTTCAGTAGGTGTGTCGTGTCCCGTCTTTGGACATGTCTCCAGTATTTCATTGCGTATGATTCTATTCTTTTGATTATTGTTCTTCCCTCTAGTAATGTTGACGTTTTCTGTCGTTTTTGTGGTTTTCCTGTTTTTGCTAGCAGTTGGATAATGTCCCTTTCAGCTCTTCTCAGGCTTCTTCGGTTGGCCTTTATCGTTGCTGCGTTTTTGACTCCATATATCATCGTAGTAGGCATTATGATGGTCGTGTATACCTTTTTGGTTAGGCACCATGGTGGTTTGTTGTCCTCAATGAAGGGTAGTAGAGCTCTTGTGACTCTGTAGGCTGTTTTGACTTGGTCCAGGACTGTGGTGAATAGTCGGGGGGATAGGGGACATCCTTGTTTGACTCCTATATTCTTCATTTTTGATTCCGTCGTCTGTCCAAACCATTGTATTGCAGTGTTTTCGTGTAGGCATGCTTTTATTATTCTATTTATTAAGTAGTGCGGTACTCCCCTGTTGAGCAAAGTGTTGACTATAGCCTCATGCCTTATAGTATCAAATGCCTTTTGGAGGTCAATTGAGACTATATATAGTTTTGTTCCTTCTTTCCACTTTTCTTCCAGGATCCGTCTGGTGGTGTACATGTGGTCGTCTGTCGATCTACCCTTGATAAATGCCGTTTGATAATCTGGTAGTTCGCCGATGTATTTTTCCATTTCTCTGAGGAGGAATTGTGCGTAGTATTTATACCCTACACTGCTGAGTGTTATTCTTCTATAATCGTCCACGTTTTGTGGTGATTTGATTTTAGGAAGCGGTATCTGCATGGTTGTATTCCATTCCTCAGGCAGGGGTGTGGTTTCCGTCCATGCGTTGGTGATGATTTCTAGGATTAGCTGTTTTATGTTGTCCGGTCCATAGTATACTAGTTCGTTATTTATTTTATCTATTCCCGGGGCCGTGTTTCTTTTAGCTCTGGCCATTATTTCTAGTAGTTCGTCTTTTGACGGTGGCTTTCCCAGAGGCCAGTGGTCCATTTCTTGTATTGGTTCTATTTGACTTCTCTCTGCGTTTCCTTCTTCTAGTTTCCTGACCCAATGCTGCAGTGGTATGTATTTTCTTGACTGCGTATTGTTGTTTCTCCTGTATGTTTTGGGATGTCTAAAAGTTTGGTTTAATCTCTGTCCTGCTGGTGTGGATTCTATGTTTTCGAAGAATTCCCTGCATTTTTTTTTTCTGTTCGTGCCTCCTCTCTGTGTCTCTTCTTTCTTTCCTCGCTTCTATTATCTTTTTGTCTATGTTTGGTGTATATTGTTTTCCTGTGGCCTTTATTTTCTTTAGTTTTTCGTAATTTCTTTTCGTGTCTTTTCTTGTTGGGCTCATAGGGGATTTGTTCCTTTTCAACGTTTTCCTCGCCGCTATTTTGATTTTTAAACCCATTGTTGACCAATTTAGTTCCTTTCCTGTTAACTGTTTTTCTATCACCTCCTGGTATTTCTTTTTTATTCCTTTGTATTGTAGCAGTGAGATGTTCCATGTGTCATTTGCTGTTTTGTTGTAACTTTTTTTTTCTTTTTTTCTTCTTGTTTCTTTATTACTAGTGTTCCATATAATATTTTGTGATCTGTTTTGGCGTTTGTTGCTTGTTTTGCCTTAATATTTTTGACCCTGTCCCTTATTTTTCTATCCACTAGGATATGCTCTATTTGAGGGTTGATGTTTCCTTTATTCCAGGTATTAAGGCAGGTTAGGTTCTTGCTCCATGTGTTTCTAACTGTTAGATCTAACAGATGTGCCAAGTTTTTTAGCAAGCTTCCATTATCGTTTGTCCATGTGTGAAGTAAGGTTTTTCCTATGATATTCTTGTCTTCATGTGTTTGGTCGTCCTTTCCTATATGCGCGTTGAAGTCTCCTAGTATTATTGTGTTCATTTTTCTATTCCTATTTCTTCTAGTCTCTTGGGTAATCTGTCTGAATACTCGTCCTGCCCGTTTGTCGGTGGGCACATGTACTCCTAGTATGCATATGTTTTCCTTTCCAATTTGTAAGTCTGCCATGGTTATGTTTTCGTTTACTTTTCTTGTCTTTATCTGGATAGGGGTGTTCCGTCTTATTGCCCATGCGACTCCTCTGCTGGTTTTTTCTTTGTCCCCTCCACTTAGATGCCATTTGTAGTTTTGAGTAACTGCAGTTCCGTCTATCGTGTGTGTCTCTTGTATGCATGCAACGTGTATGTGTTCCATCATAAGAACCTCATCGATTTTTTCTCTTTTCTCTCTCGTTATGCATCCTCTGACATTCCATGTCGCCAGAATGATGTCATCGTGTTGTAATTCTTGACCGTTGGCTTCCTCTGTTCTTTGTGATATTTGGTACATGTTTATGTGCGTTGCTTCCTCTAATTCTGGGCGGGGTGTTATAGCCCCAGTTCGAGGGTATGTTTCTTCTGGTTGTTCTGCTTCATGTTTTTCTTGTGCAATAATCGCGCTATCGTAGTGATTTCTTTCGTTTCAGTGATTCCTATATACTATCTCTAGTGGTGTGTTCTCTCTTCCCTGTTGGTTAGTAGGATGGAAGATTATATGCTCTCCTTCTTCTTGATGTACTATTATTGTCCTGTTTTTCATATTTGTTGTTACTGCAATTGTTTCCTACCCCCCCCCCCAAAAGACCTTCTCTTCTCAGATCTCGAATGAATGCATTTATTTTTCCCGTATTAGAGTTGTATCTATTGTAACGGGGTGCTAGTTCATGGATGGATGCCTGCATGAATGGCATGAAATGGTCTAAGTGATTTTCGATATAGTCAGCTACTTGTTTTCGTAGGGTTTTCGTCGCATTGGTATGTGCCTGTGATGTTATATTTTCTCCCTCCAGTTGGTGGTTTAAAGCTCCATATAGGCAGTTTCCGTCGCCGTCGATTTTTTTTTTGTACCAGTAATTGACGTGTTCTCGTTTCAACGTCCTGTATTAGTGTGTCCATTTTATTTGCCTTGTTTTTCAAAACCAATATTAGCTTGCTGTAAGAGAGTCTTTTTATTATGTTATCTGTATCGCGGTAAAATAACTTTTTACAGCGAGTTGCAAATGAGAAAGCGGCCCGAGAGAAACCTCCGCACACCCTGTATATTGTTTTGATTTTTGTAGTGCCTAATTCAAATTCCCAATATAAAACTAATAACTCTGCAGCGAGAAACAAAAAGTTTATAGTAAATAAATTATTTCTTAAACAAAAGTACCCGTTCCACATGAAGAATTCATTCATTCGCGCATATGTGAAACAATGGATTTCCGAATCACAACATTCTTCCCATCTGTGAAGGTTTAATAAATATATCTTAGAAATAAATAGAAATAACACTTATCTTTCATCCTTCGTACTAGCCACTTTGGGGAGGGTGGTCGGTCGTCTTAGGTACATGCACTTGTGGATAATTTACGAGTTTATGACCTGGTCCCATTCAACGTGTTTATTTTCTTTTTATCCGAGTTATGTTGCCAGATGTCTGTACCCTTTGTCGAGCTGCCCATATACTCCTTTAGTGATGTCATAGTTAAATATCAAATATCAGCTTTATGAATTAGCCAAATTTATGTTAATATTTATCAACTAATGTAGGATTTTCCACTCTTTAATTCAACACATTTTTGCGCGTTTCACACCGTGTTTACTCTAGTTTTTCGGGATTTCATGGGATCCACTTAAAAACGCGTCTGCCTTCATCGACGACCGAACTGAACTCGCATACCGAAGGGAAGTATTGTATTCGAGAAAAAAATCACCCTCCGAGATTTTTTCGGATTCTGACGTTTCAGAACACGTAGATTCCGAAAATATAGGTTTTTCAATTCCGTCAGCCTGTCTGTCTGTCTGTCTGCCTGCCTGTCTGACTGTCTGTCTGTCTGTCT
Organism: Stenurella melanura; assembly: GCA_963583905.1. Lineage (NCBI taxonomy): Eukaryota > Metazoa > Arthropoda > Insecta > Coleoptera > Cerambycidae > Stenurella > Stenurella melanura. Next base: position 14,508,051 of record OY757317.1, read on the forward strand.
GTCTGTTGGTGCATTAACTAAAAAAACTACTTGACGGAGAGCAGTCAAATTTGGTAGGTAGTTAACCCTACTGTCAGCGAAGAACTGGTAGAATTTTCACTGCAAAATATACAGGGTGGACCATCTAAACGGAATAAATAGTGAAAAAAATTTTTTTTTGCTCAAATTTAAAATTTCCACGTTTCATGACGCGCTAAACCCATTTCAGAAAAAAAAAAGTTTTGAAAATTTTTTTCAATCATTTTCGAAAAAATTTTTACTACTAAAATATGGGAAGAAAAAAAATTTTTTTCTTCAAATTTAAAATTTTCACGTTTCGTGGCATTCTAAACGTATTTCAAAAAAAAATTTTTTTTGAAAATTTTTTTACCAACATTTTTGAAAAAATTTTTACCATTAAAATAGGTGGAATTTTTTTTTTGAAAATTTAAAATTTCCACGTTTCCATGGCATTCTAAACGTATAAAACAAATGTAGAAATTTTTCTGAAAAATTTTTTCAATTTTTGAAAAAAATTTTACCACTAAAATATAGGAAGAAACATTTTTTTTTTCTTCAAATTTAAAATGTTCACGTTTCGTGGCATTCTAAACGTATTTCAAAAAAAAATTTTTTTTGAAAGACTGAAAATTTTTAACCAACAGTTTTGAAAAATTTCAAAAAAAAATTGAAATTTTTAACCACCACTATAACACTTCACTGAGTGAAAGTAGAACTGAAAATGTGTCTAATGGCAATAATATTTGGCATATGCTATTATACTTATTGGAAAATATACAGGGTGGTCATCCCAAGAAATTATTCATGGTAGATCTGGTATTTAGTATTGAACTTTTGCTGTTGGATGAGCACTATTTTTTTGACCAAAAGTTATCAGGACTTCTTTGTAATAATTACAATAACTATATTTCCATTATTATTCTTCTTCTTCAATGTCATTTCATATTTAATAATTTTTTAGTGACCGCCATGCACAAATAACGAGGGAAGTTCTGTGTAAATACCTTTACCGATTTTTTTTTCTTGAAATAGGTTTAGAATGTCATGAAACGCACAGTGGGAAAAAATCGAAAAAGGTGGTCATGAGCATATAACTCGGCTGAGTATTAAAAAATCATCTCAAAAATCGTTACCCGGCGGTTTTTGGGGTCGCTGAATTCGAATCTGACAATATTTTTTCGAAAAACAAAATGGCAGATCTAACATGGCAGCCAAAAATGTCAAAAGTAGATAAATATTTACCACAATCGTTACCCGGGGGTTTTCGGGGTCGCTGATTACAAATCTGACAATATTTGGTCTGAAAACAAAATGGCGGATCCAATATGGCGGCCAAAAATGTCAAAAGTAGATAAATATTCACCACAATCGTTACGCGGGGGTTTTTGGGGTCGCTGATTACGAATCTGACAATATTTTTTCTGAAAACAAAATGGCGGATCCAATATGGTGGCCAAAAATGTCAAAAGTCAATAAAAATAATTTACCACAATCGTTAATCCGAGGTTTTCGGGGTCGCTGATTACGAATCTGACAATATTTAGTCTGAAAACAAAATGGCGGATCCAATATGGCGGCCAAAAATGTTAAAAGTCGATAAATATTCACCACAATCGTTACTCGGGGGTTTTCGTGGTCGCTGATTACGAATATGACAATATTTTTTCTGAAAACAAAATCGCGGATCCAATATGGTGGCCAGAAATGCCAAAAGTCGATAAAAATTTACCACAATCTTTACTCGGAGGTTTTCGGGGTCGCTGATTACGAATCTGACAATATTTTTGCTGAATACAAAATGGCGGATCCAATTTGATGGCCAAAAATGTCAAAAGTCGATAAAAATTTACCACAATCGTTACTCGGGGGTTTTCGGGATCGCTGATTACGAATCTGACAATGTTTTTTTCTGAAAACAAAATGGCGGACCCAATATGGTGGCCAAAAATGTCAAAAGTCGATAAAAATTTACCACAATCGTTACTCGGGGGTTTACGAGGTCGCTGATTACGAATCTGAAAATGTTTCTTTCTGAAAACAAAATGGCGGACCCAATATGGTGGCAAAAATGTCAAAAGTCGATAAATATTTACCACAATCGTTACTCGGGGGTTTTCGGGGTCGCTGATTACGAATCAGACAATAACGATTTTGGTAAACGTTTATTGACTTTTGACATTTTTGACCGCCATATAGGGTCCGCCATTTTGTTTTTCGAAAAAATGTTGTCAGATTCGAATTCAGCGACCCCAAAAACCCACATGTCACCATTTTCTTCAACATTTATTAAGATAAAATCAATTTTTTTAGTTACGTACATTAGGTACCGTTCATATATGCATGTTTATAAACGAATTAATGTAAACAGCGGGGTTGCAGGTCGTAGCAGCTATTTACCTCACGAATTCAAAGTTTAGGGGTTATCAAACAATTTCCAGTGATAGCCATCGATCGAGTGAAGTCGAGTGGTATACTTTTTACTCAAAGTTTACAAAAATGTCGTATTTTAATTTCAAAAACACAAGTTTACTTAATTGTTTATAACTATTTAATGATCAGTAATTAAGAAATGCCATTTTTTTCTTAAATTCTACATAACTGCTGAGTAGAGTCCATAGCACGACTGATCAATATGCTGTGTTATCTCGAAATGCACACAGTATAACTTTCCTATTCAGAACCACGTGTATTCACGTTAGCGACGTGTTCCCTTCGACGGTCAACTTCCGAATGGCCCTATGGAATGCTGCGCGGCATCTAACGCTTGAAAACCGGTTCTCTTTGTACTTTGGGGTTCCTAGAAACGGTAGGGACAGATTGCAGCGGTAACCCAGAACTTTCGATTTTCGGCAAATGGCCAGCTTTTTCCGATTTTATCCCACTGTGAAACGTCGAGATTTTAAATTTTAGAGAAAAAAAATTCTGTCTGTCTGTCTGTCTGTCTGTCTGTCTGTCTGTCTGTCTGTCTGTCTGTCTGTCTGTAACTTTGTTTGTCCGAACGTTTTCTCCGGAACGGTTTAAGATATTGACTTCAAATTTTGTGCACTTATATATTATAACGAGATCTGGAAATGGATCATTTTTTGAAGATATCCGCTGAAGGGTTGGGGGGTAAATAGGGGTAAATAAGGGTAAATGGGGGGAAATGTGTAAAGCAAGCTGGTAAGAGTACAGAAACTTGAAATTTGGTGTACCTACTAGAAGCCAAGGCTTCAGATTTTTTAATAATATTTTTCAACCCCCGACCACCCCTACTCCATTATTAAAGGGATTGATAAAATAAAATTGAGATATTCATTTGAAATTTGTTACACGTATGTATTATAACGACATATGGAACTATATTTTATTTTGAGATGATTCAGTTGAAGGATTGGGGGTTAAATCGTGGTAAATGGGGCAAAATAAGTAAATCAAGTTGGTAGGAGTACAGTAACTTGAAATTCGATGTATGTATTAGAAGCCAAGATATCAAAATATTTATAATATTTTTCAACCCCCCCCCACCACCCCTACTCCATTATTAAATGGTTTGATAAAATAAAATTGAGATATTCACTTGAAATTTGGTACACTGGTGTACAATAACGACATCTGGAACAAGATTATATTTTGAGATGATTCCGTTGAAGGGTTGGAGGTTAAATAGGGGTAGATATGGAAAAATAAGTAAAGCAAGCTGGTAAGACTACAGAAATTTGGGACTTGGTGTATATATTAGAAGCAAATATCTCAGGTTTTTTATAATAGTTTTCATCACCCACCATCACCGCATTGCATTCCCTTATTAAAATAGTTGATAAAATAAAATTTAGATTTTCACTTGAAATTTGATACACGTATGTATTATAACGATATCTGAAACTAAATTATATTTTGACATAATTGAGTTGAAGGAGTGGGGGGTAAGTAAAGGTAAATAGAGAAAAAAGTAAAGCGAGCTGGTAAGAGCACAGAAACTTGATATTCGGTGTATGTCCTAGAAGCCAAGGTCTCAGATTTTTTAATAATATTTTTAACCACCCACCACCCTTACTCCATTATTAAAGGTGTTGATAAAATAAAATTGAGATATTAACTTGAAATGTGGTAGACGTATATATTATAACGACATCTGGAAGTAGATTATATTTTGCGATGATTCTGTTGAAGTGTTGGGGGTTAAATAGGAGTATATAGGGAAAAATGAGTAAATCAAGCTGGTAAGAGTACAGAAATTTCGGATTTGGTGTATATACTAGAAACCAAGGCCTCAGATTTCTTTCTAATATTTTTCAAACCCCGCCATCTCCGTTGCATTATTAATGATATTGATATTGATATTGATAACATACAATTGAGATATTCACTTGAAAGTTAGGACAATTATTATGTATTGTAATGACATCAGATTGAGATGATTCCATTGAAGGGGTGGGAGGTGGGAGGTGGCAGGTTGTGAATAGGGGAAAACAAGTAGGGTAAACTAGAATCGTCATTTTAATCGTATATAGTGGAAACCAATCGTTTCTATAACATCTGCACCAAATATTAATAAAATTCTATGATCAATAATTTCCACGTACTAGAGTGCAAATCTAGTCAAGATGTTTCCTTCAAAGTGACTTGAATGAAAAATCTGGATGTGGAGGTAGTGATTCCTTAGGCGGCGGTTTTTTATTTTAATGTTCTATGCTCATTTCGGTTTTAATAAGAATTATTATTTTATTTCCATATCGTTTACGGCTAAAAAAAGAAACTGCAGAAATGCTTTAAATAGAAGAAATTATTTGTAAATATGATAAATAACTTCTTCGCTTTTGACGAAGAGATATTGTCTCGTTTCTTATTAGAAATTATTGCCTATGTCCGCACCCATGCCGTACTAAATTCAATTCATTGTGTGTCTCTGCTTTCACGATTTGTGGAACTAGAGGGACATGGTCAATTACATCGTTATTCCTATACCCCAAACTGCATTTTCCGAATCTGTATGTGCTCATATGTCGTGGGAGGCGTTGCGGGTGCCCGAGCAAACCCGACAAGTGGCCTCGCTGAAACGTCACGTTTCACGTGACTTCTCGTTGATGGTCGCGCATCCTCATGTCTAATCGTCTAAACATGCTTAGAGGTATGTATTTATCATACACAGCAGAGCTTCACCTCTCTCACATTAGGACATAAAATTTTTGGATCCTCTCCTACATATATATCATCTTTCCTCGCTGGCATGTATAGGCTCCCGGGAGCGTCTTTCGTCTGTCGTGAAAGGGAACGGCTGTTACCGAGCCCTCTCGGAGTTTGAAAGGGATTTGGGGGTGTTGAGTAGTCGGAAGCCCAGGGTGCCAATTGGCAATCATGTGCTCCTATTTCGTCGGAAGGAAGTGTGAACTGTGTAGTTTAGGATTGTGTTCGGCCAGAGATGCTTTCTTAGCGTCAGAGGCCGGCACGGGCTAGGGTAAGAGTACCGAGCAAGTTGATTGCTTGGTACCCCGGAATCGGGTAATTGGATGTTTTTGTCATTGTCTCCTTGCGGTGTGTGGCTTGCAGATCGGGACGTAACAGATAAAGGATTAGTTATACTTACCCATTATCCAGGATCTGGGGCTTCGGCCTCTTGTGCCTCGGAGCGTCGTTTGGGTCATAGTCAGTCTACTGTCTGACCAGCGGATTCCCATGCTCTGCTGCACGGGCGTATAGGTTCTTCGCTCTGTCTCGGATGACTTCAGTTACTGAGGTGTATTCCAGGTCTCTGAAGATGTCGGCGTTTCTCACAAACAGTGGTGCATTCGAGGCACACCGAAGTGCGACGTTTTCCACGGCTTGTATCCTCTTCAGATGGGTGGCTGCTTGGTATCTCCAGGTAACGGAGGCGTAGGTCAGAATAGGTGCAATGAGGGTCCTGATAAGCGTGAGCTTGCTCCTCAGGTTGAGTCGGCTCTGTCTACCTATCATAGGGTAAAGTAGAGTCCTCTTCGTCTTCGATTTCTGTATTATCGCTTCCGTCTTCTGTCTCCACGCCAGGCTTCGATCCATGATAACGCCAAGGTATTTGACGGTATCGTGCCATTGAATGTTCTCGCCGTTCAAGGAGACGTGTCTAGTGGGAGTTTGCTAGCTTGTCAGCAGTCTTCACACGGAGTTGCCTCCGGTGAAGGTAGGATCTCACAAACTTGACTATGCCGGCAGGGTAATCCATCGACAACATCTTCGCCAGGAGACCTTCATACCAAACCCTGTCGAAGGCCTTGGCTACATCTAAAAAGATCGCTCCTATGACTTGACGGTGGTTGAAACACTCCGTGATGTACTCCGTTAGTCGAAGTACTTGGAGCTCGGTGGAATGTTCTGTTCGGTAGGCGAACTGCTCATCTGGGATGATCTAGAGCTTATCGGTCAGGAGTTTTAAGTCTCTGCAGGATGATCTTCTCTGCTACTTTACTCATCGCAAGTAGGAAACTGATGGGCCTGTAATTTTACGGAAAGGTTAGATTCTTACCTGGTTTGGGAATCATGATGGCGTCTGCTTTCTTCCACTTGGTGGGGAAATAACGTAGTCACAAGATGGCATTGATGATGTTAACCATTGCTGCTACTCCTTTGAGTGGTAGATTCTTGAGCACTATTCCTATTGTTTCCTATTCCGTCGCACCCCGGGGCTTTGCGGGTTTTGAGGCTTTCCAGGATTTCCCTGACTTCTTCAGGAGAAGTCGGGGGGATTATATCTTCATCCGGCATGCGTCGCAGCCTTCTGACTCTGTGTATTACATCGTCCTCCTAGTCCTCGTCCTCGTCGTCGATCTGGTTTTCCCTACACTGCAGTTCCAAATTGCCAGCAAAAGCCTCGGCTTTTTCCTGTCGAGTGTAGACAATACTATTCTCTCCGTGGATAGGCGGGACTGGTTTTCGTTTCGCACGCAGAGCCTTCCGGGTAGTTTACATACTTCTGTCCTGAGGGTCTAGCCATCTGTTCTGCCTCCTCATTACAATTTTCATTGTGCTTTTCGTTAGCGCTGCCTGGATGTGGTTTTCCAGAGGGATGATAGCCTCTTCTAATTCTTCCTCACTATCGATTCTGGGAACGTGTGCAATGTTCCTCTGCAAAATAGCTCGGAACTGTTCACAGTTTGTTCTTCTCTTAGTGAAAGTTTCCTCTTCAGGGACACGATCACCTAGTTTTAAGAAGATTGGATTGTGATCCGAGGAGCCTTCAGCTTGTGTTTGAAGTTCCGCAGTGAAGGTCATCTCGTTGAGCAGGACTATATCCAGCACGTCGGGCCTATGTCTTCCGTTGTTAAATCTTGGTTCTTCTAGACCTAACGCCGGTACGTCATGATGATTTTCTAGGAATGACAGCATCGCCCGTCCACGGGTGTTAGTGGGCCTGTAATTCCAAGCTGGTGATTTGGCGTTGAAGTCTATAGCCACCGTCTGGGTACCCCGTGTTATGAGGGCCTCCAGATCATGGTTTAGGAGGGTACGTTGAGGTGCGTGGTAACAGGAAGCTATCTTGAGTGGGCTGTTTCGTTCCGTTGAAACTACTATGCCGATGGCTTCCATGTTTTCCATTTCCGGCGTGTCGATGAGATGATGGTCTATAGTCTTCTTGACGAACAGAACAACTCCTCCTGCGTTTACTCTTCGTTGTTCTCTATAGACTTCGTAGCCTGGGATTAGAAGTTCCGCATTATCCTGGCGAAGTTTGTTTTCTTGCAGGGCCATCACGTCGATGTTGTACCTCATCAAGACTTCTTCTATTTCTAGCTTCCTCCCTCGGAGACTGTTTACATTCCATGAGGCGATCTGCAAGGTTTTTGGCTTCACCAGCGTAGTAGCCATTTACTCTTGGAGCATATTTGGCATTTGGGCGAAGAATGCACTCATTGCTGAGCACATCTGCTGCATCTGTTCAAGCGCAGCTGTGAAGTTATGGGCCACAGCAGAATTTGGGGGTTTGACCCATTTCTTCGGGCTGTCTTGACCTTGTTTGCAGGTGCGGCCTTGGCGCTTGCTGCATCTGCATAACTTCTTCCAGCAGTGACCTTCCTAGTCTCTGCTGTGGCAGTCTTCGCCCTAGGTCCCTGGTGGTTGGCCTTCGGGGGACCTACTGTTTTTTTTTGGGGTAGCTGGGACATCCCCTGTAGCTCGCTGGGTGGGCCCCTTGACAATTTGCGCATTTGGCGGGGCTCTCCTTTTTCTTTTGGCACTCAGCCGAATGGTGGGCCGGACCGCACTTCACGCACTTTGGTTGTGCAGAGCGTCTACCCTGTGCGTGGCCAAAGCGCTGGCAACGGTTTCACTGGGTGAGGCTCTCTGTTTCTCTGCCCTGACGACCAGGTTGCAACATCTGTTTACTTCCAGGATCTTTTCCTGGCCCAGGGGGACCTGCACGAAGACGAGGGACATCTCCCTCTTGGTTCTCTTGGATGTCATGCGCTGAACTAAAAGTGCTTGTGTCTTGAGGTCCTCCTTGATATCCTCCACTGTGACACCGGAAGGGATTCCTCTCATCGCCACCCTCAGGAGCTTTTCCTCTTGGATGGCATACGTATGGTATTCCCACTTTTCGTTTTAGACTTACCTTGTCATCTTGCGGTAGTCGTCTGCGGATTGGGGTTCGACGGCGATAACTTCACCGACAACTTTTCCTTCAGGTATTTGATACCTGCTTTTCGTAGCCTTTGGCTTACAGAGGTCCATACTTCTTTTCTTCTTAGGATGACTGGAGGGACCTTCGTCTTCTTCTCCTGGTTCGAAAGAGTCTCATGGCGGCCCGGTGCAGCGGTGGTGGTGGTCGCCGTAGGAGCTCGGTCGTGGACGGTTTTCGTTTTCGGCTGTTTAGTCTCCTCTTCGTCGGTGTCCATTTGATGGGTGGCCGACTTTTTTCTCTTACGGGCTGCTGCTTCCTTATTCGCAGCCGTGGGGGCTGGGGTTGCTACCTGGATGGCCCTCAGGAGCTCCTGGTGCTGCATGTTTTGAGCCTCCAGCGATGCCCGGGCTTGGTCGGCCATTTGCTTCTGCATTTCGGCCATTTTCTCAGTAAGGTCCTGGATTTGAGTCCTTAGGGCCTTATTTTCATCTAGGAGCCATAGTATCGTACGATCCTTTTCGTCCTGGACGAGTTCACTGCTCCGGGAGCTTCCGGAATAGTCTTCCATATTGCTGTCCTCCTCAGCAAATGACATTTTTCTTTCCTGTAAGGGAATACCTAGAATATTATAGGAGAGAAAAAGTACATGTAAAATTAAAGGAAAACGATATTTGTCTCCAAGGTAGACTTTTACTTATCTGCTTATTCTATTGTCTTGAAAAAGACATATAGAACTCCTCTTCTTAGTAAAACTTGAATGTGGCCACTACTAACACTGCGGTGCAGGCGCTGCTATTTCGTAAACACGTCCGCACGCTTCGGTAGACACGACTCGACTGGTTCAAAAGCGAATTCTTGACAAATGCTCCAACTAAGATTATCTTCATCATGATAGTTTCCTCTGTTTGCGGTGGCCTACTTCTGAGTTGCAAATCTCTTTCAGCCTTGGAACGAAGGGAAGCACCAAGAAGAATTTTTTGGGAGAAATGCTCCTTCTCCACATTGTGACTGGTGTAGTGTCATTGCTTTGACTTGGTAAATCTGATATAGCGAACCAAAAATATGATTTGATTTCTCCGTTAGTCTTTGGTTTGAAATGTGTAGACCTAGGTACATCTTTTATAATATATAATCTAGCCAATTGCCCGGTCACTTCAGACTCGAGGTACTTCTGGGGATTAAGTTGGTTGCTAATATCGAGACTTGTCTCCTCCAAGACTTCTCTGATAGCGCAGTGCGCAGGGTCTTCACCTTCGTTAATCTTCCCTTTTGGGAAACTCCAATATCCCCTGTAGCTTTCTACAAGAAGAACATGTGTCATATTTTCACAGAGGATTATGGCGCCATACGTAGGAATTGTCAATTTGTGCTTCTTCCAAGCTTTAATGATTTGGCGCAGGTTGTGACTTTCTGTTTTTAAGTACGGCGTGTGCTGAAAGTACAATTATTAAACAAAATTAGTAAATTATGTATTCGCAGTTTTCTAATTCATATCACTTTATATCAATTCAGTAATAAATTTTTAAAGCAAAATTGATGGGGACATTGCAAATAAATACTAGATTTTTGTTATTTCTATTAAGAATAACAAAGGTCTACAATTTTTTTTTTTTTTTGTTATAGAGACCTGATCCTACTATTCTTTAGCAAAATTTTCCGCAGAAGCCTAGAATGAAAAAAAATATCTTGTTGGTTTCCTCCACACCCCAATTCTCCCAAAAATGTTAAAAAATGCAAACCTTTCTATATTCAGTAAAATTTTAAGCTGAAGGCGAAAATGAAAAATAGGAAAATACGTATTTTGTGGGTTCTCACTCACACACCCCAGTTCCCCCCAAAAATTAAAAAAATGCAAACTGGGCGAAAAAATCTACTTATCTTATGTAAAATTTTCCGCTGAAGCCAAAAATGGAAACAAAAATTATCGTGTGAGTTCCCCACACACCCAAAATCTCTCACGATTAATTTATTATTATTTTTCATTTTCGGCTTCTGCGGAAAATTTTACTAAAGATAGGTAGGTTTTTTCGCCCAGTTTGCGTTTTTTTAATTTTTGGGGGAATAGGGGTGTGTGGGGGAACCCAAGCGATAATTTTCTTTTCTCATTTTACTAAAAAATAGTAGAGTCACGCCTCTATAATATCTTTTTTTATTTTGTAGACCTCTGTAATTTATTCTGGGTTGGTCAGTCAAAATACTGATATCTATAGTTTCTTATATAATTTGTTTATAGTGGTAAATATTTTAAAGTTTCACATTACTTCTAAATATAGATGAAGATCTTACCCGAAAGACGAGGGCAGCAAAGTCGCTCATGCAGCAATCCTTGAGGCGAGAGTCGTTTGGAACAAGAAGATCCAAATAAAACCAGTGCGCTAATTCTATCTGGAAGCAAATCTTGAATAAATCATGCTTCAACGATTCGGGTAAAGACAATATAAATCGTCTGAAAATAATAGAATAATTTAGACATACACAAATAATAACTACACTGATCGTAAAAAAAAACTTATTAATTTTGTCCCGAGAATATAGTATCAGGTGCGGTATTTCAAATATTGGGACCTAAATGTGCAGAAAATAAGACACTTTTTCATTTTTTTGCGACTAAAATCTGTAACTATTGTTTTCAGTATCTAGGAAATTATCGTATTAAAGTGCTAATTTTATCCTTTCGAAAGCATGATCGATTGTTATTATTCAACTATAATTAGAGTAATTTTTTCTTTTTTTTGTTTTCATCGACTAATAAACATCGAGAAGAGGCTGGATTTGAGAAAAAATATAACTACCTAATTATTTACGACCCATACAGGGAAGATCATGCAATTCAATGGACAAGAGAAAGATGAAGAGATCTTCTTCTCTCAGATCCAACTTTTTCATCATATTTAGGAATCTTTGTTTCTTTAGTCTAATTCACAAGTTCAAAAAGGTGTTAATGCCTGAAATAGCTGCTAAAAATATGAGTGATAGCTCATTGGATTTGGAACAATGTCTAGAAAAATGTGTTAAAATGTATTATGAGCACATAAAAAGTTGCAAAAGTTATAAACAAATTAAATAGAAAAATAAATGTTATTTAGTTTTTCGCGTATAACTCAAAAACTATAAGCTTCTTAAAGAGGAGGAAATTTCCAATAAAAAAGTCCCGACTTCCGGAACTCTATCTCCTTTATTTGTAATTTTAATTTAACGCTGCAAATAGGACTCCGCGCGACCACTGCAGGATGCACGCGCCGCCTCAAAAGAGAGTACATCACATAAAATACTTTTTTATACTATTAAATATCATTTAAAAAATTTGAAAAAATTATGGCGTATTCTTGACACTTCAAAGAAAAAGGTCCCGTTGTAAAAACACTTTAAAATTTATTTTTCAACAAGTTAGGCTATTGTTAACCAAAGAAATTTTATGGGACCTCCGTTGTCATTGGAGACAAACATTTTTTTTTAAATAATTGGACTATAAAATTTTCGCTTCTTGGAGCCCTTCTTATACATATACTTAACAATTTCACATTATAAAAGTTTTTAAAAATTGTTTATTTTGTTTATTATAATTTTTTAAAGTAAACAAAAAATTAAGAACCAAAGTAAAGTTGCAAAAAAATGTTTTTTCATATTTGTTATCATATTGCAGTTTTTACATTGAAGGAAGGCATTCATTAACGATAAAAAAAATTTACTCCAAAAAAAAAATGTTTTAGAACTTTGCTTTGGTATTTATTACTTCCCTCGCATACCGAAGGGAAGTATTGTATTCGAGAAAAAATCATCCTCCGAGATATTTTCGAATTCTGACGTTTCAGATCACGTAGATTACGAAAATATAGGTTTTTCAATTCCGTCAGTCTGCCTGTCTGTCTGTCTGTCTGCCTGTTGGTGCATTTACTAAAAAACTACTTGACGGAGAGCAGTCAAATTTGGTAGGTAGTTGACGCTACCGTCAGCGAAGAAATGGTAGAAATTTCACTGGAAAATATACAGGGTGGACCGTCTAAACGGAATAAATAGTGAAAACATTTTTTTTTTGCTCAAATTTAAAATTTCCACGTTTCATGACGCGCTAAACCTATTTCTGAAAAAAAATTTTTTTCACCAACATTTTTGAAAAATCGGCAAAAGTACTCACTCTAAAAAATTAATAATTACGAAATGACATTGAGAATAATAATAGTAATATAGTTATTGTTATTATTACAAAGAAAACTTGATAAGTTTTGGTAAAAAAAATATTCAGATTGCTCATCCTACAGCAAAACTTCAATACTAAATAGCAGATGCCACATATGGCAGGCTTGCGCAAATACCTTTACAAATGTCCACCATGACTGAATTATTTCTTGGGATGACCACCCTGTACATTTTTCAATAAAAGTATAATAGGTGCATATGCCAGATATTATTGCCATCTGTCACATTTTCAATCCAACATTCACGTAATGGAGTGGAAGTATAGTGGTGGTTAAAAAATTTGATTTTTTTTTTAATTTTTCAAAAGATGTTGGTAAATTAATTTTCAAAATTTTTTCTTCTGAAATAGGTTTAAAATGTCAAACGTAGAAATTTTAAATTTGAGCAAAAAGAAAAGTTTCCTTCTATTCTATAGTAGTGCTAAAAAAGTTTAAAAATTAAAAATTACGTATTTTTTAAAATAGGTTCAAAATGTTATGAAACGTGAAAATTTTAAATTTGAGCAAATAAAAAAAAATTCGATCTATTTTAGTGGTAAAAACTTTTTGAAAAATGTTGGTGAAAAAAATTTTCACAAATTTTTTTTCTGAAATGCCTAGGTTTAGAATGTCACGAAACGTGAAACTTTTAAATTTGAGCATTCTAGTGTTAATTTTTTTTCCAAACTGGTAACAAAATGTTGTAAATTTTTTTTTCGAAATTGGTTTGGAATATCATGAAACCTGGAAATTTTAAATTTGAAGAAATAAAAAAAAATTCCATCTATTTTAGTGGTAAACAAATTTTCTAAAATGGTAAAATAAAATTTCAAAATTTTTTTTGCTCAAATTTAAAATTTGTACGTTTCATGACACGCTTAACCTATTTCAGGAAAAAAAAATTGAAAATTTTTTCACCAATATTTTTGAAAAATTTTTTACTACTAAAATGAAATAATTTTTCTTATCTTTCTTCAAATTTAAAATTTCCACGTTTCATGGCATTCTAAGCCTGATTCAAAAAAAAAAATTTGAACATTTTTTTTTACCATTTTTGAAAATTTGTTTACCACTAAAATAGATGGAATTTTTCTTTATTTCTTCAAATTTAAAATTTCCAGGTTTTATGATCCAAACCAATTTCGGAAAAAAAATTTGCAACATTTTGTTACCAGTTTGGAAAAAAATTTAACACTAGAATGCTCAAATTTAAAAGTTTCACGTTTCATGACATTCTAAACCTAGATATTTCAGAAAAAAAAATTTGAAAACTTTTTTCACCAACATTTTTCAAAAAGTTTTTACCACTAAAATAGATCGAATTTTTTTTTATTTGCTCAAATTTAAAATGTTCACGTTACATAGCATTCTAAACCTATTTTAAAAAATACATAATTTTTAAACTTTTTTAGCACTACTATAGAATAGAATGAACCTTTCCTTTTTGCTCAAATTTAAAATTTCTACGTTTGACATTTTAAACCTATTTTAGAAGAAAACATTTTGAAAATTATTTAACCACCACTATACTTCCACTCCATTACGTGAATGCTGGATTGAAAATGTGACAGATGGCAATAATGTCTGGCATATGCACCTATTATACTTTTATTGAAAAATGTACAGGGTGGTCATCCCAAAAAATAATTCAGTCATGGTGGACATTTGTATTTGTATTTGCGCAAGCCTGCCATATATGGCACCTGCTATTTAGTATTCAACTTTTGCTGTTGGATGAGCAATCTGTATATTTTTTTGATCAAAACTTATCAAGTTTTCTTTGTAATAATAGCAATAACTATATTCCGATTATTATTTTCAATGTCATTTCGTAATTATTAATGTTTTAGAGTGACTGCCATGCACAAATAATGAGGGAAGTTCTGTGTAAATACCTTTACCGATTTTTTTTTGTTTACTTTAAAAAATTATAATAATCAAAATAAACAATTTTTAAAAACTTTTATAAGGTAATTTATAGTAGTTAGGTATGCAGGGCTCCAAGGAGTGAACATTTTATAGGGCAATTATTAAAAAAAAATTTGTCTCCAATGACAACGGAGGTCCCATAAAATTTCGTTAGTTGACAATGGCCTAACTTGTTGAAAAATAAACTTTAACATTTTTTTACAACGGGACCTTATTCTTTGAAGTGTTAAGAATACACCATAATTTTTTCAAATTTTTTAAATGATATTTAATACCATAAAAAATTATTTTATGCCTCTTTTGAGGTGGCGCGTGCATCCTGTAGTTGTTAGCGTTAAATTAAAATTATATATAATGGAGATAGAGTTCCGGGAGTTCAGACTTTTTTATTGGACATTTCCTCCTCTTTAAGAATTTTTTTCCGATTTCCATTATCGCTTATAGTTTTTGAGTTATAAGCGAAAAACTAAACACCATTTTTTCTTCATCTTAATTTGTTTATAACTTTTGCAACTTTTTATGTGCTAATAAAACATTTTAATGCATTTTTCTAGACGTCATTCCCAATCCAATGAGCTATCGCTCATATTTTTAGGAGCTATTTCAAGAATTAACGCCTTGTTAAACTTGTGAATTAGACTATCTTGACGCAAATGTAATGTATATCCTACCACGTTGAAAAATAAAACTTCAATTTGCCTTTCTGGAAAAAGTCGCAATCCGATATGCGTTGGGAAGGGTAAAAACTTTAATTTAACATTAGCTTGTATGCCAAAAAAAAACCTTTAAAACAACAAACACGCGTAGTACTAGTGGAGACTCCTTTGATTATTACCACAGGAAGATCGGAAAGGTGTCGACCAGTGTTATAAATGGGAGTCAATTATTACTTACCTTAACAAGTAGTTCAAAACATCCATTGGAATTTCCATTTTTGAATTTCACAGTTAATAAAACACCAACAAACACTAATAAAACAACTACGTGAACTTTGAGAACTATTCGAAAAACGGCTCTTATAATATCACTTTGTTGTTCCACCTTTGATGGTACTGGCATTTGTGATTTATTTCAGATATTTATATCCAGATATATCCCTAAGGTTTGCATAGGCATTCCAAGTTCAAAAAAATTTCTACGAATTCTATATTAATACTTATGTAAATTTGAGTTTGGTGAAACTCGATATCGAGATAATCCCTTAATTGCGTTACAACCCTTTTCTCTGAATCGAGCCCCCAATAATCCGTGAATAATAATAATTATGTTAATCGTTTATTATCCAAAATGTCACATTGGTATGAAATAGGATTAGTCACAAAAGAAAATTAAACACCTTACAAGTGAATCAAGTGTGCTCTCATTCGTGGTTAAAACTAGGTAAAATAGGCAAAATAGGAAAGAGATATGCCATAAATGTAGGTATGTATAAAGTGTGAGTAATATAATATAACTAAACTATTGACACCCTACTAATTGTTGACATATTCATCAACTGGATAAAAACATTTATAGTAGAAGAGTAAAACTAGAATTTCTAGGGAACTGTGTTACTATAGCAATTTTTTTATATGTAACTTGTTGAAAACATTTCAAGAAGTGTAATAAAAAGTTTTGGTTAAATCCGTATGGTGGAAAGCTTTCATTTAAACAAAAGAATGTTCAGAATTCTGTTTTTTTTCGCAGTTCTTCTTAAGTATCTCTGGTTCTATAATCCGTATCGCAATAAAGATTAGACACAATTTATTCACAATGAAACTACAAACAAAACTAGATTTGTCCGAAACTTCTTGGTCGTAAAACACAAAGACATTTTAGTTAGGAAATTTTGAAATCATTGATGATACAGTCTATGTGCCCCTCCAACATAAATGCGATTTATACATATCCTCTTGCATCTTCTTGTATGGCTTAATTGTGCCTAGTCTACCACTCTTTTCTCTGCGAAAATTTTCGTAAACGCGGCTCTCCGCCCCCCCTCCCCCCACTCTCATTTTTCCGAAAGATGTACATTTCCCGTTGTACGAAAAATTAATAAATACTGTACTTTTACAAAATGAAATCGCAAGAAAAGTTGATGAAACGCTCGAGTAAAAGAATTGTCCGACAAAAATTTTGGAGCGCTAAGAATACCTACCAACCTAAATATGCCAAAATAATGACTTTAAAAAATTTATTGATAACCAGTTGATTATTTCAAGATTGCTTAATAAAAATATGTAGAATCCAATTTTCGAATTGTCCAACAAAATATATTTTCCGATTTTCCAGTCCGACGCGTGGAAATCGTCGGTTTCATGACGACCAAAAATTTATCAATAACTGTCGGACAAAAAAATATGAATCTCTAAGGCCACTACCTAATGTGTGGTACAAAGGGCGGATAAACGGCAATTTTTTACAACATTTATATATAGTGTAGCGGAACCTATGAAACATTCTTCGAGCGTTACTTATATGCATCACACTGTATATTAAGAATTCGCTAGTTGGTATATCTGGTTACATATATAAATAATTTATTTTTGATTTTAAGTTCGAGAAGAAGAAATTATTTGAATTATTATAAATATATCAATAAATAAATGTAATGACAACTCTATTGATTCGCATAAAGAACTTTTAACAAAAAGTAGTTTAGAAAAAGTAAACATGAAATGATAGAATAAAAAACTACAAAAAGTATTGGTATAAAAAGTTGATCGAGCCGTCCGAGAGATTAAAGTTTCCACGTTTTGGGTAGATCGAGGTAATGAGTACGTGGTGTGCGTATTTGTTGATTAATTAAATTAAAATCTGAATGATTCGCGAGTGCCTCATAAAATCTAGGGTGAGTAATTTAAAAAATATATATATTACCTATTGTTCGCATTAAATCCACTGCAATTTGCTTGGACGATTTGAATTTTTTGGCATTTATTATCTACTCGCACCTCGTGGTGATTCTGTGACGGAAACACTTTCGAGAGGCCTCATGAAGTGTTGGGTGAGTGTCTAATTATTATTAATATCCTATTTACTGCAATTATAAACTGAAAATGCAAGAGATTTTAGACGTTATAATTTTTCAGGCCTCTTCTTAGACTCTTCTTAACCTCTTCGTAAACTCTGCTTAGAATATACGTAACCTGATCTTATAGTCTTCTTATAATTTATGTAACTTTGCTTGGATAATAATTAATTGAATATTTAAACAAACTTATTGATTGCTATATATTTTTTATTCACCGACCAACAGCTGTAAATATCATTGTGTTATAAATTTAATGCATGTTATACTCGAAAATAGTAAAGTATTGTTAAAGTGTTACATATATTGATCTCGATAATGGTTCAAAATTATTTAAAATGGAATTTAGATTTGGTAGCTTAGTAAAAATAAGAGAAAAATCATCCAGGTAATTAACGCACACTTTAGTTACTAAATTAATTTGCTTTCTGTGATATAAGTACTTTGTGTAAGAAAGAAAAATATTAAATTTGTTCATATTTATAATTTACGTTAATTTGGAAATTTATTGTTACGTGTATTTAAGTCTGTTATATCGATACAATACTTTGTCGTTTGTTACCAATCATTGCTTAGAGTTTTCTACAATTTTATTACAAGTATTGTATTCGAGAAAAAATCACCCTCCGAGATATTTCGGATTTACACGTTACATGTAGATTACGATAATATAGAATTTTCAATTCCGTCAGTCTGTCTGTCTGTCTGTTGGTGCATTAACTAAAAAACTACTTGACGGAGAACAGTCAAATTTGGTAGGTAGTTTACCCTACTGTCAGCGAAGAAATGGTTAAACTTTCACTGGAAAATATACAGGGTGGACCGTCTAAATGGAATAAATAGTGAAAAAAATTGTTTTTTGCTTAAATTCAAAATTTCCACATTTCATGACACGCTAAACCTATTTCAGAAAAAAAATTTGAAAATTTCTTTCACCAACATTTTTTTAACAAAATAGATGAAAAAAATGTTTTTTCTTTGTTCAAATTTAAAACTTCCACGTTTCATGGCATTCTAAATCAATTCCTAAAAAAAAAAATATTTTTTGAACATTTTTTTTTCGACATTTTTGAAAAAAATTTTACCACTAAAATATATGGATTTTTTTCTGTCAAATTTAAAATTTCCGCGTTTCATGGCGTATCTATTTTTTTTTTAAATTCGAAATTTTTTACCATTTTTGAAAAAATTTTACCACTAAAGTAGATGGAAATTTTCTTTTCTTTGTTCAGATTTAAAATTTCCACGTTTCCATGGCATTCTAAAACTATTCAAACAAATTAAAAAAAATTTGAAAACACTTTTAATCTATTTATCACTACTAATAGAATAGACGAAATTTTTTTTTTGCTCAAATTTAAAATTTCCACGTTTCATGACACTCCAAACCCATTTCGGAAAAAAAATTGCAACATTTATTTCACCAATATTTTTGAAAAATTTTTTACCACTAAAATAGATATATTTTTTTTATTTACTCAAATTTAAAATTTTCACGTTTCATGGCATTCTAAACCTCTTTAAAATAAATACATAATTTTTAAATTTGTAAACTTTTTTTACCACTACTATAGAATAGAAGAAAACTTTACTTTTTGCTCAAATTTAAAATTTCTGCGTTTCATGACATTCTAAACCTATTTCAGAAGAATTTTAAAAAAATTTTTTTACCAAAATTTTTGAAAAATAAAAAAAATGAAATTTTTTAACCACCACTATACATTCACCCCATTACGTGAATGTGGGATTGAAAATGTGACAGATGGCAATAATATTTGGCATATGCACCTATTATACTTTTATTGGAAAATGTACAGGGTGGTCATCCCAAGAAATAATTCAGTCATGGTGGATATTTGTAAAGGTATTTGCGCATGCCTTCCATATTTGGCACCTGTTATTTAGTGTTGAACTTTTGCTGTTGGATGAGCATTCTGTATATTTGTTTGACCAAAAGTTATCAGGTTTTCTTTGTAATAATAGCAATAACTATATTCCGATTATTATTCTCAATGTCATTTCGTAATTAATAATATTTTAGAGTGACCATCATGCATAAATAACGAGGGAAGTTCTGTGTAAATACCTTTACCGATTTTTTTTCCAACATTTTGGAAAAAAATTTTACCATTAGAATAGATGGAAAAAATCGGTAAACGTATTTACACAGAACTTCCCTCTTTATTTGTGCATGGCGGTCACTCTAAAAAATTAATAATAGAAATTTTCTAATTTTTTTTTCTGAAATAGGTTAGAATGTCATGGAACGTGAACATTTTAAATTTGAGCACAATAAATTTTTTCAGCTATTCTATAAATAGGAAGTAGTAATAAATAGATTTAAAAAAATTTCAAATTTTTTTAAAAATTCATTTGAATAGGTTTAGAATGCCATGAAAACGTGAAAATTTTAAATTCGAACAAAGAAAAAAAATTCAGTCTGTATCAGTGGTAAAATTTTTTCAAAAATGGTAAAAAAAATTTCTAAATTTTTTTTTAAAATAGGTTTAGAACGCCATGAAAAGTGGAAATTTTAAATTTTAACAAAGAAAAAGTTTCCATCTATTTTAGTGGTAAAAATTTTTTCAAAAACGTTGGTAAAAAAAAATTCAGAAAATTTTTTGAAATAGGTTTAGAATACCATGAAACGTGGAAATTTTAAATTTGAACAAAGACAAAAAAATTTTAATCCAACATTCACGTAATGGAGTGGAAGTATAGTGGTGGTTAAAAAATTTCAATTTTTTTTAATTTTTCAAAAATGTTGGTAAAAAAATTTTCAAATTGTTTTCTTCTAATATAGGTTTAAAATGTCAAACGTAGAAATTTTAAATTAGAGCAAAAAGGAAAGTTTCCTTCTATTCTATAGTAGTGGTAAAAAAAGTTTAAAATTTAAAAATTATATGTTTTTTTTTAAATAGATTTAGAATGCTATGAAACGTGAAAATTTAAAATTTGAGAATTAAAAATGTTTCCGTCTATTCTAGTGTTAATTTTATTTTCCAAATTTATAACAGAATGTTGCAAAAAATTTTTTTCCGATGTTGGTTTGGAATGTCATGAAACGTGGAAATTTTAAATTTGAGCCAAAAAATTTTTTCTATAGTAGTGATAAATAAATAAATTAAAAACGTTTTCAATTTTTTTTTTTTTTTCAAAAACATTTTGAAATTTGTTTGAATAGTTTTAGAATGCCATGGAAACGTGGATAGTTTAAATCTGAACAAAGAAAAAAAATCGGTAAAGGTATTTAAACATTTTGACGAAATAAAAAAAAAATCCAACTATTTTAGTGGTAAAAAAATTTTCAAAACTGTTGGTAAAAAAATTTTCAGAAAAATTTTGTTTGAAACAGGTTTAGAATGCCATGAAACGTGGAAATTTTAAATTTGAAGAAAGAAAAAAAATTTTTTCATCTATTTTAGTAGTAAAAATTTTTTCAAAAGTGGTCAAAATAATTTTGAAAAATTTTTTTTTTTAATTAGGCTTAGAATACCATGAACCGTGGACAAAAAAAAAATTGTTTTCACTATTTATTCCGTTTAGACGGTCCACCCTGTATATTTTCCAGCGAAATTTCTACCATTTCTGCGCTGACAGTAGCGTCAACTACCCACCAAATTTGACTGCTCTCCGTCAAGTAATTTTTTAGTAAATGCACCAACAGACAGACAGACAGACAGACAGACCGACAGACAGACAGACAGACAGAATAGAAAAACCTATATTTTCGTAATCTCCGTGATCTGAAACGTCAGAATCCGAAAAAATCTCGGAGGGTGATTTTTTCTCCCTTCGGTATGCGAGGGAAGTAAAAAATTAAAAAAATTGAATAAAAAAAAATTACTACAATAGAACAGATGATAAAAATTTGTTTACCACCAGAATACATAATATTCTAAACCTATTTAAAAGAAAAAATCTGTAGCCACTACTATACTCCCACTCCACTACGTGACTGTGGAACTGAAAATGTGACAGATGGCAATAATGTTTGGTAAATGGACTTATTATACATAGTTTTATTGAAAAATGTACAGGGTGGCCATCCCAAGAAATAATTCATCTATGGTGGACATTTGTAAAGGTATTTACGCAAGCCTTCCATACTTGGCACCTGTTATTTAGTATTGAATTTTTGCTGTCGGATGACCACTCTGTATATTTTTTTGACCAAAAGTCATCAGGTTTTCTTTGTAATAATAGTGATAACTATATTCCGATTATTATTCTCAATGTCATTTCGTAACTAATTTTTTAGAGTGACCGCCATGCACAAATAAAGAGGGAAGTTCTGTGTAAATACCTTTACCGATTTTTTATACCTGTTTTTTGTCTAGTTTCCTGTTGCTGTTAGACACCACAAAGTGATTGTTAACTTGGACATTATAGTTTGGCTTTTCAAACATCTATGTACATGTTGTTTCTTAATGGTAAAATTTTTATTTATTTTTACTTATATTATTTACGTAACTTTTTTAATAATTGTTTTTGAGTGTGTTGATTCCCTTCTATCCTCGTCGAAGTATTCGACTGGCGTCCAGCCATAACTTGCTATAATATTATTGTTAAGTAACATCTGAACGCTAAATTGAACATCTAGATAAATGAATAAAATTTTAAATTAAAATAATCCTTGCCCACGACCCAGCCTCCGAATTTAATGACTGCCGTGTGCTAACGTTATCGATATCACTTAGACACCATTTCTTTTCCATAATCTTACTTCACATTGTCCCTTACAAAGAATCTGCCGAAAAATTTTGTTTTGCTCAAATTTAAAATTTTCACGTTTCACGACATTCCAAACCTATTTCGGGAAAAAAAATTTAGAAAACTTTTTTCACCAATATTTTTTTTAAACTTTTACCACTAAAATAGATGGAACTTTTTTTTTTCTTCAAATTTAAAATTTCCACGTTTCCATGACATTCTAAACTTATTCAAACTAGTTTAAAAAAAATGTTCTTTAATTTTTTTGAAAAAATGTTTTTTTATTCTATTTATCACTATTTACTATAGAATAGATGAAAAATTTTGTTTTGCTCAAATTTAAAATTTCCACGTCTTATAATATTCCAAAGCTATTTTAGAAAAAAAATGTAGAAAATTTTTTTCACCAACAATTTTCAAAAATTTTTTACCACTAAAATAGATGAAAAAAAATATTTCTTAGCCAAAATTTAAAATTTTCACGTTTCATGGCATTCTAAACCCATTAAAAAAAATCGGTAAAGGTACCTATTTACACAGAACTTCCCTCCTTATTTGTGCATGACGGTCACTATAAAAAACTATTAATTACGAAATGACATTGGGAATAATAATCGGAATATAGTTATTGCTATTATTACAAAGAAAACCTGATAACTTTTGGTCAAAAAAATATCAGAGTGCTCATCCAACAGCAAAAGTTCAATACTAAATACAGGTTTTTATAATTTTTTCTTCTGAAACATGTCTAGAATGTCATAAAACGTGGAAATTTGAAATTTGTGCAAAAAGAAATTTTTTCCATCTATTCTAGTGGCAAAATATTTTTCCAAGATGGAAAAAAAAATTTTTTTCCGAAATAGGTTTGGAATGTCATGAAACGTGGAAATTTTAATTTTGAGCAAAAACGAATTTTTCATCTATTCTATGGTAGTGATAAATTAAAACTTTTTTCAAAAAAATTTTTAAATTTTTAAAAAATATTTTTAAATTTGTTTTTGTTTAAATAGGTTTAGAATGCCATGGAAACGTGGAAATTTTAAATTTGAAGAAAGAAAAAACATCCATTTATTTTAGTGGTAAAATTTAAAAAAAAATTGTAAAAGAATTTTCTAATTTTCTTTTCTTAAATAAGTATAGAACGCTATGAAACGTGAAAATTTTAAATTTGAAAAAAGAAAAAAAATGTCCATCAATTTTAGTGGTAAAAAATGTTCCAAAAATGTTGGTAAAAATAATTGAAAACATTTTTTTATTAAATAATTTTAGAATGCCATGAAACGTGGAAATTTTAAATATGAACAAAGAAAATTTTTTGTTCATTGCAAAAATTTTTCAAAAATATTGATAAAAAATCGGTAAAGGTATTTACACATAACTTCCCTCGTTTGTGCATGGCAGTCACTCTAAAAAATTAATAATTACCAAATGACATTGAGAATAATAATCGAAATATAGTTATTGCTATTATTGCAAAGAAAACTTGATAAGTTTTGGTCAAAAAAATATACAGATTGCTCATCCAACAGCAAAAGTTCAATACTAAATAGCGGGTGCCACATATGGCAGCCTTGCGCAAATACTTTTACAAATGTCCACCATAACTGAATTATTTCTTGGGATGACCACCCTGTTCATTTTTCAATAAAAGTATAATAGGTGCATATGCCAGATATTATTGCCATCTGTCACATTTTCAATCCAACATTCACGTAATGGAGTGGAAGTATAACTAGTGGTGGTTAAAAAATTTCATTTTTTTTTTTATTTTTCAAAAGATGTTGGTAAAATAATTTTCAAAATTGTTTCTTCTGAAATAGCTTTAAAATGTCAAACGTAGAAATTTTAAATTTGAGCAAAAAGGAAAGTTTCCTTCTATTCTACAGTTGTGCTAAAAAAATTTAAAAATTAAAAATTACGTATTTTTTTAAATAGGTTTAGAATGCTATGAAACGTGAAAATTTTAAATTTGAGCAAATAAAAAAAAATCGATCTATTTTAGTGGTAAAAACTTTTTGAAAAATGTTGGTGAAAAAAATTTTCAAAATTTTTTTTTCTGAAATAGGATTAGCGTGTCATGAAACGTGGAAATTTTAAATTTGAGCGAAAAAAAATTTTTTCATTATTTATTCCGTTTAGACGGTCCACCCTGTATATTTTCCAGTGAAAATTTTACCAGTTCTTCACTGAGAGTAGGGTCAACTACCTACCAAATTTGACTGCTCTCCGTCAAGTAGCTTTTTAGTTAATGCACCAACAGACAGACAGACAGACAGACAGACAGACAGACAGACAGAGAGACAGACTGACGGAATTGAAAAACCTATATTTTCGTAGTCTACGTGATCTGAAACGTCAGAATCCGAAAAAATCTCAGAGGGTGATTTTTTCTCGAATACAATACTTCCCTTCGGTATGCGAGGGAAGTAAAAATACCACTACTATAAAATAGAAGGAAACTTTCCTTTTTGCTCACATTTAAAATTTCCATATTTCGTGACATTCTAAACCTATTTCAGCAGAAAAAAAGATTCAAAATTTTTAAAATCATTTTTGAAAAATTTCAGAAAAAAATGAAATTTTTTAACCACCACTGTACTTCCACTCCACTACGTGAATGTGGAATTGAAAATGTGACAGATGGCAATAACATTTGGCATATACACCTATTATATTTTTGTTGAATAATGTACAGGGTGGTCATCCCAAGAAATAATTCAGTAATGGTGGACATTTGTAAAGGTATTTGCATAAGCCTTCCATATTTGGCACCTGTTATTTAGTATTGAACTTTTGCTGTTGGATGAGCACCTTGTATATTTTTTTGACCAAAACTTATCAGGTTTTCTTTGAAATAATAGTGATAACTACATTCCCATTATTTAACCATAAATAAAACTGTTTTCATCCCTATTTCGAATACAAGCATGAGCAGTCTTTATCTTTTCCGGCCTTGTCCCAATTATTATGGAACCGTTTTAATTATTTCAACTAATTGCTCCATGAGGTCTACTTGTCCTGCATAAATTATTTTTCTCATGTACCAGTAGACACAGAAGTCTAGGCTCGTGAGATCTAATCACCCGGTGGGCCAAGAGCAGAGTAGTCCTCCTCTTCCAATCCAGCAATTCGGAATTGCAGATTAAGACATTCCATGATAACGTGACGATGGTGTGCTGAACAGCCATCGTGTTGATGCGCTGAAGGGGTTTTGTCTAATGAATTAATGAAATGTTGAATAAGAAAGTCTCCATATGCACCACCATCTAAAATAATAGGTAATATGCAGGCAAATCAAACGATTTTTGATGACTCGCATTCATGCGTTCACGATGAACCTCCACTGGAAATTTGGTTGTCTGAGACAAAATCCCTTTTGCGGACCGACACAGAATCAGATTTAAACACGTTGCAGGGAATGGCTTGATCAGCATTTTCCCAAATACAGGATTGGAAGAGGAGGACGGTTACCTCGGCCCACTAGGTGTTCATATTTCACACGCACAGACTTTTATGTCTAGGGGTAGGGGTACTTGAAGAAAATAGTTTGTCATACAGATAAACTTGAGGGAGTAACTGGCTGAACGAATTCAAATCACCACACACCAATTGCGAAAAAACGTATCCACAAGGGTTATAAGGATGGAAATGAGAAAGGGAGCTCGTGCTTGTATTCGAAATAGAGGTGAACACTTTGAGCATCAAGTGTAAATGTTAATAAATGGAAATAAAGAAGTAGATAAAGTTTCAAACTGCAGTGACATCTTATTTTGAAGTTTTACTTTCCAAATTACCAAGCCCATTGTTCTTTTTAACTACACTTAGTTTTTTGTTCATCAAATTTCACATTATTCGATTTCTACATATAGACGAGTAAAATTGGGAAGCAAAGACGCTTAGTTTCCGAGAAAAAAAAAACTGGCGTAGAACCAAACCAGACTTGGTTCTATTCTTTAATTAGGTGATCGTGTACATGAAACCACTTTTCACGACATTTTCTGGTGGTCAGGAACTTTTTTATTTCGAAAAAACTGTAAAAAGATGATTTTTCCATGAAACATGTTTTTTAACGTCCCCACCGTTATATCTTTAAAAATAATTGTGCTATAGAACTGATTTTTTTTTAAATTGAAATAAACACAATAACGCTTCTAACTATGTACAATGTGATTATAAAATATATATTTTTTAATCGTTAAAATAATAGCAAACTTAAAGTTGTTATTTTC
The DNA here is from genome assembly GCA_963583905.1 of Stenurella melanura. NCBI lineage: Eukaryota > Metazoa > Arthropoda > Insecta > Coleoptera > Cerambycidae > Stenurella > Stenurella melanura. Next base: position 14,534,676 of record OY757317.1, read on the forward strand.
GTGAATGTATTTTTCAGCAATCGAAAAAAATTTTTATTTATGAAAATATGTATATACATGCTGTGAACAAATTGAAGCCAATATATGAAAAAAGTTTTTAGAATTATAATTTTTGATGTGCAGGTTATAGTATGTAGTCAGCGATTTTTTTAAAACGGGCTAAAACATATTCTTGGGCACCCGGCTCTCATTATACTGCTTACCGCCTGCGGACTACGGTAGTTGGGTTCATGTGTCCTAATCGGGCTTTTATTAACAGCTCCAAAATAGGTACGAACCTAAGGTATAAACCTACCTTTTGTTGTTTTAAGAAAAAAAATATTTAAGAGCAGGTAAATATAAATCATTGTTATAAAGTAAGTATCTACCTAATAAGTAGGTTATTCCACATTTTTGATTGAATTAAACCATGACGCAGGAATAAAACAACTTTATTTTTTTGCAACTATTTTTCTATTGAAAGGCCCTGCGTTAAAAGCATTCTAGTTCGCCTGTACATTCATCGAAACCTTTAAATAACTATTTCAAGTACGACATTTACACTCGTTACAACATTTTAGGCCTTCTTTAACACAATCATATTTTCGACTGTCACAATTTTTATCTGAACAATAAATACTTAATGAAAATATTGTCCAAACATCGTCACTTAAATTCCGTCCTGAACCATGTGCATTTATAAGTGTAGTTGGCATATTGCTTCTGTACGATATTCTAAGTTGATATATAAACCTGCAATAGTTAACTAAATGTATAAGATAGGAAATCTATTATTTAAATATATATGTTTACCTTAAAAGAAGGGGTGGTAAAAGGTACCTTCAGTTGAAGGAAGCTCCGTTTGTTGTTGTTGCTAATTTGATCCTTAGGTCGTTTAATATCTGAATTTGTTTATTTTTGTTTTTGTACAGTACTAGAATCAATTTTGTAAAGATTTTTAAAGCTTCGTCTTTAGACAGCAATGGCAGTTCCGATAATTTTTGAAAAACAACAATATTCTTTGAGAACATCAAACGCATATTTTTTAAATATTAAAAAAAAACCATTAGTGGTGTCGCAACCAGTAAAACAATGAAGACAAGAACAAACTGTACTTCATAAACTTTGCACTACCTTCTATATTGACAAAAATTGTCTGCTAGTGCCGTGTCCAAGTTGCATAAATAAATTAGTTCCATTTAAGTCGAAAGTAAGTAATATTAATACATCTATATCAACTGACTTCACCAATATTTGTTTGCTAAATTTAGTTTCGTACATTGCATGCAAAACCATCCTGGTATCTTCCTGTTTGCTAAATAGATTTTTGGTCATTTATGAATGACGTTTATGTAGTGAAACTACTTTTTCTGTTAATTTAAATCCTCCATCTTTTATTAATATTTCGTATTCGATTAAGTACTGTGCAGAATCTGTTGCATATCGGCGCGGCGCGGCGGCACTGTATAATTGCAAAAAACGTTCATGTTTTCAAAACATGTCTACTTATACGACAGTCTACATGATATTTTAATTAAATTTCGTCATTTAAAATATTATCTTTTCTGATACAATATTTCCGCGATGTCGTCTTTTTTCAGCACTAGATATTAGTGACAACAAACCTTGTATCCTAGGTCTTGGTACCACAGATTTGTCATCATCCAGCGCAATTTTCGTACAAATAATGCACTCCATTATTTTAGGAAACTAAATTGCGAATATTCTACAGCATCGCATTTATTTAACAGTATTTATACGTATACTCTAAATCCCACAAACTACTAATATACGATTCAAATGTATTGACCCCTCATTTTAACCGCGAATATCTCAAAAATGGCGGACCAGAGAAAGTTTGAAAAAAATATGTGTTCATTATGTGTCTATTGTAAATTATTCACTGAAGTTTGAATAATGTACATTGGACGGTTTTGAGGTTCTATTAAGTTATATTGAAAAATGCCCTACTTGCAAAATTTTAGAACAAAAAATTATGAAAAAAATTCCTCGTACAAAAAATACCATGCCTTATGGGCATCTAAAATATTATTTATATAGTAGGCATATTTTCAAATATATAATGGATTTAAAACTGGTATTGTCAAAATATCCTTAAAAAGCAGGACATTTTTCAATATAACTTAGCAGCACTTCAAAACTGTCCAATGTACATTATACAAATTTTAGTGAATGATTTACAATAGACACATAATTTTTTCAATTTTTACCGTTCCTCCGTTTTTGAGATATTCGCGGTTAAGGTGAGGGGGCAATACATTTGAATAGTACATTATTTCGACGCATCTTATCCTACCTTCCATTATACGCGGTGTACGTAGGTACCTAGATTGTGAGCCGCAATAATACATATGACTAATTTAGTGCGCTTTAAAAAAAATCGCTGTTGCCAAACGATACACATTGGGAAAAAAATAATTATATCAAAAACTTGTTTGGGCTACATTTGCTTCAGTGTATGTATATAAAAATTTTCAAAAATAAAAAAGTTTATCGATTGGTGAAAATTGTAATACGTAAAATTCAAATATCTAGTTTTCCTAATTTTTAAGGAAATGAAAATGCGAACTGTGTAAAAACCATTAGTACAGTTAAAAGCGTTATTGTGTGTTCTTTAGTTGAAAAAAAAAACTACGTCAATAGCAACATTAGTTTTGAAGATATGACGGTGGAAACAAAACAAAACACATTTTATTTAAAATACAATATTTTCCCTTTTTTTAAAATTAAACAGGTCCAGACCACGAAAAAATGTCGTGAAATACGATTTCATATGCCCAGTGACATGCTTAACAAAATTTACCATGTTTGACCTGGTTCTACGCCAGAAAAAAAAAACGGCACGATAGAGTCTCGAATTCGCTCCTCTAATAAGAGCTTGGTAATTTTTAAAATCAAATTGTTCGCTTGCATTTTCTTATATCTAAACTACAACTTTTATTGCGTGGTCTAGACTTACAATCTTTAAGCGTGTATTAATGAGTTTATTTTTTAGTAAATATACTTTGAAATAGTAAATAGTGATAAATAATTTTATGGATTATAATATTCAAGTGCAAAGATACTACTCTTTTATGTCTCTGTTTTATCTCTGCTAGGTACTAATAATGGTGCTTAAAAATCTTTATAAGGCTCATAAAATTTAATTTGTTTCAAGTACCTACATCATTTGTATATATATTTAAAAAACTATTATTAGATTTTATACCTATCAATTAAGAATAATACTCTAATAGTGAGTAACAGTTGCCGCCTGTAAATAATTACACAGGTCTACAAAAAAAAATGTCCTGTCTTTGCAATCAAATCCATAATTTCCTAAGTATTTTGGTGCGCTGAAGCTAAATTTGGCAAAAAAAAAATTTAACCGCGTCAATTTTTTCTCTACACCCCCATATAACCCCCGTAAACTCTTATAGAGGCGATGTTTTAAAAAAAACTTTTTTATTATTTTTTATGATCTCTCATTGTCTCCTGGAATCAAATAATGAACCAAACGAACTTTATATGGAAATTATTTGTTTGTTGGCAGTACTGACATGCTTGGGTTATTTTCTACTTGATGTAATGCCAATGCAATATTTTTATCAGTTGCAGTTCTTTTTCTTCTTGTTGTTTTTGGTTTCTTAAAACCTCCATAATATTTCAAATTAGAACACAAACTTACAAAAGTTTTCCGATCTGGTAAAGGTCCGTCAGGAAAACGTATTTCATATAAACTTATAGCTCTTAAAGCATTTTTACGACATTCCCCATAAATTAAAATCATGTTTAATTTATCTTCATTTCTATGAGAAACCATATTTAATAATAAATATTCACAAAGGAAACAATAATTCGGTACAGCAATACAGTTCTATTGACACACCAATAAACAAAATGTGATTGAAATTTAGAAATGTCCAAACTATTATTCCAAAGGTACCTTTAATTGTATTTAATTTATAAGGTATAAGGATTATTATACTCACTAGATATCAAATATTTTTAATTATAATGTAACCTAATAACAAAGCAATTATATGACAACTTCTTTAAATATTTTCTTCTAAAATTTGTAAATTAAATACAGATTGTCCCACCTCAAAGGACTGAAATGTTGAAGAGGTTACAATTATTCAATATTGGCAAATGCCAACATTTGGACTCAAATATCTCGAAATCGGTTGGTTTTATGGTATTCTTTTTAGAACATAATCTGCTTAGAAATGTATTTTCTTTTACATAAACCGCATTTCAAAGTTTCTCCCATCGAAATATTTCTTTAGAGCACAGCCCTATATATACTGATATATTAACAAAACATTTATATTCAAGAATGCTCTGCTCTGCACGTTGGCTTTTACAGAATTAAAATATCTCTATTCGTTTAGAATATATCCGGCCTGGGAGTTTTTATTGGGACACCCTGTATACAAGTGAGGCACCAGCTCCATCTTCAATCCTTAAATTAATATCTTGTAATTGCAAAATGGTTTATGGAAGACGACGTGAATGTGCAAAAGTTGGATTAGGCTGAAAATGTGCTCCATCTGTAACGGACAAAGTTGTCTGAATTCACCAGCTGAAGACGAGGTCATGGAAGAAGATTCTGCTATCGAGTGAAACCGTTCAATATAGTAGTAGAGTAGGACTATAGGGGAAACCACTTGAATGAAAACGCGCAGAGAGGTCTACCTCACGGGTGGTCTGAAAACGAGCTCTAATTACAATGTGAAAAAAATCAGCAAAAAAGAATCAAAACAAAAAAATAATGCATGAATCTAGTAGAGGAGATTTTGTAGTACAAGTTCCATTCTAGTCTTTTGTACGTCACAGTAGCAATTTTAGAGATATTCAGTGTGAAAAATTACGTAGGACCGATTTTCGTCGGTCGCTCCAAACTACCCATAATTTGAACGCCGATAAAAGGAAAACAGTGAGGAATAGGTCAATAATCTACATGATGTTTTTAGGTAGAGTTTAACTGGAAACATTTTTTTCTATACCTTCCCCGTCAGAGTGGCGGTTTCTAATAAAAATGGGAAAAACTTTAGTAAAATCCCGCCAGGGGGTAGTTTTTCGTGAAGAAAGGGTGGTTGCGCCCACATATAATAATAATAGTAATAGATGGTCTTTATCAGAAAAAAGAAATTCTAACTATTCCTCCACTTATACCCTTAAAAACATGATAACAAGAGACTTGCACTTAGATACTCATATAAAACTAATAGAATTCGTTCCAAGTAACAAGCAAAATAATAATTATAAACTGTGTAACTGAATTACATACACAATACAAATTGTCAAATAAGCAGTTGAAAATAAATACATGTACTTTACACAGTTTTACACATGTTACGTACACTGTTGATTAAATAAAAAAAAAATTAATTTTGTACTTAAATGTATTTATGGAAGAATATTTCAAATAATTTTCAAGCAGATTATAATTTGATATAGCGTTGTAGCAGAAAGAGCGCAGAAAAATGGCAGTGCTATATTGTGGCATGGTCAAAATATCAATAGATTTTATATTATATTATGAATACTTCTTCGACTTACAAGTTTTTGCTTAAGATGCTTCGGCACTGAAGTAGTAGGAACTCTATGAACACACATCAGCAGATGATATTTGTAGGTATTTTCAAGATTAAGCCAACCAAGTTGCAAACGTTTCTGTGAGACATGCTGAAATTTCTTTAATCCAAAAATATAGCGAATGCAGGTAGTTTGAATTTTTTCTAACCTATTTATTGTGCTTTTCTTGTCGAGACATAAAAAAATGCACAATAATACCATTATTAAGAATAGATAAAACTAAAGATTCACAGAGTTTTTTCCTTAGTTTATAATTAATTATATGTATATTGGCATAAAGAAGTTTCAGCACAACGTATGTTTTTTTAACCAATTTGTTAACATGTGTTATAAATCTGAGTTTTGATTCAAATGTGATACCTAAATTTTTTGAATTTGCTGCTGTTGGGAGTCTACTACTCTATAATAAAGTATTTGTATTTTCACATAGCATTTTGTGATACATATTTTGATTAAAAATCTTTATTGCCGATTTGTTTGGGTTAATTTTTAAATTATGTTTTGTAGCAAAAGTATAAATTTCTTGCAAGTCAATATTTATTAAGTTTGTAGCTGCGCGGTAATTGCTAGGATCGAATGAGAAATAAAGTTGTGTATCATCGACATATGCTTGCACAGAACAGTGCTGTATGTTTACAAACATATCTGCTGTGTACAAGAGATAAAGAGGAGGTCCCAATACAGAACCTTGAGGCACACCGGATGATATTAACTGTCTACGAGAATAATTATTTTCAATAAATTTTCTCTGACTACGACCAGTCTGATAAGATTTGATAAAATTTACAGTTATGTCGAAAAACCCAAAATAGTGCAACTTTGCACACAAAAGTTGATGATTTAATTTATCGAAAGCTTTTGTGAAATCGAGCAGAACTAAAACTGTAGCTTGTTTGTTATCTAGGGCTCTAAATATATTATCGGTCACATTTACTAATGTAGATGTTGCACTATGACCCTTTTGAAAACCTGATTGAAATAAAGGAATAATTTTTTGTTCTTTGACATAATCACTTAATTGCTGGTGTACAATTTTCTCAAGAATTTTTTATAGAACCGTTAAAATGCTTACAGAACGCAAGGCAGATATATTTTGAGGATTATTGACCTTTTGCAAAGGACTAACTAGTGCCTTTTTCCATTATTCAGGGAAGTACCCTTGTTCCAGGCAACAATTCATAATGTGAGTGAGATAGTCACCAAATACTGGAAAACTGTATTTTACCATTACTAGGGAAAACTTGTCAGAACCACAAGCATTAGATATTAGATTAAAAAGTACCTTATTAATTATTTCAGTTGAAGTCGTATTAAAATCAAAACTCACATTATTTTTGTACTTCCTTGAGCGAAAAAAAATTATTGTTTCCTCACATGAGTTATTTTTTTCAAAAACAGAAATAAAGTAGTCGTTAATATCATCCGGATTATTCATATTGCTCGGTAAGTGAGTTTTCGAATTCTGTTGGATATTTAGTGATTTTAAAGCATTCCACAAGTATTTTTGGTTTTGTAAACCTTGCAAATGATTTAAATATGCAGTTTCCTCTCTTCTTATAGCAGCTTACGTGTAATTACGCAATTCTTTATAATGGTTCCAATCGCCACGTGATTTCGATCGTTCGTGTTTAATGTACCTAGGCTTTATCTCGCTCTTTGAATAAGATTTTTATGGTATCGGTGATCCAAGGTGAATATGCTTTAGTCGTGCGAATTGTTCTTAATGGTGCGTGTGTATCAAAAACGGAAAGCAAATATTCTGAGAATAAACGTATTTTTACGTCAATATCATTAGTGCAAGATGTTGTGAAATGGTTTCAATTGTAAATCGTTTAAAAATTCATAAAGGAAAAAGAATTTAAAATCAATTTCACTTTATTATTCTCTGTCATGACATAGAATGGGAACTTTTCGGGTCCTTATCTCTACTCCTATAAACTATTCCTGGACGAAATAAAATTTGTGTATATTTTTTTTCTTCTAAAAAGACCAATCGCCGTGGCATGGGCTCTTGGACCATAATAGGATCCGACTGTTCGACGGTATTTGCAATTATTTGCATACTACTTTATTCTTCTTTTCTTGATATTATCTTAATAAACCAATAGATGTGCACCTTCTTTAGTAGCATTGTTACAACTTTTAAATGTCCTATTCCTATAAACCTTTGCCTTGTATTTGTAATATTATGAATTTTAAAATTTCATTAGCACCGGGGGAGAGAGCGTTTCACCAAACTAAGTTTCATGTTACTCTTAAAATATTCTTTATTGAAACAATTTTGTTCCGTGGTGCATAACAAAAATGAGTGTTTTGAAGTGGGCTTCTTATGGTGGACTATCTGTATATTATTGTATTGTTTCGTATCAGTCCCCATTTCTGAGTCACTTTTTGTTAACTGTAAAACTCATAACTAAATGTCTTTGTTGAATTCACGACTCACAATGACTATAAATAAATTGCAACTGATTTACAAGCATAAACCAGCACAAGTTATGAATAAATAAAATAATGTATGTAATTTATAGATTTAATAAAGCATCCTGTGTATTATTTCATGCTGTTGACAGACGATTTTTCTAAATGAGTTCTGGTAGTAGGAAAATGCACACCTACGTCCTTTGGCTACTAATAAATATATAATTTGTTGCCAATGTATTTCATAAACAAAGCTTAATAGGGACTGCTCAACAGTATGTGTATATTATTTTATATCGCTTTAATTATGTAAAAGCCTTAGGTAAATCTTTGGTATAAATCAGGCTGCGGATAATCTGGTGTTTTTGCTATAATTCCCCGCCTCAGTGATTCTGCGCATATTAAGTAAAATGTTAATATTGTTGCATCAGCTAAATCTAATACATTATGATGCTCCGATGGTATGGTTAGGAGCTGTGAAGTTTACACCTATTGAACTACTTCGTGTAGTTCTAACGCATTTCTGGCTGGAGGATTAATTTTTACTACTAGGGGAGTCAAATTCGATCTTAACTTCGGAAAAATTCCCTGATCGATAATTGGAATGTGTTCAGGAAAGTGTGGAGAACAAAATATCAAAATGCCACCACGAGAAATTGTGCGGAATTTTTTTTTTTAAACAAGAATGCGGCATTTCATGAATAAGTTTTAAATTCAGTTTACATGTAAAAACTGACAGCACCGTTGGAAAGAACAGAACATTTTACGAAAGAAACATACAGGGTGTAATCAGTTTCATGTCATTAAAAAACTGGCAATGGGGACCCACTAGACAAACAAAAAATCTGTATGACTTTTCCCTCTAGGGGCACTTTGGAAAAAAACTGACCTAGGTCAGCATTTTAAATATATATTTTTTTAATATTAATGTAGAAAATAATTGAGAACCACTGCTTTTCTTGGTCAATGGACTTGTAGTTCCCAATTTTACTGCTTTTAAATTGTCATAAAAAAGTGCAGTCCTCGGCGTCACACGCGGTGTCAAAGCAAAGGCCTTGGATCATCGACCGCCTTTGATGGACCGCCTCAACCGAACTGAGGCTATTATAAAGAGGTAAATAATTCGTTATCTTCTCCTGCACAACTGCAAGCAAATAATGGCCATAGAAGTTTAAACAGAGCATTTCTTTACATGTGTGTCTTTTAATTTAGAACAAAATATTGGATTACTGTTTATAATTCAGAATATTTAAATGTTATTTATTAACGTTTGTAGCATAAATGAGTGTCCTGGGTTAAAAACTTACCACCTAAGTAAATTATTCGAAGTCTCTGCAGCTGCATCAATACACAGTTCGGTACATCGAATTAAGGACATACGTACTCCGTTCAACACTAAACAATAAACTATCAACTAACGTTGTCAATAAAGAAAAATAAAAGAAAAACTTGGTCCAAAATCCAAAACGGAATACAAAAAGAACGAACAAGTAAGTTGTGTCTGTACGTAATCAAGAATTTAACGACTTGAATGGTAAAGTCAATAAAATTAATCTTAATTATAAATACACAGTGACCTGAAATTCAAAAATAACAAAAACACCTACAGTAACTAAAATATTGCACAAGGGAGAGTCAGAGTAGAAGGCAAAGACACGCGCGACGATTTAAACCTACCTCAATATTCCAGCAGTTCTCAAAAGATTTTATTGAAAATTTGCGAAATCTTTGTTTATTTTTCACCAAAACTGTAAGCTTTAGACCCCATGTTATATAAGGTTTTTTTGTTTGTCTTGTCGTTCCCTACCACCGGTTTTTTTAATAACATGAAACTAGTTACACCCTGCATAAGACATATGTTTGTCGAATTAAAGTTGAGCCAAAGATTAGGGAATTATCAAGATAGGGCAGCCTGTGGAAAACCTTTTACCTTTTAGCAATGGCGCCATTGACGTTGACATTTAAATAGGAGTTCTCGCGCAGTTGCCACATTGTGACAATCATACGGAGATGGTAACATTAGAAAGAGAGGCCAATAGTGAAAATGGACAACACTGTCCTCAAAGAACGACTGAACTCAGCTGACTGTCAGTGGCCAAGGTCACTAAAAAACAGGTTGCTTTGTAATATATGTCACATGAAGTATTTATGCGTTTATATGTAAGGTATATATTTGGTTAGGATAGAATTGTACATTGAAAGAATAATTTTGAAACTTTTTTCTATAAAATTAGGAAAAAACAGCCACACGCAGCTGTCATTGATGTCTATACGTGACGTAGCACTTGTCATTTTAATAAGCCAACCTATCTTTTAGTAAGCTTGGTCAAATTCAGTGAATGTGTAACCGACAAATCCCGAAATCGTTTCCTCTGAATGTCTTGTTCCTTTAAATTGGAGTTCACAACTGTCTTCCTCTATTTAGTCTTCCCCGCCTGACTGTCCTATCTTGTTAGTTCTCTAATCTTTGGTTGAGCGCTCCAAGTCGCGCTACATCGGCCGTCCGTTCACGTTGGAATAGGCTTGTGAGAGCGCACGTGCTGTACATAAGTGGCTATAACTATTCTTTGGCAAAAGTAAATGATATAAAACCAATTGGACATTGCAAAGTAAATTTTTCTGGAAAAATTACGTGTATTGCAATAATACTACTCAATTTAGATTGAAACGTTTTGTTACTGTGGTCACAATACGGAAAACCGCGTAATTTTCAACATTTTTAATGTTTGTTTCAATAAAAACAATAAAATAAAAATAAAACCGAGGTGCGCTTTTGAAGATTAATACCTAAACTTCCACCTCCAAAAGTTGGGATTGTCAAAACAATATATATTTTTTAAATTATTTAACTTTGTTCACACTTGAATTTTCCCTTGTAAAATTAAAAAATCGGTAAAGGTATTTACACAGAACTTCCCTCGTTATTTGTGCATGGCGGTCACACTAAAAAATTAATTACGAAATGACACAGAATAATAATCGGAATATAGTTATTGCTATAATTATAAAGAAAACTTGATAACTTTTGGTCAAAAAAATATACAAATTGCTCATCCAACAGCAAAAGTTCAATACTAAATAGCAGCTGCCACATATGGCAGGCTTGCGCAAATACCTTTACAAATGTCCACCATGACTGAATTATTTCTTGGGATGACCACCCTGTACATTTTTCAATAAAAGTATAATAGGTGCATATGCCAGATATTATTGCAATCTGTCACATTTTCAATCCAACATTCAGGTAATGGAGTGGAAGTATAGTGGTGGTTAAAAAATTTCATTTTTTTTTTAATTTTTCGAAAATGTTGGTAAAAAAATTTTCAAAATTTTTTCTTCTGAAATAGGTTTAAAATGTCAAACGTAAAAATTTTAAATTTGAGCAAAACGGAAAGTTTCCGGCTATTCTATACTAGTGGTAAAAAAGTTTAAAATTTAAAAATTATATACATTTTTTTTTAAATAGGTTTAGAATGTCGTGAAACGTGAAAGTTTTAAATTTGAGCAAAAAAAAGTTTCTATTCTAGTGTTAAATTTTTGCAAAATTTTTTTTTCCGAAATTGGTTTGGAATGTCATGAAACGTGGAAATTTAAAATTTGAGCAAAAATAATTTTTCGTCTATTCTGTAGTTATGATAAATAGATTAAAAATGTTTTCAATTTTTTTTTTTTATTTTTCAAAAACATTTTTAAATTTACTTGAATAATTTTAGAATGCCATGAAAACGTGGATAGTTTAAATCTGAACAAAGAAAAAAAAATCTGTCTTAGTGGTAAAATTTTTTAAAAATAGTAAACAAAATTTCTAATTTTTCTTTTAAATAGATTTAGAACGCTATGAAACGTGAAAATTTTAAATTTGAAAAAATAAAAAAAAAATCCATCTATTTTAGTGGTAAAAAAAATTTCAAAAATGTTGGTAAAAAAAAATTTTTAAAAATTTTCAAAAAAATTTTGTTTTTGAATCAGGCTTAGAATGTCATGAAATGTGGAAATTTTAAATTTGAAGGAAGAAAAAATTTTTTTTTATCAATTTTAGTAGAAAAGAATTTTTCAAAAATGTTGCTAAAAAAATTTCAATTTTTTTTTTTTGAATTAGGCTTAGAATGCCATGAAACGCAGAAATTTTAAATTTGAGTAAAAACATTTTTTTTCATGGTAAAAAATTTTTCAAAAATGTTGGTGAAAAAAATTTTCAAATTTTTTTTTCTGAAATAGGTAAAGCGTGTCATGAAACGTGGAAATTTTAAATTTGAGCAAGAAAAAATTTTTTTCATTATTTATTCCCTTTAGACGGTCCACCCTGTATATTTTCCAGTGAAATTTCTACCATTTCTCCGCTGACAGTAGCGTCAACTACCTACCAAATTTGACTGCTCTCCGTCAAGTACTTTTTTAGTAAATGCACCACCAGACAGACAGACAGACAGACTGACGGAATTGAAAAACCTATATTTTCGTAATCTACGTGTTCTGAAACGTCAGAATCCGAAAAAATCTCGGAGTGTGATTTTTTTTTCGAATACAATACTTCCCTTCGGTATGCGAGGGAACTAAAAATTGTCTTAGAAAAAAACAAGCATGAAAACTTATAACTATCGCCAAATAAATCATTGGTACTTTTTATAATACATATTCAGCCTTAATTTGATCACCTATAAAGTGACAATATCACTTTTCAAAACTTTAATATTTACTATCAAAGTTAGACACTCATAGAGGAATAATGCTTTTTTTTTTAAAGTTTGTGAAACAAATTTTTCTAATTTTCTTGACTAGATAATCCCTTTAAATATTTTATTTTATTTTTTCTTTTTCCATAAATTATTCATATTTCGACGAATTTTATGAAACAATCGAGAATTCATGCAATGCTCCACTTTAAAGTGATATATGCAACAATTAAAATACTCAAAAAATTATTACAATACACGTAATACTTCAAGAAGATGTTACTTTTTAATGTTCAATAGATTTCATATCATTTACTCTTGACACGTGTGTACAGCGCGCGCACCCCCGCAAGCCTACTCCAGTGTGAACAGATGGATATTAACAAGATATATTCAAATACATTGATAAATAACCGAATAAACATGATGTCACGTTTTTGACAACAACTGCCAAATTTTAAAATAAAAAATAATAAAAAAATTTCCTTATACAAAAAATGCGGTGCTTTATAGGTGTATAAAATATTATTTATATAGTATGCATAATTTCCAAGAAATAATGGATTTAAAACTGGAATGGTCAAAATTTCCTTAAAAAGTAGAACATTTTTCAATATAACTTAGCAGAACTTCAAAAGTATTCAATGTATATTATTCGAATTTCAATAATTGATTTAGAATAGACTCATAATGAAGACGTAATTTTTTCAATTTTTTCTGCTTCTCCGTTTCTGAGATATTTGCGGTTAAAGTGAAGGGTCAATACAATTGAATCATATATTAGTTCAAGATATTTAGAAAATAGTTTTTTAACTCCTCTTTCCTCATCAAAAGTTTAGGCGGCAGCCGATTTTAGTAGAAGTTGTTTATAAAAATTCAATATGTTTTATATTTATTTTTAAATAAACAATTGCAACTTTCAGATATTTTATCAAATTTTATCAAACTGCCCTGAAGGTCCATAGCCGTATCTGCATTATTTGATAAGCTAGAAGTCATAAAAGATTCAAAAACGTCGAAAACACATTTAATTTTTATAAACAAATGCGCATAATACCTGATTAATAATAGTTACAAACTTGGAAGTCAACTCATTTAAAGACTAATTAATCCTCTATAAAAACGACCTGAATGTCTATTGTGATATCTTTAATAGTTTAAAAGTTATATCAGTGTTTTAGTTGACAAATCAAGTGCCCGTATCAACTTCTGTGTTGCGTAATATTGAAAAACGCTTTAAAAAATACAAACACATTTTTTTCAATATGTTGTTGCATATGGCTGTTTTTGTAGTTTTTTTAAGATTTAGAAAAAAAACATTAGAATTGTCAGAATTTGTTTATAATAAATTGTTAAATTAATAAACAATGAAATAGTTGATAATTTTTTTTTCTTTTTGTTGCTTTAATGAGGATTGCTAATTATGATTTTTAAGAAGAAAGTAATTTCTTAACTAATTATTCAAATGATGGATAATTAAAAAAACGATTATAAACAATAAGATAATGTTTTTAAGAAAAAAATTTGTTACTAAAAAATCGGTAAAGGTATTTACACAGAACTTCCCTCGTTCATGGCAGTCATTCTAAAAAAATAATAATTACGAAATGACATTGAGAATAATAATCGGAATAGAGTTATTGCTATTATTACAAAGAAAACTTGATAACTTTTGTTCAAAAAAATATACAGATTGCTCATCCAACAGCAAAAGTTCAATACTAAATAGCAGGTGCCACATATGGCAGGCTTGCGGAAATACCTTTACAAATGTCCACCATGACTGAATTATTTCTTGGGATGACCACCCTGTACATTTTTCAATAAAAGTATAATAGGTGCATATGCCAGATAGTATTGCCATCTGTCACATTTTCAATCCAACATTCACGTAGTGGAGTGGAAGTATAGTGGTGGTTAAAAAATTTCATTTTTTTTTAAATTTTTTAAAAGATGTTGGTAAAATAATTTTCAAAATTTTTTCTTCTGAAATAGATTTAAAATGTCAAACGTAGAAATTTTAAATTAGAGCAAAAAGGAAAGTTTCCTTCTATTCTATAGTAGTGCCAAAAAAAGTTTAAAAATTAAAAAGTGCGTATTTTTTAAAATAGGTTTAGAATGCTATGAAACGTGAAAATTTTAAATTTGAGCAAATAAAAAAAAATTCGATCTATTTTAGTGGTAAAAACTTTTTGAAAAATGTTGGTGAAAAAAATTTTCAAACATTTTTTTATGAAATACCTAGGTTTAGAATGTCATTTAAATTTGAGCATTCTAGTGTTAAATTTTTTTCCAAACTGGTAACAAAATGTTGCAAATTTTTTTTTCCGAAATTGGTTTGAAATATCATGAAACGTGAAAATTTTAAATTTGAGCAAAAAAAAATTTTTCGACTGTTCAATAGTAGTGATACATAAATGGATTAAAAATGTTTTCAAATTTTTTTAAAAATTCTTCAAAAACATTTTTAAATTTGTTTGAATAGTTCTAGAATGTCATGGAAACGTGGATAGTTAAAATCTGAACAAAGAAAGAAAAATTCTATCTTAGTGGTAAAAATTTTTAAAAATAGTAAGAAAAATTTCTAATTTTTCTTTTAAATAGATTTAGTACGCTATGAAACGTGGAAATTTTAAATTTGAAGAAATAAAAAAAAATCCATCAATTTTAGTGGTAAACAAATTTTCAAAAATAGTAAAAAAAATTTCAATTTTTTTTTTAATCAGGCTTAGAATGCCATGAAACGTGGAAATTTTAAATTTGAAGAAAGAAAAAAAAATTATTTCATTTTAGTAGTAAAAATTTTTTCAAAAATATTGGTGAAAAAAATTTTCAAAATTTTTTTTCCTGAAATAGGTTAAGCGTGTCATGAAACGGAGAAATTTTAAATTTGAGCAAAAAAAAATTTTTTTCATCTTGGTAAAAATTTTTTCAAAAATGTTTGAAAAAAATTTTCAAATTTTTTTTTTCTGAAATAGGTTTAGCGCGTCATGAAACGTGGAAATTTTAAATTTGAGCGAAAAATAATTTTTTTCTCTATTTATTCCGTTTAGACGGTCCACCCTGTATATTTTCCAGTGAAATTTCTACCATTTCTTCGCTGACAGTAGCGTCAACTACCTACCAAATTTGACTGCTCTCCGTCAAGTAGTTTTTTAGTAAATGCACCAACAGACAGACAGACAGACAGACAGACAGACGGAATTGAAAAACCTATATTTTCGTAATCTACGTGTTCTGAAACGTCAGAATCCGAAAAAATCTCGGAGGGTGATTTTTTCTCGAATACAATACTTCCCTTCGGTATGCGAGGGAAGTAAAAATCACAATATTCTCAAGACAACAAAATTGTAAAGAAAAATATTTTAAATATAAAACTAGTCAATTTGTTTATAAACAACTTATAAAGAAATGACGTAAAATGTTTTTTAACTTTAATGAATGCCTTTCTTCAATGTAAAAATGGTAATAAGATAACGAATTTGAACAAAAAAAATTTTTTGCAACTTTGCTTTTTAATTTTCTGTTTATTTTAAAAAATACACAATTTTTAAAAACTTTTATAATGTGATCTTGTTAAGTATATCTATAGGACGGGCTCCAAGAAGCGAATCTTTTGTAGGCCAATTATTTAAAAAAATAATTTGTCTCCAATGATAACGGAGGTCCCATAAAATTTCGTTAGTTAACAATGGCCTCACTTGTTGAAAAATAAACTTTAACATTTTTTTTCCAAAGGGACCTTATTTCTTGAAGTGTTATGAATACACCATAATTTTTTCAAATTTTTTAATTGATATTTAATAGTATAAAACAATGATTATCTTTAAGAATCTTCTCTCCGATTTCCGATATCGCTTATAGTTTTTGAGTTATAAGCGAAAATCTAAATGCCATTTTTCTTCCATCTTAATTTGTTTATAACTTTTGCAATTTTTTGTGTGCTAATAAAACATTTTAACGCATTTTTCTAGACGTCACTCCGAATCCAATGAGCTGTCGCTCATATTTTTAGGAGCTATTTCAAGATTTAACGCCTTTTTGAACTTGTGAATTAGACTATAGAGGTGATCTTCGAACACCACACTTTCGACTTTCGAAGACAACAAAAAATTCTTTGAATTTTAATTTGTTCAATTATCTACCTAACTATTTAAAATCCTTGTCTAATCCTAATACATTTAAGGTGATAATCAAAAAGCATTTGCTTCTAGGTATTTACTTGAGGAATATAGGCAAACGCTCTTTGAAATTATATCCCATATTAATTAATTAAATATTTATAAATAATTATATACTGAGAAATGCTTACCGTTACTAAAATTTTATAAATTGATAATTGTTTGAGTTTTTACAAATTGTTTGTGTATTGTTCTTGTAGCTGCCTACTTTTTGTACGTATTTTTTCTCACTTTAATGTGTTTACAGTAGCATGCCTTCATGTATGAATTCGATAACTCTATATAGAGTGATATTGTACTGTTTCTCTTTTCACTTGCCAAAAATATTGTACTGTCATTTGGCTAAATAAAGTATCTGTTTGTCTATCCATAAGTAACAGTATCTGCAATAAATTTTCATTTCGCATCGATTGCCGATTGTCGAAACAGGCCTAGTTTCAACGTATAACTTCCACATCCACATAGTGGATTGGAAGTATAGTAATCGTAAAAAAAATATTTTTTTTTCCTTGATATAGGTTTAGAATGTCATGAAACGTCGAGATTTTAAATTTGAGCGAATAAAAATCTGTCTGTCTGTCCGCACGCTTTCTCCGGAACGGTTTAAGATATTGACTTGAAACTTTGTATACGTATATATTATAATAATATAATAATAATAATAATAATAATAATATTAATAATAATAATAATAATAATAATAATAATAAGTCTGGCCAATGGGGGCAATGCAGCCAGCATTGTCTCCATTGCTACCGTAACAGCGTAGATGGTACTGCCAGCGACGCTCCCCACTTCTGGTCCAGGGGTTATTGGGACCAGGGAACCCCCTGCCATACTGGGGCACCTGTCCTTCACCTCATTCCTATTTAACTGCACTATCGCATCCTATCCCTTACGTTTTCCCATCCCGCAGCCTCAAATCCTTATCCCTCCCCTTACCGGAGGAGACAACCTCTTGACGAAATCACCAACACCCATTTAAAATGGAGAGAAAGCAAAATACAGCCTCGGATTTAAACGACGTTAACGGAGATCGGCGAGTAACGAGATCCGCGTCCGGCAGGGGACGGGGGGGTGAGTCGTCCCAGGTCGTCATCCAGCAAAATCCACCCCGCAATAGATACAATAGTTGTAATAGAAAGGTGAATGCTAATAAAGACCTAACCCAACAGCTACCAGAGGTCGTCGCTGATGCAGATGTCAGTGATACACAGACACAAACCACTGAAAGTGTTTCTCCTGAAAGGCAGGAGACCACTAAAGCTGGGAAACTCAGACAGCGTATGAAGTGGACAGAAGATATGAATATACATATCATGCGCTGTTACTATCAAGTTACAAAATTAGAGACAGTTATGATTTACCGCCAGGAACTTCATAATGCTTTCAAGGAGAAATACCCTCATATATAAGTATCCGAACAGAGGATTGCTGACCAGCGAAGGGGCATTGTTAGAAACAACTGGATTCCTGAGGTAAGATTGCTCGAGATTAGAAATGAAGTTGCCAGAACACTTGAGCTGCAGGATCCAGAAAACGATAGAAGAGAAATTGAAGGCCAAGTATTGATGCCCCCAGATGGAGACCCAGATCCGAACAACGATCCTGATCCAGATCCCGACCTGTCTCTAGAAAGACCTAACGATGAAAGGGATGAGGATTTGGAGAGATTGAGACATGAGTTCCAAAAAGCTTTGGTTGAATTTGCAGGCATGGACCCCCTTAGGCGCCCCGCTATCCCACGCCAGAACAGCTCAAAGAAGCTAGCCGCAGCAACTGCAAAGATGAATGATGTATTGTCTAACCATCTAGACCAAGTCACACCTGAGTTTGAAGATCTGCACTCTGCTATCTATGCTGCCGCAGTTTCTGTGGTTAGATTTCTTGGTGGGAATGTCTGCCGTATGAAAAGAATTAAAAAAGCACGACATATGCCAGCATGGGAATATAGACTCTCTTATGGAATAGAAGATCTTAGGCGTAAGATTGGGCAGCTCACACAGTACATGGCAGGCAACAGAAGTGATAAGGTGCTTAAGTCTTTTCATAGACTGCGAGTAGAAGCTGCTAACCACTCGAAACACGACCCACTGAATCAAAGACCAGAGCAATTATTAGACACCCTGCGCCAGAAGTTAGCAGCGAAAACTAAGAGACTGCGAAGATATCGCGAGTCGAGGAATAGAAAAGAGAACAACTCACTTTTCCAACGCAGTGAGAAATTATTCTACCGTAATCTAAGGGAGAGTGCGCAAGAAATCCAAGGTCGTGCACCAACAGTAAAAGAGGTGGATGCATTCTGGCGCGGAATATGGTCTGAACCAGTTAACCACAATGAAGAGACTTCGTGGATTGATTCAGAAAGTGCACGGATAGTGAACACTCCTACAATGGAGAAGGTAGTTATTTCGGCTGGGGATGTCACAGAAGCAGTGAACAAAACCCAGAATTGGAAGGCTCCCGGACCAGACGGTGTTCATAATTTTTGGCTGAAGAGATTACCAGTTGTTCACCCGCTGCTTGCCAAATGCTATAATTCTTTCCTCCAACATCCAGAATCTGTGCCATCGTATTTATCTACGGGCGTAACTTACTTGCTCCCAAAAGATCAGAACACACATGATCCATCCAAGTATCGACCAATAACTTGTCTCTGTACTCTTTATAAAATCCTGACCTCGTGCCTAGCAGATAAGATCTACTTCCACTTAGATCATTATAAGTTACTTGCCACAGAGCAGAAGGGATGTATCAAGCAGTCCCAAGGGTGCAAAGAGCTATTGACAATTGACGCCGTAGTAATGGGGCAAGCAGTCCACAAGTCACGTAATATCTATATGGCATATATCGATTATCGAAAAGCGTTTGACTCTGTGCCGCACTCTTGGTTGCTCAAAGTACTCAGTATGCATAAGATCGACAACACCACCATAACTCTATTGGAGCACCTCATATCATCATGGGCCACTGTTTTGAGTCTTAACTGTGGTAAGGCACGGATTATGTCCGACATCGTGCCAATACGAAGAGGTATTTTTCAGGGAGACAGCCTTAGTCCATTGTGGTTTTGCTTGTCCCTCAACCCTTTGTCTGCACTACTGAATGGCACTGGGTATGGCTATAGGCTCAAGGGAGAGAACGAAGTACATTACATGTTGTCCCACTTGATGTACATGGATGATATCAAGCTGTATGCTGCGACAGATAGACAACTAAGTAATCTTCTCAAGGTAACTGAGAAGTTTTCTGATGATATCCGGATGTCCTTTGGTATTGATAAATGTAAAACACTCAGCATTGAAAGAGGGAAAATCACCCCACATAGATTCGATCTAGATATAAATGACCCTTTTGATGCCATGGAGCAAGGAGACTATTACAAATACCTGGGTCTCCTTCAATCAAAACGGATAGATCATAAAGACGTTCGCAACAAAGTTACAAAGATCTACTTGCAGAGAGTCTCAGCCATTCTCAAGTCCTGGTTAAATGGTAAAAATACTTTTAAGGCGATTAACACCTACGCCATTCCCATCCTAACATACACATTTGGTATTGTTAAGTGGCCTGAGACTGAGATTGAGAATGTGCTAAGATCTACTCGTAAATTGCTGACCAAACACCGAGCACACCACCCCAAGTCAGCAGTTGAAAGGCTTATATTACCCCGGAGTAAAGGAGGACGCGGACTAACTGACATTAAGTGGCTATGTCAGAAACAGATTACCAACCTCCAGCAATACTTCCTTAGTCAAAACTCCCAATTGCATCAAGTGGTAGCTGAAGCTGATAGGTTTTACACCCCTCTAGATCTCCACCATGCTCATCCAGAAGACATGGAAACGGACAGTGCTCGAGTGGCAAACACTTTACGATGTTGGGCTGAGAAGCAGTTGCATGGGAGGCATGCTTATGACCTAAGAAGGCCTCAAGTAGACGAGGAGGCATCAAATGCTTGGCTGCATGATGGAGGCATATTTACAGAGACCGAGGGCTTCATGATAGCCATACAAGACCAGGTGATTGCCACAAAGAATTATCTGAAGTTCATTGTCAAGGTGGATATGGACAACGATAGGTGTAGGCGATGTCAACAGGCTTCCGAGACCATCCAACACATAACTGGGGCTTGTCAGGCATTAGCTGCTTCCGATTATCTAAAGCGGCATAATCAGGTGGGAAGGATAATCCATCAATCACTAGCACACAAGCATGGATTAGTTCAGAATACTGTGCCCTATTATCAGTATACGCCGGCACCAGTAATGGAGAATGAGTCCCACAAACTGTACTGGGACCGATCAGTTATCACGGATAGACCCACCCCCAACAACAGACCGGACGTAATTCTTATCGATAAAGTAAAAAGGGCAACTTTTCTAATAGACATTGGCATTCCTAACACCCATAATCTGGAGCAATATTATAATGAAAAAGTCACCAAATATCTCCCACTGGCCGCGGAAATTAAAGACCTCTGGCGGCAAGAGAAAGTAGTGATTTTGCCACTGATTATTTCCACCACAGGGATCATTACAAAAACGCTGACAAAGAACCTTCAGCAATTGGAAATTTCTCCTAGTTTGAGAAACCAGATTCAGAAAGCAGTTATTCTTGGCACTACATCCATAGTCCGATCATTTTTAAGTATTCCCGCTTAAGGATATCATCTTGCCGGAAAGGCCGATGATATTGTTGAAACCCACTAAAAAAAAAGTGGCGAGAAAGGAAAATAATAATAATAATAATAATAATAATAATAATAATAATAATAATAATAATAATAATAATCATCGCCAAGTGCGGCGCCTGCTGAAAGTGTTTCCCAGAGTGGTAACCCTATACTACCTGAGACCACCCAGGCGGGAAGGAAACGGATACGTATGAAATGGACATTGGAAATAAACACATTCATCATGCGTACGTTTTACAAAATAACAAAACTAGAAACAGATCAGGCGGCATACAGGGACGAACTGCATAGACTATTCACAATACAATACCCTGATATCCCAGTCACGGCCCAACGAATATCGGATCAAAAAAGAGTTATTATCAGGAATAGATTGATCCCGGAGAACATACTCGCACAACTAAAACAAGAAATTGCAGAGGAGTTGCAGCTAACGGAGGCACAGACAAATACAGAAGGCAATCTGGAAGAGGCCACAGATACCATAGAAGATGTAACAGACAACGATATACCTGAACGGATACCATTGGCAGATACAGAAAGGGACAGTGTCAACGAAACATTGCTGCTTCACATCCGGAAAACGTTCGATACCGTACTAGCGAAATACCTAGGAACTGATGCATCAACTCGACCATATATCCCGAAGCAGGGCACTTCTATTAAATTGGCAAAAACTGTAGATATAATCAATCAACACATTCTTCCCGAAAAGAGTTACCTGCTTGACTCATTTGAAGACCTTCATGCCATCATATATTGCGCTGCTCACACCGCAGCGCTTATCAACGGGTCAAAAATTAGTAACCCTTCCTATGGGAAAAATACTCCACCACCGAATAAACCCTTGCCAGGTTGGCAAAGGAGACTAGAACACCGAATCGAATCCCTACGAGCAGACATAGCCAGGTTAATTGAATACTGCCGAAATAAACCTAGCAAAAAACTAACGACTAAAGCCAAGAAAATTATGGAGAAACATAAAGTCCATGGCAAATATGACAAGACCAACCAGCAAGTCAAAGAGGTTATCGATACTATGAAGCAAAAACTCAAGGTCTACAGAGCTAGATTGGACAGATACATGAAGGGAATGAGACGCAGGGAGCAAAATACGCTTTTTGGGAAAGATGAACGGAAATTTTATCGAAAACTGAGAGCCGGAAACAGCAGAGATGATGGAGAGGCCACGGAGTTACCAACTAGTGTACAAATACATACATTCTGGTCGTCAGTTTGGTCAGACGCCACTGAATACAACAGTCGAGCCAGCTGGATGCGTGAGGAAGAAGACCATGCTAGTGGAATCGAGCAAATGCCACACCCAGAAATTACCACAGAGTTACTTCAGAGCATCACAAAAAACCTGCACAATTGGAAAGGCACAGGCAGTGACAACATACATAATTACTGGTACAAGAAATTCACGTTTCTCCACCCCTTCATAGTGAAACACTTCAACGAGTTCGTAATGCATCCAGCTAAGATCCCACAGTTTCTCACTCAAGGAAAAACATATTTGCTTCCAAAAGGCAACATCACTAATAACCCAGCGAAGTACCGACCAATCACTTGCCTTCAAACAATGTACAAACTACTAACATCATGCCTCACAAAGTTGCTCACAGAACACACGGACAAATACAACATTCTAACTGAAGAGCAAAAAGGATGCAGGAAGGGCTCGAAAGGCTGCAAGGAGCAACTAATAATAGACTCTGTCGTACTCAAACAGGTTCAAAAAAAGAATAGAAATCTATCGTGCTGCTATATTGATTATCAAAAAGCCTTTGACTCAGTTCCGCATTCATGGCTAATCCAGGTGTTAAAGTTATACAAAGTCCACCCAGTTCTAATAACACTTCTTCAACAACTAATGAACCAATGGCGTACTACCATCTCCTTATCTTATGACAGGCACACGGTCAGCACTGAGGAAATCCGTATTAGAAGAGGAATATTCCAGGGAGACTCCTTAAGTCCACTGTGGTTTTGTCTGGCATTGAACCCCCTCTCCAATCTCCTCAAACGGACACAAATAGGATACCGCGTCCAGGATCACAACATCTCGCACTTACTCTACATGGACGATCTAAAGTTGTACGCGTCGTCACCATATAAGCTGCAACAACAGATACAATTAGTAGAAAAATTCTCCACAGATATCAACATGAAATTCGGCCTAGACAAATGTAAAACGATCAACATAAAGAGTGGGTCCACCTTAGAAATGATCGGGTTCACCACCGCAGAAGAACAAGAAATTGAACCAATGGAAGAAAGTGACATGTACAAATATCTTGGAATGCAACAGTCGAGAAGAGTAGAACACAGAACTATAAAGGAAGCACTGATTAGAGATTTTATCTCCAGACTCGAACAAGTATGTAAAACCGACTTAGGCAGCAAGAACCTGGTGAAGGCAATTAACACCTATGCAATACCCGTCTTGACCTACTCATTCGGAGTTATCTCGTGGTGCGACACAGACATCGAGAAAATGCAGCGCAAAATTAGAACCACGCTTACAAAGCACAGGAAGCACCACCCGCGCAGTAACACAGCGCGCCTTACGCTTCCGCGCGCAGAGGGAGGAAGGGGAATCAGTGACATTCGTAACCTGCACAACAGTCAGGTCAAAGCTCTAAGAACATACTTCCATCAAAGAAAGCATGACTCCAGTCTTCACGCAAGCATTTGTCTGGCAGACAATTCCTACACACCTCTCAACCTCAATAACACCGACCATCAGGTAAACGAAATCGTCCAAACAAACGGGGAAAAGATACAAGAGTGGAAAAGTATGGCTCTGCATGGTAGACATCCGCATGATCTTGATCGCAATGAGGTCGACAAAAGTGCGTCGAACGCGTGGTTAATATGCGGTCATCTATTTCCAGAGACAGAAGCATTTCTCCTCGCGATCCAGGACCAAGTAATTGATACTAAAAACTATCAAAAACACATAATTAAAAACGCACACGTAACAGACGACAGATGTAGAAAATGTCATGAGAAGCCCGAGACCATTCAGCATATAGTGGGAGCATGCAGTAGACTTTCACAGACTGACTATCTTCATCGACACAACCAGGTAGCCAACATAATCCACCAAGAGTTGGCTAACCATAGCAGTCTCTTAACGGAACAAGTGCCATATTACAAATACACTCCAGAAGCAGTATTGGAAAGTGCAGATTTCAAATTATACTACGACCGCACAATAACAACTGATAAGACCGTGCACTGCAATAGACCAGACATCACATTCTTGGATAAGAGACACAAAACTGCATTTTTAATCGACATAGCTTGCCCTAACACCCACAATCTGCAAAACACAATCGACGAGAAGATGCAGAAATACACGGAGCTAAAATTTGAAATTAAGCGAATCTGGAAGTTAGACAAGGTACAAATTCTGCCAATAGTAATCTCGACCACCGGAATCATACCGTCAGGCCTACGAAATAACATCAAAGCCCTAGGACTGGACTCCAATCTGTTCAAAGTAATGCAGAAAGCCGTCATTCTGAACACCACACGCATCACCCGCAAATTCTTAGAGGATTGAAGATGTTTTGGCTCAGGCCCGCACTTCTTTCCAATACCAGCATAAAAACGCTGAGAGAATTGAAATAAAAAATAATAATAATAATAATAATAATAATAATAATAATAATAATAATAATAATAATAATAATAATAATAATAATAATAATAATAATAATAATAATAATAATAATAATAATAATAACAACAATAATAATAATAATAATAATAATACAGACCGAACGATCGACTATAACCGTCCTGATATAGTCATCATTGAGAAGCAGTTGAAAAGGGCTACAATAATAGATATAGGGTATCCTCTTAGTCACAATCTAATTAAAACCGAAACGGAAAAGATGACGAAGTACGAAAATCTTGCCATTGAAATGAAACACATCTGGAATCTAGACAAAATCGAAATAGTCCCCATCGTTATATCCGCCACTGGAGTGATGACAAAGCATCTTACGAATAACCTCGAAAAAATAGGCCTAAGAAGATCTCTGTACATGGAAATACAAAAGGCTGCCATTCTCCAAACTTGCCACATCGTTAGAAAATTTCTCATGGGACTGATTGAATTACACTACAAAAAGGATAGGCGAGATCAAAGTGAAAAAAAAAAAAATAATAATAATACGTTTATTGCTTACCCAAAAACAAATTTTACAAGTGTTTTTAACCATAATAAAGGGCAAACAAAAGGCCAAATGTTAGGTATGAGATCTGAAACTGGATTGCTCTTGAAGATGTCCGGTGAAGGGTTGGGGGTAAATAGGGGTAAATATGGGGAAAAAAAGCAAGCTGGTAAGAGTACAGAAACTTAAAATTTGATGTATGTACTACAAGCCAGCGCCTCAGATTTTTACTTCTCTCGCATACCGAAGGGAAGTATTGTATTCGAGAAAAAATCGCCCTCCGAGATTTTTTCGGATTCTGACGTTTCAGATCACGGAGATTACGAAAATATAGGTTTTTCAATTCCGCCAGTCTGTCTGTCTGTCTGTTGGTGCATTTACTACAAAAATACTTGACGGAGAGCAGTCAAATTTGGTGGGTAGTTGACGCTACTGTCAGCGCAGAAATGGTAGAAGTTTCACTGGAAAATATACAGGGTGGACTGTCTAAACGGAATAAATAGTGAAAACAATTTTTTTTCGCTCAAATTTAAAATTTCCACGTTTCATGACGCGCTAATCCTATTTCGGGAAAAAAAATTTTTGAAAATTTCTTGCACCAACATTTTTAAACAAAATTTTGCTTACCAAGATGAACAATTTTTTTTGCTCAAATTTAAAATTTCCACGTTTCATGACACGCTAATCCTATTTCGGGGAAAAAAATGTTTGAAAATTTCTTTCACCAACACTTGAAAAAATTTTTACTAGGTACTAAAATAATTGAATTTTTTTTTCTTCACATTTAAAATTTCCATTCTAAGCCTAATTAAAAAAAATAATAATTTTCAAAATTTTTTTTACCACTTGAAAAAATTTTTACTCTTAAATTAGATGAAAAAATTTGTTTTGCTTTCTTCAAATTTAAAATTTCCACGTTTCATGGCATTCTAAACCTGTTTCAAACAAAATTTTTTTGAAAATTTTTTTTACCAACATTTTTTACCACTAAAATAGATGGAAATTTTTTTTTCTTTCGTCAAATTTAAAATTTCCGTTTCATAGCGTTCTAAATCTATTTAAAAGAAAAATTAGAATTTTTTTTACTTACTATTTTAAACAAATTTTACCACGAAGATAGATTTTTTTCTTTGTTCAAATTTAAACTATCCACGTTTCCATGGCATTCTAAAACTATTCAAACAAATTTAAAAATGGTTTTGAAAAAAATAAAAAAAAAATTGAAAACATTTTTAATCTATTTATCACTACCATAAAATAGACGAAAAATTTTTTTTGCTCAAATTTAAAATTTCCACGTTTCATGACATTCCAAACCAATATCGGAAAAAAAATTTTTGCAACATTTTGTTATAAATTTGGAAAACAATTTAACACTAGAATAGATGGAAACATTTTTTTTTGCTCAAATTTAAAATTTTCATGTTTCATAGCATTCTAAACCTATTTAAAAAAAAATATATGATTTTTAAATTTTAAACTTTTTTTACCACTACTATAGAATAGAAGGAAACTTTCCTTTTTGCTCTAATTTAAAATTTCTACGTTTGACATTTTAAACCTATATTAGAAGAAAACAATTTGAAAATTTTTTTAGCAACATTTTTGAAAAATTAAAAAAAAATGAAATTTTTTAACCACCACTATACTTCCACTCCATTACGTGAATGTTGGATTGAAAATATAACAGACGGCAAAAATATCTAGCATATGCACCTATTATACTTTGATGGAAAAATATGGTGGTCATCCTAAGAAATAATTCAGTAATAGTGGACATTTGTAAAGGTATTTGCGCAAGCCTGCTATATGTGGCACCTGCTATTTAGTATTGAACTTTTGCTGTTGGATGAACAATCTGTATATTTTTTGGACCAAAGCTTATCAAGTTTTCTTTGTAATAATAGCAATAACTATATTCCGATTATTATTCTCAATGTCATTTCGTAATTATTAATTTTTTAGAGTGACCGCCATGCACAAATAACGAGGGAAATTCTGTGTAAATACCTTTACCGATTTTTTTATAATATTTTTCAACACCCTACCACCCCTAGTCCATTATTAAAGGGGTTGATAAAATAAAATTCAGATATTCATTTGAAATTTGGGAAACGTATGTACTATAACGACATCTGGAACTAGATTATATTTGGAGATGATTCCGTTGAAGGGTTGGGGGTTAAATAGGGGTAAATAGGAAAAATTAAGTAAAGCAAGCTGGTACGAATACAGAAAGTTGAAATTCGATACATATACTAAAAGCTAAAGCCTCAGATTTTTTTATAATATTTTTTAACCCCCCACCACCCCTACTACAATATTAAAGGGGTTGATAAAATAAAATTGAGATATTCATTTGAAATTTGGTTCACGTATGTACTATAACGACGTCTGAAACTAGATTATATTTTGAGATGATTCCGTTGAAGGGTTGGGGGTAAAATAGGGTTAAATAGGGGAAAACAAGTAAAGCAAGCTGGTAAGAGTATAGAAATTTGGAATTTGCCGTATATACTAGAAGCGATGGCCTCAGGTTTTTAATAATATTTCCCATCCCCCCACCATCCCCACTCCCTTATTAAAAGAGTTAACGATATCTTAAACTAGATTATATATTGACATGATTGGGTTGAAGGAGTAGCAGCAATTGGTCGTAAATAGGGAAAAATAAGTAAAGTAAACTGGTAAGAGTACAGAAATTTGAAATTCGGTGTATGTCCTAGAAGCCAAGACCTCAGATTTTTTTAGTAATATTTTTCAACCCACCACCACCACCCTTAACCCATTATTAAAGGAGTTGATAAAATGAATTTGAGATATTCACTTGAAATTTGGGACACGTTGTGACGGTTTACTTCTGCATGTACCCTGTGTAAAATGAAATTAAGTTCATCACTATAAATTAAAATAATTACTAGCTTAAATAATGTACGTATATGGTATATATTGGGTTGCCTATAGTTTGCAAATCTGAACACAAACTTTCATAGAGAAATAAGAGCTGTAGATAAAATAAAAAGTCGCGTTTTTTTGGCTACCAAGTTATCCGGAAAGAGACAAAAGCGAAAAAATCGCGAGGAGTGATTAACATCTACTACTCGTGTAAACATTAAAAATTTGTCTCACAAAATTACATAGTAAAGATGCATTTTGGTGTTGATTTTTAGTGAAAGGCCTAAGAACAGCTGAGGTAACTTAAACAAATCATAATATGCATTTTTCGAGTGTAATATCAGTCATATGTGTTTTGAGGCCTTAAGAAACGATTCTTTACTTTACTTTTCATTTTCTCCTTTGTTACTGTATGGAAAAATTTTATGCGAGTATCATGAAATAAGAGCTAAATTTATGGATGAATTTTACTGTCATCACGCAAGAAAAGAGCAAAATTGAAGGACAAATTATTGCATATGAGAAAAGTGTAGATTATTAGGACCACTTTTTCTGGTATCGTTACAAACAGGATGAATTTTGAAACAGCAAAGATATTTACCAGATGAGCACCGATTTTATTTTTAAATATTTCATATAATAAAAAAAAAAGTTGTGTTTAACAAAACTGTAATTTCATTATTGTGGTAATTTTGGATTTTAAACATGAATGCCTAAGTACTTGTGTCCTTTCTGTGAACCATCTAACAGCTGTTTTTTGGGGATATTTAATGCATATTGTGTCAAATAAGATTTGAGCAGTTGTACCTATATTTTTTATTTGTTATATTGATAATAGCGCAGATTATCATATTTTATTTAATTACTTCCACATCCACGTAGTGGATTGGAAGTATAGTAATCGCAAAAAAATTTTCAAAAATTTTTATTCGTGAAATAGGTTTAGAATGTCATGAAACGTCGAGATTTTAAATTTGAGCGAAAAAAAATTTCTGTCTGTCTGTCTGTCGATCTGTCGGTCTGTCGGTCTGTCTGTAACTTCTTTGTCCGCACGCTTTCTCCGGAACGGTTTAAGATATTGACCTGAAATTTTGTACACGTATATATTATAACGAGATCTGAAACTGGATTGTTTTTTGAGGAAATCCGGTGAAGGGTTGGGGGTTAAATAGGGGTAAATAGGGGGAAATAAGTAAAGCAAGCTTGTAAGAGTACAGAAACTTGAAATTCGGTGTATGTACTAGAAGTTAAGGCCTCAGATTTTCTTATAATATTTTTCAACCCCCCACCACCCCTACCCCATTAAAGGGGTTGATAAAATAAAGTTGAGATATTCATTTGAAATTTCGTACACGTATGTATTATAACGATGTCTAGAATTAGATTATATTTTGGAATGATTCCGTTGAAGGGTTGGGGGTTAATTTGGGGTAAATAGAGGAATATAAGTAAAACAAGTTGGTAAGAGTACAGAAACTTGAAATTCGGTGTATGTACTAGAAGCCAAAGCGTCAGATTTTTTAATAATATTTTTCAACCCCCACCACCCCTACTCCAATTTGAAAAGGGTTGATAAAATAAAATTGAGATATTCATTTGAAATTTTCTACACGTATGTATTATAACGACATCTGGAACTAGATTATATTTTGAGATAATTCCGTTGAAGGGCTGGGGGTTAAATAGGGGTAAATAGGGGAAAATAAGTAAAGCAAGCTGGTAAGGCTACAGAAACTTGGGATTCGGTGTATGTACTAGAAGCCAAGGTCTCAGATTATTTATAATATTTTTCAACCTCTACCACCTCCGCTTCATTATTAATAGGATTGATAACATCAAATTGAGATATTCACTTGAAAGTTAGTACACGTATGTATTGTAGTGACATCTGATTGAGATGACTCCATTGAGGTGGTAGGTTGTAAATAGTGGAAAATAAATACGGTAAACTAGAAACTTCATTTTTAACGTATATGGTAGAAACCAACTCCTCAAACTTTTCTATGACATCTACCCCAAATATTATTAAAATTCTATGACCAATAATTTCCACATACTAGAGTGCAAATATAGTCAAGATGTTTCCTTTAAAGTGACTTGGACGAATAATCTGGATGTGGAAGTAGTGATTCCTTATGCAGCGGTTTTTTTATATGTGATACCTTGAATCAGAGAGAACATATAGTGTTTTTCAACTAGGCACATCGAGGCTAACTTTTATATATATATTTTTTTCGCGTCATTTACTTATTGTTACATATTTAATACTTTTTACGTGCATAATATTCCACTGATCGATTTTACGGGAATATTTTTTGACCTGTTTGTATCATTAACTTATATCAAACGTATATACCAGTATACAAAATATGTGTCACATTTTCTTCCATTTTATATTATTAAATATTTTTGTCTTAAATTTATTTGTCTATTTTATTCCCCATTTCTGTCGATATTATCGACTGGCGCCCGCACTTAGCTTATTTAACGCCTTATGCAAATATTCATAATATAAAAACTAATTTTTACTTCTCTCGCATACCGAAGGGAAGTACTGTATTCGAGAAAAAATCACCCTCCGAGATTTTTTCGGATTTTGACGTTTCAGATCACGTAGATTACGAAAATATAGGTTTTTCAATTCCGTCAGTCTGTCTGTCCGTCTGTTGGTGCATTAACTAAAAAACTACTTGACGGAGAGTAGTCAAATTTGGTAGATAGTTGACGCCACTCTCAGCGAGGAAATGGTTAAACGTTCACTGGAAAATATACAGGGTCTAAAGGGAATAAATAATGAAAAACAAATTTTTTTGTTCAAATTTAAAATTTCCACGTTTCATGACACGCTAAACCTATTTCAGAAAAAAAATTAGAAAATTTTTTCACCATCATTTTTGAACAAATTTTACCACTAAAATAGATGAAAATTTTTTTTTTCCTTTTTCAAATTTAAAATTTTCACGTTTCATGGCATTCTAAACATATTTAAAAAAAAAAGATTTTATTTTACCATTTTTGAAAATTTTTTACCACTAAAATAGATGGAAAATTTTGTTTCTTTGTTCATATTTAAAATTTCCACGTTCCAGAGCGTTCTAAACCTATTTAAAAAATATATTTTTTTTATCATTTTTGAAAAAATTTTACCACTAAATGGATGGAATTTTTTTTTCTTTGCTCAGATTTAAAATATCCACGTTTTCATGACATTCTAATCTTATTCAAATAAATTTAAAAGTTTTTTAAAATTTTTTTGAAAAAATTTTTAATCTATTCATCACTGCTAGCTAGCTGAAAAAATTTTTTAGCTCAAATTTAAAATTTCCACATTTCATGACATTTCAAACCCACTTCGGTAAAAAAAATTTACAACCACTTTTTTTACCATTTTGGAAAAAAAATAACCACTAGAATAGATGAAAAAAAATTGTTTTGCTCAAATTTAAAATTTTCACGTTTCATGACATTCTAAACATATTTCAGAAAAAAAAAAAATTGAAATTTTTTTTCACCTGCATTTTTCAAAAATTTTTAACATTTGTTTCTTTGGTCAAATTTAAAATGTTCATGTTTCATGGCATTCTAAATGATTAAAAAAAAAATAATTTGTAATCTTTTTTTATCACTACTATGGAAGGAATCTTTCCTTTTTGCTCAAATTTGAAATTTCCACATTTCATGACATTCTAAACCTATTTCAGAAAAAAAAAATGAAAATTTTTTTACCAACCTTTTTGAGAAATAAAAAAAAATGAAATTTTTTAACTACCACTATTCCTCCACTCCATTACGTGAATGTTTATTTGAAAATGCGACAGATGGCAATAATATTTGGCATATGCACATATTATGCTTTTATTGAAAAATGTACATAAAGGGTGGTCATCCCAAGAAATAATTCAGTCGTGGTGTACATTTGTAAAGGTATTTGCGCAATCCTTCCATATTTGGCACCTGTCATTTAGTATTGAACTTTTGCTGTTTAATGAGCACTCTGTATATTTTTTTGACCAAAACTTATCAGGTTTTCTTTGTAATAATAGTGATAGCCATATTTCGATTATTATTTTCAATGTCATTTCGTAATTATAAATTTTTTATAGTGACCGCCATGCACAAATAAAGAGGGAAGTTCTGTGTAAATACCTTTACCGATTTAAAAGCAAACTAAACGTATTCACAATTCTAACTGAGCTATCGGCCTGTTGTCGCTTACTATTTGAAAAGCTAGTAAGTACACCACAGTGTATGTATTATTACGACATCTGGAACTAGATTATATTTTGAGACGACTTCGTTGAAGGGTTGAGGGTTAAATATGATTAAATAGGGGAGAATAAGTAATTCAAGCTGGTAAGGGTACACAAATGTGGAATTTGATGTATGTACTAGACACCAAGGCCTCAGAGTTTTTTCTAATATTTTTCAAACACCACCATCTCCGCTCCATTATTAATGGGTTTGATAACACAAAATTGAGGTATTTACTTTAAAGTAAGTACACGTATGTATTGTAATGACATGTGATTGAGATGATTCCACTGAAGGGGTGGGACGTGGTAGGTTGGAATAGGGGAAAATAAGTAGGGTAAATTAAAAACTTCATTTTTAACGTATATGGTAGAAACCAACGCCTTAAACTTTTCTATTACATATGCAAATATTAAAATTCTATGACCAATCATTTCCACATACTAGTGTGCAAATCTAGTCAGGATGTTTCCTTTAAAGCGACTTGGATGAAAAATCTGGATGTGGAAGTGGTGATTCCTTAGGCAGCGGTTTTTATTAAAAGTGTCGAATATACCATTTAAACTATGGGTGGGTGTGGCTGTGGGTGTCACATTACTGGACCATATATTAGGGCTCTACAAAGGTGACATTTGTAACTAAGTGCGGTTCTTCAGGTTCATAGGGCCAACTTTCCGGAACGATATGAATAACAATAATAATAATAACACAGATTCTTTAAATAATTTTATTAATCCATTTTGTTGATACAAATATTCTGGGTGTAATGGCCCAGAAAATTTTGAAAGGGCTGTATAAAAACCTCTAATATTTTAAAGTATCGATTACCACTAGAACAAATAAGATCGTCTGAATCTTTTGGAAGAAATCCTAAAATCCCCTTTCTTGCAGTTTTTTTATTTAAACAGAAAAACGGCTGGACCGAATTTGGGGATATTTCTTTCAGATCATAAAATACGCTTCGATAGGCATCATTATGAAGTTGATATCATTTTTTATTTGTATGATTTCGTGTAGGAAAATAGTATCCAGGTAAGTACGTATGTACATAGGTATTCTTTTCAAAAACAGTTGACAAATACTGTGGGGGACCGGAACATAAAAATATGCTTAAAATTTTGTTTACAATTACAATTACTTCCGTGCTGGGAAGAATAACTTTAATTTCTTCGGTAATGAAAATCATCCTCAGTTAGGAGTGGTTATTAAATCATTATTTACTATTATACTAGGGCCAGGAAGTCTTGTCAGAAGATCCAAGGGCGTACGGAGTTACAAAATTCGTAAATTGGCACGTACGTAATTCGAGGAAATGAAAGTACTCGAATTGTGTTAATTATGCTACCTTATGTCATAAATTTAAAACATTATGCTTAAATCTGGCAGCATTAGCTCCACGTATTATAACAGTGCAGCCACAAAGATTTATTCGATGCATTAAACCCGTTACTATCGTAAATATACAGGGTTGGGCAGTAGTCCCGGCACGGCTCGATTACAGGCGAACGGGACCTCGTATCAACTTTGGGTTTTCGACACTGTATTCAGTGAAATTTTTAAAACTTCTTGACATGTATTTCAGGACCGTGACGTAATTACGTTCGGAGGTGTGACATAAGTGTCAATTTTTTTAAATGAAACACCCGGTATATTTTTCCATATTTGTATACTTTAAGGAGTCCCAAATTCAACGATGTAACATTTGTATGGATTCTGTTATGTAATGTGGTCTCAATAAGGGAAAATTAGAAATTACAATCGTAATTAACAGAGAATAGCTTTATTTTATTAAATGTTCAAATTGGAATCCTTCCACTGCCTGACAATGTGCTAGCCTGTCCACAAATTCCCGCTGAACATTTTGGAGGGACTGAGGTGTAATATTATCAGCAACCGCTAGAATTCTTTCTTGAAGCTCTTGTACCGTGGCAGGTCTTGTGCGATACACCACAGACTTCAAATAACCCCAGAAAAAAATCAAGAGGGGTTAGGTCAGGTGGTCTAGCTGGCCATTCGATATGACCCCTTCTACCTATCCATCTCCGGAGAAAGACAGTGTCCAAAAAATCTCTTACAATTCTGGCATAGTGTGGCGGAGCTTCGTCATGCTGGAAGTACACGTCATTTGCGATCACCTGAGGATTCTCGCGGTTGGGAAATATCTGAATTACAGCGGGTATAACTCTTTCGCATAATAAAGTTAAATAGGTATCAGCAGTTAAATTACCATTTAGAGAAAACGGCCCCATTACATGTGTTCCAATTATACCCTAACAGACATTTACTTTTTGTGGATGTTGTGTGTGCATTTCTTCCATCCAATGTAGATTTTCAGCAGATTAATAGCGACAATTGTGACGATTGACAAATCCATTTAAACAAAATGTAGCCTCATCGGAAAACAAAATGCGATCTACAAACTGTGGTGTCTCGTCTAAGAAATTCATAATTTGTTGGCAAAACTGCATTCGACGATCAGGGTCATCTTCCGCAAGTTCCTGAAGTAAGCTGACATTGTAGGGATGTATTTTATTTCTCCTTAGTATTCTTCGAATGGATCTTTCACTGTTACCGGTTTCTAATGAAAGTTTCGGAATTGACGTTTTAGGCTTCTCCTGAATCGCTAACAGTACATCTAAAGCTCTGTCGTCGTTTGTCGCTGTTTTTGGGCGGCAAGATTTTGGTAAATGCTTGACATTTCCCGTATGTTCAAAATTGTGCAAAATTCGACATGCTGTCGACTTGCAAATCGGGTTTCGCTCAGGAAAGGTATCGTTGAAGAGGTCACTTGCTTCCTGAAGGGATCGACGCCTCTCTCCGAATCCAATCATCATGAGTAAAGTTATCCGTTCAGTGTCGTTCAGTTGAGTCATTTTAAAGACACGTTTTTAGAATCATAAATTAGTAGTACAAAATTAATGTCACAGTGACGTTTATACCACGACTTACTTAGATAAACCAGTAAAATAATGAGAACAATTTAACTATGACCTGTGTTTTTATTAAACGACTGCAAAAAAAACTTGTTTACGTGGGTCTTAGTTTTGTAAAAAAAATGGTAAAAAAAGAGTGTCTTATTTGGATACAGCTGTTTGGATATCCACTGTTCTCTGTTAATTACGATTGTAATTTCTAATTTTCCCTTATTGAGAACACATTACATAACAGAATCCATACAAACGTTACATCGTTGAATTCGGTACTCCTTAAAGTATACAAATATGGAAAAATGTACCGGGTGTTTCAATTAAAAAAATTGACACTTATGTCACACCTCCGAACGTAATGACGTCACGGTCCTGAAATACATGTCAAGAAGTTCTAATAATTTCGCTGAATACAGTGTCGAAATCCCGAAGTTGATACGAGGTCCCGTTCGGCTGTAATCGAGCCGTTCCGGGACTATTGCCCAACCCTGTATATGTACGCCATTGATTGCCGTAGTTTAGTCTCGTGAAGTTTGTTTATCAGAGTTCCGCCAGTAGTTGAACAAATTATTATGTATAAAGTCACCACATTCAAACGTTTATTCTATTTGGTCGATTGTATCAATTGCACATAATGACCTAGTAGTGGTTTTCATCTCTAGTAGGCGGATAAAATGTAAAATATTTCTCTGAATTATGTGGGATTATATAGCAGAACGAGGTGCCGCTTAAGTATTATATATCAGGTACTATCCTTTGACCAGAAGGCCGCTGATTTTCTGTTCTATTGCCAAGACCTTTTGGCCCTGCTATATGTACCAATTCCTATTTGTTTCTCATTAGACTGCAAAACGGTTCTCATTACTAAATTTATTTCTGATTCATATAAAAATTATGTTCTTTTTTGTTTGCTTAACTAATTTGACTTCATCAAATATATGAAGTGTTTATTGAATCCATAAATCCATAAAAAATTACTTATTGCTTTTCACATAGAAACTGCCAATTAAAGTATCATATTCTGTAGTCAATACATTTTTTATTATTAATAATGTATTGAAAAATATGACTATATAAGTCTGTAATATTTACAATTTATTATTAAGGGGAAAGTTTACCTGATTGCCTTCTTCATATTTACAGTCAATACACGTTAATAAATAAAATTTATAAAAACATTCCATAATGCTCATAACAATAAAATGAGTCGTAGCTCATTTTCTAAAAATAGAAACTGATAAACTAAATTCATCTGAATTGAATTTTTACAATATTAAATTTTAACATAGACAACAAGAAGTTGATTATCTTACTTTTTATTGGGTATTTTGCCATTGAAAAATATTTAAAAATTTTAATGAAAAAACCTCTGCGCCAAACGGATTAGACAGAGGTTGGTTCTTGAGTACTTGACAGTTTCAAAAAGTCTCACACCTAAAAATATACAAACTAGAACAATGGTATAAACAAAAAACTGAAAATCAAAGCTATAGGTACTTAACGTTTCGGAAGAGAATCTACTTCCGTTCTCAAAACTTTTTTGGCCGTCAACCATGACAGTTCTTTGTTTATGTATTTCCATAGTCACGTGAGCTATTAAATTATATTTATCTTATTTTTACTTAGTTGGTCTCTAAGGATGGGCAACCAACTAATACAAAAATCTATTGAATAATTAGAAACGCATCTATCCTCGTTTAATAAAATAATCGCAGATTCTTTAAGTTTTCTTTTAGTTCCGTTGCTCTCTTTTTCCAAAATCTTCGCCGAGTCGCATTTAAATCTATGATTATTATCTCACGCGTGTTCACAAATTTTGGATTTTTCTAATTCTCCCCTTCTAGCATAATTTCTATGTTCACCAAGCCTTACGTTGAAAGGTCTAGATGATTCACCTACGTAATGTTTTTCGCACTCACACGGAACACTATAAATAAAATTTTTTGAATTTTGAACAATATTTGGAGGTTTGGTTCTTGATAAAACCATTCTTAGCGTGGAGCCCGTTTGAAAAACCGTTCGTACGGAAAACCTATTCCCAATTTTTCGTAATTTATCCGATAAACCATGTATATATGGAATTACTGCCATTGGCCTAAATACCTCAGGTTGTGATAGTATATTCTCTCTACTACCAATGTTCAATAACTGATTATCAACAAAACTCTCAGGATATTGATGATTTAATAAGACAGTTTTTATAAATTGTTTTTCGTTCCTTAATATTACATCATTTGAAGAAATAATTTTGGCCCTGTCATACAAACACTTAACAACACCTTTCTTAACACTAATATGTTGATTTGAATTGAATTTTAAGTATCTGTTTGTGTGTGTTTGTTTTCTATACACACTGGTTTGGTATGTGTTATCTAATTTTTTAATTAAAATATCTAAGAAAGGTAATTCATTATTATTCTCTATTTCTATTGTAAATTTAGTTGAAGGTTCTTTTTCGTTAATCTGATTCAAGAAATTACTTAAACATTCTTTACTATAAGGCCATATAGCAAAAATGGCATCTACATATCTCCACCATACAATGGGTTTATAAGCTCGATTATGAATATTACTTTCCTCGAAATTTTCCATGAAAATGTTACTTTTCTTCCGAAACGTTAACTACCTATAGCTTTGATTTTTAGTTTTTGGTTTATAACATTGTTCTAGTTTATATATTTTTAGGTGTGATACTTTTTGAAACAGTCAAGTACTCAAGAACCAACCTCTGTCTGATCCGTTTGGCGCAGAGGTTTTTTCTTTAAAATTTTTAAATATTTTTCAGTGGCAAAATGCCCAATAAAAAGTGAGAAAATCTGAGTATGCCACAAATAAACAATTACAGTCAAGAAGTTGATTAATATATCAACACCTAATTCGATGATTCTAAAAAATAATTTAGAGCAATGTCTGTGTTAATTTCCCACTTCGTTAGAATGAGACTCAAATTCCGAAATAGTAGCTTAGAAACAAATGGATGATGGGAAAGTTTATGACAAAGTAAGATAAGACTGTGGTTTGGTGGTGATTCCCAATCTATAATTCTGTATTTCCATAGAATGGTAATTTTTTCAATCCGCCTGTCTACTAATTTGCGACATAATAGGATTCTAGAAAACGTTCTCATTTCCATCTAAAGATATTTTTATCGAGAAAATTGTGAAAAAAAAAGTAGTGCAGAAAAGTAATACTTAAGGTGTCAGGTAAAGAGATTAGGGAAGGGAAGGTGAAGAAAGGAAGCGTGGGTTTATTACCTAAGGGGCAGCTTGTCACCAGAAATAAGAGTTTGGTTAGTCTTCTTTCAGGAAACATAATTTGTAATGAAAACATGATAATGATTGTTATAATAATAGAGGTGTATTTGTTAGATTTCTAGAGTTCAAATAATCGGTAAAGGTATTTACACAGAACTTCCCTCTTTATTTACACAGGGCGATCACTCCAAAAAATTATTAATTGCGGAACCACACATGATAATAATAATCGGAAGAAAAAAGAAAACCGGATAACTTTTGGCCAAAAAAATATACAGAGTGGTCATCCGATAGCAAAAATTCAATATTAAATAAAAGATGCCAAATATGGAAGGCTTTGGTAAATACCATTAGAAAGAGTGATTGCGAAAAAGGCCTAAAATTCGCCTATTTTTGCAAGGGAAAGAGCAAAATAAATCCTATAGGGCTCAAATTAAACTTTGAGAAATTTCAAGGTGAGCGCATGTTTAACTTTTTGAAAAAATGCAAAAATCGCCC
Source organism: Stenurella melanura (assembly GCA_963583905.1). NCBI lineage: Eukaryota > Metazoa > Arthropoda > Insecta > Coleoptera > Cerambycidae > Stenurella > Stenurella melanura. The sequence continues at coordinate 14,574,242 of OY757317.1, forward strand.
CTATTTAAAGGTAGAAAATATTTAAAAAGGGCAGTATATAATGAATTTTTCAAAAGATAAAACAGCTCTGATATTACTCAGATTTTATATTGTATGAATTTTTTACGCATTATATATGATTCTGTAGCGTATTTGGAAGAATTTAGGAAATTTTTCTACAACCCTCCAACACCTTGTAATAATTAAAATACCAACACCAGAAAACGAAAAAATTCATAGGTCCTACCCACATGATAAAATCGTCATGGGTTTTTCACTAAAAAGCAATTTTTTTTATGAAATAGGTTTAGAATGCCATGAAGCGTGGAAAATTTTAATTTAAGCAAAAAACATTTCTCATCTTTCTACTGACAAAAAAATTTCAAAATATCTTAATTTTTTTTCTGAAATGGGTTTCGAATCTCATGAAACGTGGATATTTTGAATTTGAGCATCAACAAATTTTGTCCACCATTTACTCTTATTTTTCACAAAATGTTTGCTTTTGAATTTTTTTTTCTGAAATAAGTTTAGAATGTCATAAAACGTGGAAATTTTAAATTTGAGCAAAAAAAATGTTTTCGTCTACTCTGTAGTAGCGATAAATAAAAAAATGTTCAAAACATTTAAAAAAATTTTCAAAAACATTTTTAAATTTGTTTGAATAGGTTTAGAATGCCATGGAAACGTGGAAAAAAAATTCCATCTATTTTAGTGGTAACATTTTTTCAAAAATGATAAAAGAAAATTCAAATTTTTTTTTAAATAGGTTTAGAATGCCATGAAACGTGGAAATTTTAAATTTGAGCAAAGAACAAATTTTTTCCATCTGTTTTAGTGGTAAAACATTTTTCAAAAATGTTGGTGTAAAAAATTTTCATTTTTTTTTTCTGAAATAGGTTTAGCGTGTCATGAAACGTGGAAATTTTAAATTTGAACAAAAAAAAATTTTTTTCATTATTTGTTCCCTTTAGACGGTCCACCCTGTATATTTCCCAGTGAAAGTTTAACCACTTCTTTGCTGACAGTAGCGTCAACTACCTACCAAATTTGACTGCTCTCCGTCATGTAGTCTTTTAGTTAATGCACCAACAGACAGACAGACAGACTGACGGAGTTGAACAACCAATGTTTTCGTAATCTACGTGTTCTGAAACGTCAAAATCCAAATAAATCTCGGAGGGTGATTTTTTCTCGAATACAATACTTCCCTTCGGTATGCGAGGGAAGTAAAAAGAGAATTAATGTTATATCAAAAATTGTAACAGTTGCTTCACAAAAATACACAGTTCGTTACTGCAGTTAACCTAAAAAGTTTCATCAATTTGCTTTCTAAAGATATCCTTGTTAATGAAAATTTATTTTTGGTGTTAATTTCTTTAGTTCTTTAATGTTTCATTTGATGTAATATACATCATTTCTTTATTTTGCTTCTTTAGTCAAGAAGGCTAAATTTTGAATTCGCCGCTCCCAAGAATAAAATTAATATTTCGACAGAAATTGCTGTCTTTTCTCCACACTGTAAACTCGAAAATGGCCTATGTTTCATATGTACTTCTTAAATATTTACGGAAATACATATTGAACTACAATTTAAAATTTGAAAAAAGAGTTCTTTTTTGTCCATCACAATTCCTTGAGAAATATGATTTGTATTAAATTATTCGTTCATTTTATTTCCTCATTTCATGTTTTATTTTATGGTTAGTGATCAATATTTGAAGAAAAATGGTTTGTATATACACGTTTTAACGTTACCGACTTATACATCAGGGAATACATAGAAGCTATGCAATTTAAGCGGGGAATTGCCTAGTAGATATATCTTTCGGGTGGCAAATAAATAATGCAAACTTTTCGATAGAGAAAAGGTTTGGCAACATTTTCATGTTGAAGGTAGCTCGTCTCCAGGCGTCGATGATTGGCGTTAATAGCGAGAATAGGCCGACGCGACGTTAAATAAGTTAATAAAAAAGAAGAAAGGACGATTGGGGAATGTAGTTTTATTCCTGAGCGACATATTTCTAAAGCGCCGAATTTCAAGTGATACAAAAACGTTCGCTCAAGGCCTGATAGCATTTGTTTCAGCTCTCAGTCTTTGATTATCTATTTACTTATTTGCCATTCAAATACATAACAGCTTAAAAACCCAAATGGTATAATATTAATAATAATGAAAAATTAATGAGAGTCAATTTTTTTACATTTAAACCTAAACTAACAATAACAGGTACCCAAGGCAAGAATTAATCCTGCTTAACTAAAAGGAAAATATTATCAAAAAACCTGAGGCCATCGCTTCTAGTATATACACCAAGTCCAAAATTTCTATACTCTTACCAGCTTGCTTTACTTATTTTCCCCTATTTAACCCCCAAGCCCTCAACAGAAGCTTCTCAAAATATAATCTAATTCCAGATGTAGTTATAATACATACGTGTACCAAATTACAAGCGAACATTTTAATTTAATTTTATAAACTCCTTTAATAATGGAGTAGGGGTGGTGGGGGGTTGAAAAATATTATAAAAAGTCTGAGGTTTTGCCTTCTAGTATATACACAGAATTCCAAATTTCTGTATTCGTACCAGCTTGCATTACTTATTTTCCCCTATTTAGCCCTATTTGACCCCCAACCCTTCAATGGAATCATCTCAAAATCAAGTTTATGTACTCTTACCAACTTGCTTTACATATTTCCCCATATTTACCCCTATTTACCCCCCAACCCTTCGCCGGATATCTTCGAAAAACAATCCGGTTCCATATCTCGTTATAATATACACGTACAAAATTTCAAGTCAATATCTTAAACCGTTCCGGAGAAAGCGTGCGGACAAAAAAAAAAGGTTACAGACAGACACACCGACAGACCGACAGACAGACAGAATTTTTCGTTTCGCTCATATTTAAAATCTCGAGGTTTCATGACATTCTAAACCTATTTCAAGAAAAAAAAAATTGAAATTCTTTTTACGATTACTATACTTCCAATCCACTACGTGGATGTGGAAGTAAATAACTATATCTTGGGAAATATAATTAGCACTTTTGTCGTAAACGTTGTGTAATTGAATGTTGCCCATATGTTGTGTTATGGTGATCAATATGAATCAATTGCTGATGTCTTGTAGCATATATGATGATAGACGTAAAGGAAAAAATTCTCTCAGTTCGGGTATTGCATACATATTTTCTTACCTTTTGTTGGGTATTTTGCCACTGAAAAATACAGGGTGTTTTTAAAATGTATGTCAATCACTTAACCACGGACTCAGCATGTCAAAAGAAGTTGATTCAGCCTAATTTACCTCTATCCAAAATCGCACCCCTATGAATATACAGCCCTCTAAAGTTGGGATTAAAAATATTTATTTTTTTAATATTGTGCAAATGGCTGTAGATATCTTTTTCAATTTCGGAACACTGAAATGTATGTCAAAGGGTAATAGTTTAAAGTAAAAACTGTTTAAAATCAAATTTTATAAAAGGCCGATTTGGGGGTAAACTACCCTTCCCTCCTACCCCCTCTTTTAGTGGTACGCCTATGACTTTTTGATATAGGGCATTTTATATAAAATTTAATTATAAAACTTTTCTTTATCTTGTTTTTTTTTCATTTAGATAACCATTTTCAAATGAATCTGGAAATACTAAAACCATTATGAAAAGTGGAACATATGAAATAAAAAAGTTCTTCTGTGTAATTTTGGCATTTGAAGTTACTGGTATTATAATAAAAGATGTGCATTGCTATCATAAATTGTAAAATTAAAAAAATGTTTAAATAGGTTTTTTTATTAAATAAAAATCACAGAAACTAAAACATCAATCATTAAAGCAACAAAGTAAATTAAAATAATATTAGAAGTAAAACAACAAATAATGAAATAAATTAAAAATAAAATAAAAAAATATCGAACATTAAAATTTTATTTCAGAATGTGCTCAAAATGATTTCCATTTTGTCGTACACAATACCTTGCCCTTTTTAGAAGCGAAAATCTCACATTCTGAAACACGGCAGGAATGTTTCTAAATTCCTCGGCTGATTGTTGAATTCTTTGTCGGAGATGTTCAACGCTCTCTATTGGAACAAAATATACTTTTTCCTTCATAGCTCCCCAAAGACAGAAGTCAATTGGGTTTAAATCAGGGGACCGAGCAGGCCAACTGACTGGAGCATCAGCTCCTCGACCTATCCAACGTCCTGGAAAACGCCTTGATAAACATTGCCTGACTTGCATTCTATAATGGGGTGGAGCACCATCTTGTAAATACCACATGTTTTCTCTAATATTAAGATTAACAATATCTAATTGCTCAGGCAATTCATTTTCCAGAAAATCTAGGTAGTCAGCTCCATTTAAACGACGTGGAAAGAAAACAGGTCCAATTAGATGGTTATCAACAATACCTGCCCAAACATTAACAGAAAAATTACGCTAAAAATGCGTTTCTATCTTTGCATTGGGATTTTCTTCAGACCAAATGTGATAATTATGATGATTTGTAATACCATTTCTATGAAATGAGGCCTCATCAGTTGACAAAATGGTGTTTACAAAACTTACATTTCTTCCATTTTTTCTGAGAAGCCAGTTACAAAATTCCATTCGAGAACCGTAATCTTGAGGTTCCAATGCCTGAACAGTCTGTATATGAAATGGAACTAGTAATTGTTCTTTTAATGTTCTCCATACTGAATAATACGATACTCCTACCTGAGAAGCTATTTTACGCACACTGCTTTCAGGCCGTTCTGATACAATATCTAAAATTTCCTCTTCGACCTCTGGAACTAGCACAGTCCTAGGTCTGCGACACTTCCCAGCACGATCATTTGATAGACTTCCAGTTTCCCTTGCACGACGATCGACTGCAAAAAATGTACATCTATGAGGATGCCGACGGTTTGGAAACTTTTCCGCATAACGCCTAGCTGCACTAGAACCATTTCCATTACATTCGCCTAATATTCTAATCATATCCACCATTTCGGTATTAGAATAACTCATATTAAATGCCATTGTTAACAATTAATAGCTGGTATCTATTAAAGCAGTTTGACAAAAATGACAGGTGTCAACTACCTATTAAATTTTCACAGGTGCCTTTGATCATCATCTACATTAATTTTAAACATTATTTGTGTTATTCTACAAAGGCGTGGTAATGGTTTTAATATTTCCAGATTCATTTGAAAATGGTTATCTAAACGAAAAAAAAACAAGATAAAAAAAAGTTTTATAATTAAATTTTATATAAAATGCGACATATCAAAAAAGTCATAGGCGTACCACTAAAAGAGGGGGTAGGAGGGAAGGGTAGTTTACCCCCAAATCGGCCTTTTAGAAAATTTGATTTTAAACAGTTTTTACTTTAAACTATTACCCTTTGACATACATTTCAGTGTTCCGAAATTGAAAAAGATATCTACAGCCATTTGCACAATATTAAAAAAATAAATATTTTTAATCCCAACTTTAGAGGGCTGTATATTCATAGGGGTGCGATTTTGGATAGAGGTAAATTAGGCTGAATCAACTTCTTTTGACATGCTGAGTCCGTGGTTAAGTGATTGACATACTTTTTAAAAACACCCTGTATACAAAAATTTTAATAAGGAAACCTCTGCGCCAAATGGATCAGACAGAGGTTGGTTCTTGAATACTTAATTGTTTCAAAAAGTCTCAGATCTAAAAATATATGAACTAGAACATATTATAAACTGGTGAGACGCCTTTAGAAAATGTAGAATAAATTTAGAAAATAATAATTTTATTTAAGTAAGCAAATATAAATAGGGAACATAAAAAGTTAGTTTTTTTGGGTACTTCGCATAGTTGGTAGTCATCGACAGTATCGACACATGCTCGCTGTCGCGTAGTAGATAGTTTCTCCGGTATTTATGGTCTTAAAAATAATATAATAGTTACACGTTATTAAAGCGAATTACAAATTGTTTATTTGGTAATAGTGTCGAGAACCAGCCTCTCACACACCATACCTATCCTATCTCAAGAATTACCTCGAAGATACACCAGGAACGTCACAACGTGGTAAGTTTTCGACACATTTTATTTAGTATTTTTAGAAATTTGTTCACATTTTGGAATACAGTCTGCTCTCTAGTTAAAGCCCTGAGTTGGCCTAACCATAAGCTAAAAAGGGAAAATGAAAGCTATAGGAAGTTAACGTTTCGGAAGAAAATCTACTTCCGTTCTCAAAACTTTTGGCCGTCAATCATGGCAGTTCTTTGTTTATGTATTTCCATAGTCACGTGAGACATTAAATTATATTTATCCTATTACTTCCACATCCACGTACTGGATTATAGTAATCGTAAAAAAAGTATCAATTTTTTACTTCCCTCGTATACCGAAGTAAAGTATTGTATTCGAGAAAAAATCACCCTCCGAGATTTTTACGGATTTTGACGTTTCAGATAACGTAGATTACGAAAATATAGGTTTTCAATGCCGTCAGTCTGTCTGTCTGTCTATCTGTCTGTCTGTTGGTGCATTAAGTAAAAAAGGGAATAAATGTTGAAAATTTTTTTCAAACATTTTTAAAAAAATTTTTAGCACTAAAATAGATGAAAAAATGTCTTCTTTGTTCAAATTTAAAATTTCCACGTTTCATGGCATTCTAAACCTATTTCAAAAAAATATATTTAAATTTTTTTTTACCAAACATTTTTGAAAAATTTTTTACCACTAAAATAGATAAAAAAATTTATTTTTTTTGTTCAATTTTTGAATTTCCACGTTTCATGGCATTCTAAACCCATTTCAAAAAAAAAATCTTTTAAAATTTTTCTCTACTATTTTGAAAACAATTTTACCGCTAAAATAGATGGAACTTTTTTTTCTTTGTTGAAATTTAAAATTTCCACGTTTCCATTGCATTCTAATCCTATTCAAACAAATTTAAAAAAAAATTTGAAAAATTAAGAAAAAAAATTATCACTACTTACTATAGAATAGATGAAAAATTTTTTTTGCTCAAATTTAAAATTTCTACGTTTCATGATATTCCAAACCTATTTCGGAAAAAAAATTGCAACATTTTTTTTGAATTGTGGAAAAAAAATTTACCACTAAGTAGAATAGATGGAAAACATTTATTTTGCTCAAATTTAAAATTTTCACGTTTCATGACATTCTAAACCTATTTCACAAAAAAAAAAAATTTGGAAATTTTTTTCACCAATATTTTTGAAAAATGTTTTACCACTTAAATAGATGGAATTTTTTTTTTCTCAAATTTAAAATTTTCACGGTTCAAGGCATTCTAAACTTATTAAAAAAAAAAAATTTACCACTACTATAGATTAGAAGGAATCTTTCCCTGCTGGCCCATGCACAAATAAAGAGGGAAGTTTTGTGTAAATACCTTTACCAATTTTTTTTCCCTGAAATAGGTTTAGAATCTCAAGAAACGTCAAGATTTTAAATTTGGGAGAAAAAGAAATTTCTGTCTGTCTGTCGGTCTGTAACTTTTTTGTCCGCACGTTTTCTCCGAAACGGTTTAAGATATTGGCTTGAAATACTTTGGTACATGCATATATTATAACGACATCAAGAATTAGATTATAATTTGGGATTATTCTGATGAAGGGTTGGGGATTAAATGGGGGTAAATAGGAGAAAATAAGTAAAGCAAGGTGGTAAGAGTATAGTAACTGAGAATTCGGTGGATGTACTAGAAACCAAGGCCTCAGTTCATTTTATAATATTTTTCAACCCCCCACAACCCTTACTAAACTATTAAAAGGGTTGGTAAAATAAAATTGAGATTTTCACTTGAAATTTGGTACACGTATGTATTATAACGACATCTGGAACTAGATTATATTTTGAGATGGTTCCGATGAAGGATTGGGGGTTAAATAGGGGTAAATAAGGGGAAAAAAGTAAAGCAAGTTGGTACGAGTACAGTAAATTGCAATTCGGTGTATGTACTAGAAGTCAAAGCCTCAAATTTTTTTGTAATATTTTTCAACCCCCCACCACCCCATACTCCATTATTAAAGCGGCTGATAAAATAAAATTGAGACATTCCTTTGAAATTTGGTATACGTGTGTATTATAACGATATCTGGATCTAGATTATATTTTGAGAAGATACCGTTTAAGGATTGAGGGTTATTTAGGAGTAGATAGAGAAATATAAATAGAGCAAGTTGGTAAGAGTACAGGAACTTGAAATTCGATGTATGTACTAGAAGCCAAGGTCTCAGATTATTTTTAATGTTTTTCAACCCCCCAGCACCCCTGCTCTATTATTAAAAGAGTTGATAACATTAAATTTTGATTTTCACTTGAAATTTGGTAGATGTATGTATTATAACGACATCTGGAACTAGACTATATTTTGAGATGATTCCCTTGAAGGGTTGAGTGTTAAATAGGAGTAAATAGGGGAAAATAAGTAAATCAAGCTGGTAAGAGTACAGAAATGTGGGATTTGGTGTATATACTAGAAACCAAGGCCTCAGATTTCTTTCTAATATTTTTCAAATCCCACCACCTCCTCTCCATTAATAATGGGAATGATAACAAAAAATTAAGATATTCACTTGAAAGTTAGCACACGTATGTATTGTAATGACATCTGATTGAGATAATTCCAGTGAAGGGGTGGGAGGTGGTAGGTTGTGAATAGGGGAAATAAGTAAGGTAAACTAGAAATTTAATTTTTAACGTATATGGTAGAAACCAACGCCTCAAACTTTTTTATGACATTTGTCCCAAATATTATTAAAATTCTAAGACCAATATTTTCCACATACTAGAGTGCAAATCCAATCAAGATGTTTCCGTTAAAGTGACTTGGATGAAAAATCTGGATGTGGAAGTAGTGATTCCTTAGGCAGTGGTTTTCTTACTTATTTCATCTCTAAGGATGGGCAACCAACTAGTATAAAAATCTATTGAATAATTTGAAACCCATCTATCCTATCTATTCTCATTTAATAAAATAATCGCGGATTCTTTAAGTTTTATTTTAGTTCCGTTGCTCTCTTTTTCCAAAATCTTCGCCGAGTCCCAATGAATCCTGTGATTATTATCCCATGCGTGTTCACAAATTTTGGATTTTTCAAATTCTCCCCTTCTAGCGTAACTTCTATGTTCACCAAGTCTTACGTTGAAATGTCTAGATGATTCACCTACGTAATGTTTTTAACACTCTCACGGAACACTATAAATACAATTTTCTGAATTTTGAACAATCTTTAGAGGTTTGGTTTTTAGTAAAACCGATCTTAGCTTGGAGCAAGTTTGAAAACCCGTTCGTACGGAAAACCTATTCCTAATTTTTCGTAATTTATTCGATAAACCATGTATAATATATGGAATTACTGCCATTGACGTAAATACCTCAGGTTGTGATAGTATATTCTTTGAACTTCCAATATTCAATAACTGACTATCAACAAAACTCTCAGGATATTGATTATTTAATAAGACAGTTTTTAAAAATTACTTTTCGTTCCTTAATACTACATCATTTGAAGAAATAATTTTGGCTTTGTCATACACGCATTTAACAACACCTTTCTTAACACTAATATGTTGATCTGAATTGAAATTTAAGTATCTGTTTGTGTGTGTTTATTTTCTATATACACTGATTTGGTATGTGTTATTGAATTATTTAATTAAAATATTTAAGAAAGGTAATTCAAAAAATTACTTAAACATTCTTTACTATAAGGCCATATAGCAAAAATGTCGTCTACATATCTCCACCATACAATGGGTTTATAAGCTAGATTATTAATATTACTTTCCACAAAATTTTCCATGAAAATGTTACTTAATATTGGAGATAATGAAGAACCCATGGCCATCCCAAAGTCTTGTTGATAGAAGTCATTATTTAACTGATAGAATGTTGTTTTAATGCAAAGTGTAAATAATTCCATTATAGTTTCAATGCTTAACTTAGTTCTATTCGCCAAATTCAGATCTTGTTGCAATTCGTTTTTAATTATTATTAATGTTTTATCTACAGGTACATTTGTAAATAGGCTTACTACATCAAAACTGACCATTACATGATTATTGTTAAAATGATTTTCTGACAGCTTTTTTTTAAATCTTAGCTACTTTTAATATAAGACTCGGAGGAACCTGATAACGGATTTAGAATTTTTAATAAATATTTTGAGAATTTGCTACATGGAGAATTATTTGAACTCACAATTTGTCTTAAGGGAATGTCAGGTTTATGAATTTTTGGCAAACGATAGAAATGAGGAGGTTTGCTTTGATGTGGAGTTAAGATCTTTCGTTCAATATCTGTAAATTCGTTTTTGTGTTTAAATAAGACTATATATTTTGTTTTCTGAAGAATTTGTAGGATTTTTATTTGCATAAGTACATATTATTTATTATTCTAAAAGAAAAATATATTTCATTTACAAATGCCCGTTCTTATAGATAATCCAAACCTATCATTTTTATTCTTTCATTGTAATGGACTTCTGGTTAATTAATGTTTAGCTTATGTAAAATGAATTTGGTAAAATTTTGAACACGTTCAAGCCTGTTAATATTATTCATAAACTTTGGTTTCCAAATCACCGAACAATATTCGAGACTACTAAGCACCAAAGATTTATATAATATTAGAATTGATCATCTGCATACTATCTAGGAATAAATCCACACAACGTATATGCCCTTTTAATTTGCGTATCTACATATTCATTAGAATTAAAATCACTAGTAAGTGTAACGGCTAAGTCGCTAATACGAACAACATGAGTTAGGTCTACTCCGTTTATGCTATAATTATATCAAATTGGTTGTTTTCTTTTCGATTAAGTTAATATTTTGCATTTGTTGGTATTAAGTTCCATATTATTTATTTCACACCAGTGAAATAATATGTTCAGGTCATTCCGCAATGTTTGGGAATCATAATGACTATTAACCTCGGTGAATACTTTTAAATTGTCTGCGAATAATAATGCCTTACATTCTAGTTCCATTAATATGTCGTTGATAAAATCACGAACTAAATCGGGCCTAAGTGCGGCCCCTGGGGGACACCAGATGATAGACAAAACGGTATGGACTTATAATTTTCAATTTTAACTATGAAAGTTCTGTCGTTTAAATAATTACAAAGCCACCGAAGGAGGAATTCATTTACACCTATGTTTCCATTTATATAATAAAATAGTAGGATCTACTTCCCTCACATACCGAAGAGAAATATTGTATTCGAGAAAAAATCACCCTCCGAGATTTTTTCGAATTTACGCGTTTTAGATCACGTAGATTACGAAAATATAGGTTTTTCAATTCCGTCAGTCTGTCTGTCCGTCTGTTGGTGTATTATCTAAAAAAACTACTTGACGGATAATAGTCAAATTTGGTAGGTAGCTGACACTACTACCAGCGAAGAAATTGTTCAACTTTCACTGGAAAATATGCAGGGTGTACCGTCTAAAGAGAATAAATAATGAGAAAATAATGTTTTTGCTCAAATTTAAAATTTCCACGTTTCATGACATTCTAAATCTAATTCAGAAAAAACAATTTACCAGTAGAAAAACGAAATTCATTTTGCTCAAATTTAATATTTCGGCGATTCATGACATTCTAAATTTATTTCATAAAAAAAATTTTTCAAAAAGAAAAATTTGAAAATTCTGTCAGAAATTTTTTTTCAAATAATTTAAAATATATTTTTACTACTAGATGGAAAAACATTTTTGCTCAAATTTAAAATTTCCACGTTTCATGACATTCCAAACTTATTCCAGAAAAAAAAATTCAAAAGCAAAGATTTTTTGAAAATGTTTTTACCATGCCAAGAATACATGGTGGAAACGATTGTTTTGCTCAAATTTAAATTTTCCACATTTCGTGACATTTTAAATTTGTTGCATTAAACAAATTTTTCAAAAAGAAAAATTTTAAAATTTTGTCTAAAACTTTTTTTTTAAACATTTTAAAATATATCTTTACTAACTACTAATATATATGATGGAAAAATATTTTTGCTCAAATTTAAAATTTCCACGTTTCATGACATTCTAAACTTATTTCGGAAAAAAAAATTTTAATAGCAAAAATGTTTAAAACATTTTTTTACTGTACCAAGAATAAATAGTGAAAAAATTATTTTTTTGCTCAAATTTAAAATTTCCACATTTCATGACATTCCAAACCTATTTCAGAAAAAAAAAGTCGGTAAAGGTATTTACACAGAACTTCCCTCATTATTTGTGCATGGCGGTCACCTAAAAAATTATTAATTACGAAATAACATTGAGAATAATAATCGGAAGATAGTTATTGCTATTATTACAAAGAAAACCTGATAACTTTCGGTCAAAAAATATACAGAGTGCTCATCCAACAGCAAAAGTTCAATACTAAATAACAGGTGCCAAATATGGAAGGCTTGCGCAAATACCTTTGCAAATGTCCACCATGACTGAATGGGCCTTTACAGTACATTCGAATTTTGACATTTAAATATGGTGGGTGTCATTTGGGGAAAATAAAATAATTTTTTATCTAAAAATGAGGCGTCTTAGAACAGCAATCTCTGAGAAATAAATTAGCGAAATACAACAACTTTCACGGGGTATTTCAAACGCTCTAGTTTCACGCGCCTTGGTTGCACACGTAATCCCACCAATCATCATCGAGGACACAACAGAAGAACTTGCAAACCGACAACACTGCGATCGCCGAGCGTGCGGATAGCGGATAACCTTAAACTTTCATTTGAGCTGTCGTCTTTTCTGGGGCATTTTCGGTCGTATTTTCACAGAATGGAACAAAACACTGCTTGCTAGACATTTTACTCGAAATCGGAGGCTTTCAATTTACGCTAACCTCAAAACCAAAATGTTAACATCAACAAGCTGTCAAACGTCTAGTCATGAGCGATATGTCACTGCCGGTGATTAAATCACCGTGATTATATAAAATATTAATATAAAGTGTAATTTACATCGTTTTACTTTCAATTCATACTTGTCCAGTGCTGCTTAATGCAGCCATATATTCACACAAACAAATTACGGCGAACGGTAAACATATCAGCTTGCAGATTATGATGGCGTTAGTTTAAAACCACCGGAAGTGAAAAATATAAGTCGCCGTTAAGGAGTGATTGGAAAATCGCGATATCGTCCATCACTACAAACGTCAATTGAATGCTGATTTTGTACAACGTTGCCGAGTCGCCTTTCACACTATTGGCTTGGGATTGCTGACGTGTTAATGGCGCGTTACGGATAATCGTTTAAATTGGACTTGTAAATAGGTGATTTTAATTATTTTTTTCTGGCTCTAATCTGCATCAAAATAGAAATTGAAAAAATACGGGTATTTTAATTTTTCATAAAATTTATGATTCCGCAAGAAAAAAAATATGCTGAAAAGGCCCATTATTTCTTGGGATGACCAACCTGTACATTTTTCAATAAAAGTCTAATAGGTGCATATGCCAGGTATTATTGCCATCTGTCACATTTTCAATTCCACATTCACGTAATGGAGTGGAAGTATAGTGATGCTTAAAATTTTTTTTTGAAAATTTTCAAAAATGTTGGTAAAAAAAATTTTCATTTTTTTTTTCTTCTGAAATAGGTTTAGAATGTCATGAAACGTAGAAATTTTAAATTTGAGCAAAAAGAAAAGTTACTTTCTATTCTATAGTAGTGGTAAAAAAGTTTACAAATTTAAAAATTATGTGTTTTTTTTAAATAGGTTTAGAATGAAACGTGAAAATTTCAAATTTTGAGCAAATAAAAAAAAATGTTCGTCTATTTTGGTGGTAAAAAATTTTTCAAAAATGTTGGTGAAAAAAATTTTCCACATTTTTTTTTCTGAAATAGAATGTCATGAAACGTGTAAATTTTAAATTTGAACAAAAAATGTTGTTTCCATCTATTCTAGTGTTAAATTTTTTCCAAAATGGTAAAGAAAATGTTGCAATTTTTTTTTCCGAAATAGGTTTGGAATATCATGAAACGTAGAAATTTTAAGCAAAAACAAATTGTTTTCGTCAATTCGGTAGTAGTGATAAATAGATTAAAAATGTGTTCAAAAATGTTTTTAAATTTTTCAAAAACATTTTCAAATTTGTTTGAATAGTTTTAGAATGCCATGGAAACATGGAAATTTTAAATCTGAACAAAGAAAAAAATTCCATCTATTTTAGTGGTAAAATTTTTTCAAAAATGGTAAAAAATCTTCATTTTTTTTTAAATAGATTTAGAACGCTATGAAACGTGGAATTTTAAAATTTGAAGAAAGAAAAAAAAATTCTATCTGTTTCAGTGGCAAAAAATTTTTCAATGGTTAAAAAAATTTCAAATTTTTTTTTTTTTAAATAGGTTTAGAATGCCATGAAACGTGGAAATTTTTAATTTAAACAGAAAAAAAGAATTTCATCTATATTAGTGGTAAAAAATTTTCAAATGGTGAAAAAAATGTTCTAATTTTTTGTTTCTGAAATAGGTTTAGCGTGTCATGAAACGTGGAGATAATGAATTTGAGCAAGAAAAAAATGTTTCACTATTTATTCCGTTTAGACGGTCCACCCTATATATTTTCCAGTGAAAGTTTAACCACTTCTTCGCTGACAATAGGGTCAACTACCTACCAAATTTGACTGCTCTCCGTCAAGTACTTTTTTAATTAATGCACCAACAGACAGACAGAGACAGACAGACAGACAGACAGACTGACGGGATTAAAAAACCTATATTTTCGTAATCTACGTGATCTCGAAAAAATCTCGAAGGGTGATTTTTTCTCGATACAATACTTCCCTTCGGTATGCGAGGGAAGTATAACTTTTTTACCAGTAGAAAGATGGGAATTTTTTTTTGCTCAGGTTTAAATTTTCCACGTTTCATGGCATTCTAAACCCATTTCATAAAAAAATTTTTTTTTTTCAAAATCGATTGTATCATGTGGGTAGGACCTATGAATTTTTTCGTTTTCTGGTGTTGGTATCTTAATTATTACAATGTTGATATTTTAATTATTACAAGGCGTTGTAGGACAGTTTCATAAATTCTTCCAAATACGATACAGAATAATACATAATCCGTAAAAACTTCATACAATATAAAATGTAAGTAATAACAGAGTTGTTTTATCTTTTAAAAATTTCTCAGTTTAATTTGAGCTCTATAGGATTTATTTTGCTCTTTCCTTTGGCCAGCTATCTACTATGCAAATTTTAGGCCTTTTTTGCGGTCATTCTTTGTAAACGTATTTACGCAAGCCTTCCATATTTGGCACTTTTTATTTAATATTAAATTTTTGCTGTCGGATGACCACTGTATATTTTTTTGTAATAATACCTTCCGATTACTATTCTCATGTATGGTTTCGTAATTAACATTTTTTTAGAGTGACCGTCCTGTATAAATAAAGAGGGAAGTTCTGTGTAAATACCTTTACCGATTTTTTTAAATCGGTAAATACTGAGACAAGTTGCATTCTTTGTTCAATAGCCTCCATTATGTGATTGCTATAAATAGATAAATTTGAAGAAGTTGATTTTTCACTGAGGTACCATGTTCTGAGATTATAATTGTTTCTATTTCAGCGAATAATTAATCTATCTATTACTAGCGATTCTAATACTTTTGTCATTGAACACAAACTCGAAATGGATTAATTACGCATCTCCTGACTTAAACAAGGGTGTGTCATAAGCATTTTTCCATAAATGGGGAAATATTCCTTCATTTAATAACAAGTTATATATCGCACACAAAGGTAGCGTCAGTGACGGACTGACGGGCTACACATTTTTACAAAATATTGAGTTATATTATCTAGTCCTGAACTCTTATTACTGTAAAGTGACACAAGCTCGTTTAAAAAGTTAGTGAACCTCATTAAAATTACAAAATAACCATAGAAAATCCACGAAAAAACTACATGTCACAAGCACGATTTATCATTTAAAGCGCAAACAACAAGCTCTGTAATTATACATAAACATTATAGCAGGAATTAAATATGCATGTTATTGAAATAAACTTGCATATTATTTCTTGTCGTAATTACATGATATGCATATGCCGGAGCCCACATGCTGAGCCACATTTTTATATTATTAACATGTACAATTTATTGCAGCTTTTTATTAAAAATTCTAGAGGTGAGAAGTTGACCTGTCCTACTGTCTGTTTGTGTTGCGTACTTAAGGCCAGAAAAATTACAGATTCTAGTACATATCTCTCAAAAATACGAGAAGCAAATCTAAACCATTTAACTTTTACCTTCGTCAAAAATCTGACAGTTGCAGTTGATGGGATATTGTTTTAGGCCAGTCATTAAAGCAAAAAAATCGGTAAAGGTATTTATACAGAACTTCCCTCGTTCATGGCAGTCTCTCTAAAAAAATAATAATTACGAAATGACATTGAGAATAATAATCGGAGTAGAGTTATTGCTATTATTACAAAGAAAACTTGATAAGTTTTGGTCAAAAAAATATACAGATTGCTCATCCAACAGCAAAAGTTCAATACTAAATAGCAGGTGCCACATATGGCAGGCTTGCGCAAATACCTTTACAAATGTCCACCATGACTGAATTATTTCTTGGGATGACCACCCTGTACATTTTTCAATAAAAGTATGTGCATATGCCAGATGTTATTGCCATCTGTCACATTTTCAATCCAACATTCACGTAATGGAGTGGAAGTATAGTGGTGGTTAAAAAATTTCATTTTTTAAAAATTTTTCAAAAGATGGTAAAATAATTTTCAAATTTTTTTCTTCTGAAATAGGTTTAAGATGTCAAAGGTAGAAATTTTAAATTAGAGCAAAAAGGAAAGTTTCCTTCTGTTCTATAGTAGTGCTAAAAAAAGTTTAAAAATTAAAAAAGATGTATTTTTAAAATAGGTTTAGAATGCTATGAAACGTGAAAATTTTAAATTTGAGCAAATAAAAAAAAATTCGATCTATTTTAGTGGTAAAAACTTTTTGAAAAATGTTGGTGAAAAAAATTTTCAAATTTTTTTTCTGAAATACCTAGGTTTAGAATGTCATTTAAATTTAAGCATTCTGGTGTTAAATTTTTTTCCAAACTGATAACAAAATGTTGCAAATTTTTTTTTCCGAAATTGGTTTGGAATATCATGAAACGTGGAAATTTTAAATTTGAGCAAAAAAAATTTTTTCGTCTGTTCTATAGTAGTGATACATAAATGGACTAAAAATGTTTTCAAATTTTCTAAAAAATTCTTCAAAAACATTTTTAAATTTGTTTGAATAGTTTTAGAATGTCATGGAAACGTGGATAGTTAAAATCTGAACAAAGAAAGAAAAATTCTATCTTAGTGATAAAATTTCAAAAAACTTTTTTTTTTAATCAGGCTTAGAATGCCATGAACGTGAAAATTTTAAATTTGAAGAAAGAAAAAAAAATTCATTTTAGTAGTAAACATTTTCTCAAAAATATTGGTGAAAAAAAATTTTCAAATTTTTTTTTACTGAACTAGGTTAAGCGTGTCATGAAACGTAGAAATTTTAAATTTGAGCAAAAACAAATTTTTTTCATCTTGGTAAAAATTTTTTCAAAAATGTTTGAAAAAAATTTTCAAAAAATTTTTTTTTCTGAAATAGGTTTAGCGCGTCATGAAACGTGGAAATTTTAAATTTGAGCAAAAAAAAATTTTTTTCAACTTGGTAAAAATTTTTTCAAAAATGTTTGAAAAAAATTTTCAAAATTTTTTTCACTATTTATTCCGTTTAGACGGTCCACCCTGTATATTTTTCAGTGAAAATTCTACCAGTTCTTCGCTGACAGTAGGGTTAACTACCTACCAAATTTGACTGCTCTCCGTCAAGTAGTTTTTTAGTAAATACACCAACAGACAGACAGACAGACAGACAGACAGACAGACAGACAGACAGACAGACCGACAGACAGACAGACTGACGGAATTGAAAAACCTATATTTTCGGAATCTACGTGTTCTGAAACGTCAGAATCCGAAAAAATCTCGGAGGGTGATTTTTTCTCGAATACAATACTTCCCTTCGGTATGCGAGGGAAGTAAAAGGTATGAAAAATTGCGAAAGTCTTTAATCTTTGAGAGAATATTGTAGGAGGTGAAAAAATAATGAAACCGGTTTTGCACCCTTTTCCGCCCCCCGGAACATTGTTTAATACGTTTATTTTCAATAACTTTTTGAAAAAAAAAATCCGATATTTATGCAAACCTTGGAGAACATTTTAATAATTATTACACATATTAAATCAAGTTTGCACCCTGCTGCGATGACTGGAACATTGCAAATACTTGTTTTTTATTTTATAATGAAATTTTTCGTTGAAAAAAACTGCGAAAGTTATGAAAATTATTGTTTATGTAACAGAGTAGGGTCACAAACCCGTTTGTAATTTTGCATAACTTTCTTTACCCCGGAAGACTTTTTTCATAATTTTTTTATCTGGCACGGGCACGATTTTTACGTTTTAAACAATAAGTAGGAGTCTATATAATTGCGAACGTCTTAAAATCGGGTAGCAATTGTTTGTAACACGAATAAATGATATAATCTGAGTTTGCAACCTCGTAAATGTCCCGGAAGTTAATAAAATTACCTATTATTTAAATAATGAAGCTATGCTTGACTCAAAAAAATCGGTAAAGGTCTTTACACAAAACTTCCCTCGTTATATGTGCATGGCGGTCACTCTAAAAAATTAATAATTACGAAATGACATTGAGAATAATAATCGGAATATAGTTATTGCTATTATTACAAAGAAAACTTGATAAGTTTTGGTCAAAAAAATATACAGATTGCTCATCCAACAGCAAAAGCTCAATACAAATAACAGGTGCCACATATGGCAGGCTTGCGCAAATATCTTTACAAATGTCCACCATGACTGAATTATTTCTTGGGATGACCACCCTGTACATTTTTCAATAAAAGTATAATAGGTGTATATGTCAGATATTATTGCCATCCGTCACATCAATCCAACATTCGCGTAATGGAGTGGAAGTATAGTGGTGGTTAAAAAATTTCATTTTTATTTTAATTTTTCAAAAATGTTAAAAAAAAATTTAAAATTTTTTCTTCTGAAATAGGTTTAAAATGTCAAACGTAGACATTTTAAATTTGAGCAAAAAGGAAAGATTCCGTCTATTCTATAATAGTGGTAAAAGAAGTTTAAGATTTAAAAATTACATATTTTCTTTAAATAGGTTTAGAATGTCATGAAACGTGAAACTTTTAAATTTGAGTAAAAAAGTTTCCATCTATTCTAGTGTTAATTTTTTTTCCAAACTGGTAGCAAAATGTTGCAAACATTTTTTTCCGAAATTGGTTTGGAATGTCATGAAACGTGGAAATTTTAAATTTGAGCAAACCAAATTTTTCGTTTATTCTATAGTAGTGATCTTTATAGATTAAAAATAATTTCAAATATTTAAAAAAAAATTTCTAAAACATTTTTAAATTTGTTTGAATAGTTTTAGAATGCCATGGAAACGTGGATAGTTAAAATCTGAACAAAGAAAAAAATTCTATCTTAGTGGTAATATATTTTAAAAATAGTAAACAAAATTTCTAATTTTTCTTTTAAATAGATTTAGAACGCTATGAAACGTGGAAATTTTAAATTTGAAGAAATAAAAAAAACATCTATTTTAGTGGTAAAAAAAATTTCAAAAATGTTGGTAAAAAAAAATGTCAAAAAATGTTCAATTTTTTTTTTTTCTGAATCAGGCTTAGAATGCCATGAAACGTGGATATTTTAAATTTGAAGAAAAAAAAAATTATCATTTTAGTAGAAAAAAATTTTTCAAAAATATTGATAAAAAAAATTTAATTTTTTTTTATTATTTTTAGAATGCCGTGAAACGTAGAAATTTTAAATTTGAGCAAAAAAATTTTTTCCATCTTGGTAAAAAATTTTTCAAAAATGGTGAAAAAAGTTTTTTTTTTTTTCAGAAATAGGTTTAGCGTGTCATGAAACGTGGA
The DNA here is from genome assembly GCA_963583905.1 of Stenurella melanura. NCBI lineage: Eukaryota > Metazoa > Arthropoda > Insecta > Coleoptera > Cerambycidae > Stenurella > Stenurella melanura. Next base: position 14,594,236 of record OY757317.1, read on the forward strand.
AATTTTAAATTTGAACAAAAATTTTTTTTTTTATCTTGGTAAAAATTTTTTCAATAATGGAAAAAATTTTCAAATTTTTTTTTTCCAGAAATGGGATTAGCGCGTCATGAAACGTGGAAATTTTAAATTTGAACAAAGAAAAATTTTTTTTCACTATTTATTCCGTTTAGACGGTCCACCCTGTATATTCTTCAGTGAAAATTCTACCAGTTCTTGGCTGACAGTAGTGTTAACTACCTACCAAATTTGACTGCTCTCCGTCAAGTAGTTTTTTAGTTAATGCACCAACAGACAGACAGACAGACAGACAGACAGACAGACTGATGGAATTGAAAAACCTATATTTTCGGAATCTACGTGTTCTGAAACGTCAGAATCCGAAAAAATCTGGGAGGGTGATTTTTTCTCGAATACAATACTTCCCTTCGGTATGCGAGGGAAGTAAAAAAATTTCAAAAAATTTTCAAATTTTTTTTTTTCTGAATCAGGCTTAGAATGCCACGAAACGTGGAAATTTTAAATTTGAAGAAAAAAAAATTATCATTTTAGTAGAAAAAAATTTTTCAAAAATGTTGGTAAAAAAAAATAATTTTTTTTTAAATAGTTTTAGAATGCCATGAAACGTAGAAATTTTAAACTTGAGCAAAAAAAAAGTTTCATCTTGGTAAAAATTTTTTCAAAAATGGTAAAAAAAATTAAAACATTTTTTTTTCAGAAATAGGTTTAGCGTGTCATGAAACGTGGAAATTTTAAATTTGTACAAAAAAAAAATTTTTTTATCTTGTTAAAAATTTTTTTAAAAATGTTGGTGAAAAATTTTCAAAATTTTTTTTTCCCGAAATAGGATTAGCGCGTCATGAAACGTGGAAATTTTAAATTTGAGCGAAAAAAAATTTTTTTCGCTATTTATTCCGTTTAGACGGTCCACGCTGTATATTTTCCAGTGAAATTTCTACCATTTCTAGCGTCAACTACCTGCCAAATTTGACTGCTCTCCGTCAAGTAGTTTTTTAGTAAATGCACCAACATACAGACAGACAGACAGACAGACAGACAGACTGACGGAATTGAAAAACCTATATTTTCATAATCTACGTGTTCTGAAACTTCATAATCCGAAAAAATCTCGGAGGGTGATTTTTTCTCGAATACAATACTTCCCTTCGGTATGCGAGGGAAGTAAAAATTGGAACATAGGTGCAAATGGTAAAATTTTGTGTAGTTATAGTTTTTAATTGTAGAAATAGCGTAAAATTATTGCTATTGTCTAGGTCGGAGATTAAACGTTGCCAGAAGTCAGTAAAGTTGTAATAAAATGGTTCAAATAATTAAAATTTGACATTGGTCAAGGTGCAGCTCTGGCTTCCGGTTATTAACGTACTAGTGACATTAATGGAACAAAAAACAAATCCAATTCGCGAAATGTCAAAAAATGCTATTTTTCGTTCACTTCTGTCGTCTCGAATTTTCGATTCCGCCCATGCAATTAACGATGCCGTGAAAATGCCAATTTCGATTTTTCGATATCGACATTACGAAGCCTTTCTGCTGATGCATTTGTTTAGTTATGAACATTTAAAAATTTCATGTTTTGCTTTCTCCGACGAGACTAATTGAAATTTCAAGTCCACCCCGACCGTGGCCCATCGCGTTAAGCGACGACATTCACAGCGGATTTCTCGGTTTGAATCCTGTACGGGTGTACTTTTTTAATTCGCTTTTGGCTGATATTTCTTATCCTAAAATTACATGGCATTTATTTATTTCTTTCTACAGTTGAAATACATAACTACAGAAAATTTCAGAGCTGCACTCAAAGATTTTATTTTAATTAAAAATTAACGCGGGATGTACTTCTGGCTGTTTTTTTTAATGTAAAAATATTTTTTAGGGTGTTTTAGGGTGCACGGCACGGCGAGGAACGGTAAGATAGTGGGTTTTTTGTATTTTCGTGTGTGCGAGTGTATGTTATTGTCTCCCTCTTTCAAGGAGATTTTATTTATTTAAATCATGTTCCGCATTAATAAATGGATTGCAATTTGGTGTTAAGCTATATACCCACATAATTAAAACAAAAATGAATTTGCAATTTTTTTCTGGAATTATTTTTATGCTGATGAAATTTTAATGAAATTGCGAAATGTATCAGAAGGAAAGCTAAGATAAATACATTATATTCCGGATATTTTGCGAGGTTGTGAATTCACATGAGTATTTATATCCATTATTAGAATGCTATATGAAATTTGCACCTATTTTCCAATTTTTTCGAGACAAGCATAGCTTCGTTATTTAAAAAATAGGTAATTTCATTAACTTCCAGGACATTTACGAGGTTGCAAATTCAGATTGTATCATTTATTGGCGTTACAAACACTTGCAACTCGATTTTAAGACTTTCGCAATTATTTAGACCCCCACTTAGTGTTTAAAACGTCAAAATCGTGTCCGTGCCAGTTAAAAAAATTGTGAAAAAAATCTTCCGGGGTAAAGAGAGTTATGTAAAATTACAAACGGATTTGCGATCCTTCTCTGTTGCATAAACAATCGTTTGCATAACTTTCGCAATTTTTTTCCACAAAATATTTCATAATAAAATTCAAAAACAACTATTTTCAATGTTTCGGTCGTCGTAGCAGGGTGCAAACTTGATAGAATACGTGTAATAATTATTCAAATTTTCTCTAAAATTTGCATAAATATCGGATTTTTTTTCAAAAATTTGTTTGCAAATTTACGTTTTCTGTTAATTTAACAATGTTCCGGGAGGCGGAAAAGGGTGCCAAACCAGATACATGATTTTTTCACCTCCTCCAATGTTGTCTCAAAGATTAAAAACTTTCGCAATTTTTGTCGAACTTTGCATTATTGAAGTCATTGGTGACTGGGCCTATTGTCAAATAAATATTTCATAAGTATCCAATATCTATAATAATAGGCCATTGAATATGTCCAAAATTAATGGGTAGAAAGGAACAAATTTGTTAAGGGTTTTTATTGCTTAATATGGTAGTTTGACACTTAAAAATGATAAAATTACAAAGTGCTACTAAATTCCTGGGTGCGTTTTTGAGAGCCAACTGAAGAAGCAAAATTTATAGTTTTTTCAAAATAACTCAAAAACAATGCAAATTTGGAGATTTTTACAATACTTCTTTGTACAAAGTTAAATTTCCCACCTAAGTACGTTGCTAAAATTTTCTTTTCCTACTTCTAGTATTAAATATAATTAAAGAACTAAGTTAGTAATTTACGATAATTCTTTTTTCTTTCTTTTTCTGTAGTTCGTCCATATTTTTACTTCCCTCGCATACCGAAGGGACGTATTGTATTCGAGAAAAATTCACGCTCCGAGATTTTTTCGGATTTTGACGTTTCAGATCACGTGGATTCCGAAAATACAGGTTTTTCAATTCCGTCAGTCTGTCTGTTTGTCTGTTTGTCTGCTTGTCTGTTGGTGCATTAACTAAAAAACTAATCGACGGAGAGCAGTCAAACTTGGTAGGTAGTTGAAGTTGAAGCGAAGAAATGGTTAAACTTTCAAATTTTTTTTTACAGTTTTTGAAAAGATTTTACCACCAAAATTGATGGAAATTTTTTTTGTTTAAATTTGAAATTTCCACGTTTCCATGCCATTCTAAACCTATCTCAATAAAAATAAATTTAAAAATGTTTTTTGAAAAATTTTAAAATTTTTAATCAATTTATCACTAGGTATAGACTAAACGAAAATTTTTTATTGCTCAAATTTCAAATTTCCACGTTTCATGACATTCCAAACCCATTTCGGAAAAAAATCAACTTCGTTGTCGATATCTTGATCGACTTTTTCCTGTTATATATCTGCCATATTTGCATATGGAGCATTTGATGCCAAACTTTCTATTATCACAATTTCCATGGCAGCCTTTTAAACAGCACCATGATATTTTCGGTGCAGGAGACAGTCATGGCTATTGACATCAATTCATTGTTTGTTTTCTAACAACCCAATTGGAGGGAATTTAACATATTTCCCTTCCATTGCTGGATCTGTATATATGTTCGCTGTCCATGCAATCTAGTACTATAAGCTATTGGAGGTAAATGTGATAGGGCAAACGATAATAGTTTAAATAATTGTAAATGATATTAAGCTAGGCACTTACCGCTCGATTTTGAATCATGTAGCCAAGCTGAAATGAATTCACTTGCAGCACCGATTCATATTTTTTGCACTTGTTAATGTTTGACCTTCATATCATATTATGTGAGCAAATATATAATGATAAACACGGTAAAATATTGCGAAAAATTCATTGTGCTGTTTTTGGAAGCGAGTCAAGTGAAAAATAATGTTTATATTTTATGTATTATTTATAAGAGATGCTTAGAGAGAGAAATGCTCCACAAGAACGATATTAAATAATTAGTTAATTAAGTTCCTCGACAAGGTATTACGAAATTACATAGGGTTTTATTATATAAAACAAGTCAATCATACTAAATTCTTTTCTTTTCTTTGTCGATCAGTGTAGTTATTATTTGTTTATGTCTAAATTTTTCTATTATTTCCAGACGATATATAATGTCAGTACCAGAATTGTTGAAGCATGATCTATTCAAGATTTGCTTCCAAATAGAATTAGCGCACTGGTTTTATTTGGATGTTCTTGTTAAAAAAGACTCTCGCCTCAAGGATTGCTGCATAACCGACTTTGCCTCCCTCGTCTTTCAGGTAAGATCTCCATCTATATTTAGAATTAATGTGAAACTTTAAAATATTTACCATTATAACAAAATTATATAAAGAACCATAGATATTATTATTTTGACTGACCAACCCAGAATAAATTACACAGGTCTACAAAATAAAAAAAAAATTGTTATAGAGTAAAACGAAAAATTTTTTTTTATAGTCAGGTCTCTGCAAAAATTTTTCTTTGCAGACCGTTGTCATTTTTGATAAAAATAACATAAATCTAGTATTTATTTGCAATGTCCCCGTCACTTTTTTATCTTTAGTTTCTTACCTTATAATCGATATAATTTTGCGTTAAAAATTTGTTACTGAATTAATAAAAAGTGATATGACTTACAAAACTGCGAATACCAATCTAACAATGAACATAATAAAGATGTGTTACAGGCACCACGCCGAACTGAAATGTGTCCCATGTTAGCAAAAAACCGCTGCCTAAGGAATCACTACTTCCACATCCAGATTTTTCATTCAAGTCACTTTGAAGGAAACATCTTGAATAGATTTGCACTCTAGTATGTGGAAATTATTGGTCATAGAATTTTAGTAATATTTGGGACAGATGTCATAGAAAAGTTTGAGGTGTTGGTTTCTACCATATACGATAAAAATGGCGTTTCTTGTTTACCCTACTTATTTTCCCCTATTCACAACCTGCCACCTCCCACCCCTTCAATGGAATCATCTCAATCTGATGTCACTACAATACATAGTTGTACTAACTTTCAAGTGAATATCTCAATTCTATGTTATGAATCCCATTAATAATGGAGCGGAGGTGGCAGGGTTTGAAAAATATTAGAAAGAAATCTGAGGCCTTGGTTTCTAGTATATGCACCAAATAAATTTCTGTACTCTTACCAGCTTGATTTACTTATTTTCCCCTATATACTCCTATTTAACCCCCAACACTTCGACGGAATCATCTCAAAATATAATCTAGTTCCAGATGTGGTGATAATATATACATCTACCACATTTCAAATTAATATCTCATTTTTATTTTATCAACCCCTAATAATGGAGTAAGTGTGGTGGGGGGTTGAAATCTATTACTAAAAAATCTGGGGCCTTGGCTTCTAGGACATACACCGAATATCAATTTTCTGTACTCCTACCAACTCGCTTTACTTACGTTTCCTTATTTACCTCTACTTACCCCCACCCCTTCAACGCAATTATATTAAAATATAATTTAGTTTCAGATATCGTTATAATACAAACGTGTACCAAATTTCAAGTGAAAATCTAAATTTAGTTTTATCAACTCTTTTAATAATCGAGTGGTGATGGTGGGGGGATGTAAACTATTATGAAAAAACCTGAGACCTTCACTTCTAATATATACACCAAATCCCAAATTTCTGTACTCTTACCAGCTTCCTGGAGTAGGAAGCTAATGGAGTAGGTATATTGCGGGGTTGAAAAATATTGTAAAAAATTGAGGCCTTTTTTATAGTACTTACATACACCGAATTTCATGTTTCTGTACTCTTATCAGATTGCTTTACTTGTATTCCCCTATTTACCTCTATTTAACCTCCAACACTTCAACGGAATCATCTCAAAATATAATTTGGTGCCAGAAGCCGTTATGGTACATACGTGTACCAAATTTCAAGTGAATATCTCAATTTTATTTTATCAACCCCTTTAATAATGGAGTAGGGGTGGTGGTGGGTTGAAAAATATTATAAATGATCTGAGAGCATGTTTTCTAATACATATACCGAATTTCACGTTTCTGTACTCTTACCAACTTGCTTCACTTATTTTCCCCTATTTACCCCTACTTAACCCTATTTAACCCCAAACCCTTCAACGGAATCATCTCGAAATATAATCCAGTTCCATATGTCATTATAATACATACGTGTATACAACTTCAAATGAATGTCTCAATTTCATTTTGTCAACCCCTTTAATAATGGAGAGTAGGGGTGGTGTGGGGTTGAAAAATATTATTAAAAAATCTGAGGTTTTGGCTTCTAGTGCATACACCGAGTTACTGTACTCCTACCAACTTGCTATACTTATTTTCCCATATTTACTCTTATTTAACCCTCGACCCTTCAACGGATTCATCTCAAAATATAATCTATTTCCAGATGTCGTTATAATTCATACGTGTACCAAATTTCAAGTGAATATCTCAATTTAATTTTACCAACCCCTTCAATAATGGAGTGGGGCGGGTAGGGGGATGAAAAATATCATAAGTAGGTTTGAGGCTTTGGCTTGTAGTAGATATATCAAATTTCAAATGTCTGTACTGTTACCAGCTTGCATTACATATTTCCCCCTATTTACCCCCCAACCCTTCACCGGACATCTTCAAGAAACCACCCAGTTCCAGATCTTGTTATAATATATATGTGAGCAAAATTTCAAGTCAATATCAGTTCTGGAGGAAACGTGCGGACAAAAAAAAGTTGCAGACAGACAGACCGGCAGACAAATTTAAAGTCTCGACGATTCATGACATTCTAAGCCTATTTCAAGAAAAAAAATTTTTTTTTTACGATTAAGTACCATACTTCCAATCCACTACCTGGATGTGGAAGTAATTACCGATTCACATCATGCAGTAAATGCAAAAGACGGATGGATGAAAACATCCATCTATAATTTATTCATTTTGTTTAATAATAATTGTACTTTCAGCACACGCCGTACGTACAAACCAAAAGCCACAACTTGCACCGAATCATTAAAGCTTGGAAGGAGCATAACATAACAATTCTAACGTATGATACCATAATCCTCTGCGAAAACATGTCCCATGTTTTGCTTGTGGAAAGCTACAAGGGGTTACTGGAGTTTTCCAAAACGGAAGATGGTGAAGACCCTGTGCACTGCGCCATCAGAGAAGTATTGGAGGATACAAGTCTCGATATTAGCAACCAGCTTGATCCCAAACAGTACCTTGAGTCTGAAGTGTCTGGGCAATTCTCTAAACTATACATTATAAAAAATGTACCTAAATCAAAAAATTCAGATCAAAGCCTCACGGTGAAATTAAATCGTGTTTCTGGTTCGCTATAATCCGATTTGCCTAGTCAAGAAAGTGACACCACACCAGTCCTAATGTGGAGAAAGAGCATCTCTCTCAAAACTTATCTTGGTACTTTCCGTCATTCAAAGGCTGAAGACCATTTTCAACTATGAAGCAGGTGACCACAAACAAAGGAAACTAGCATGAAGACAATGCTAGTTGGAGAATTCGGCTAGTTGGAGGATTCGCTTTTAATCCAGTTTCCTTATCGACGATTTTATGTCTATGAGTATATCTGGAGGAAATGATCCAAAGGCTTCATGTCATAATATGAGAAAGGTGAAGATAAAGTCAATTGTAGCTTAATACATATGTAAATTGTAATTATTCTGTAATAAAAACTTTAAAATTATCAAGATTCATATTTATTCTCTTGTAATACAGATTATTATATAATTTCATACATTAACAATTTTTGTTTCTTATCTTCTTAAATTCATATATCTTGTTGTTTCTTCTTTTATATCCATAGTTACATTTTGGAATTTAATTTAAAAGCAAGTGAGCTGCAACATACTCTGCCCCGTTAAGAAACAGAGGTGTCAACCATTGTGATAAAATGTCCATGGCGAATCGAACTTGTTTGGGTGAATGGGTGATATCATACTTTTCATCCAATAAAAAGGCGGGCTTGACCTTATCAATACTGACAGTTACCACCTCAGGTTCTTTAGAAAAACAATTAATTTATTTGTAAGGGACAAAATTGTAAATGGCCTTCGTACAAAAATGAAAAGATGGGTTTAGTACGTTCTTTTCGAACGCAAACAATGCACGTTAAATGTCAGAACTGACAAATTATTTGTAGAACATCAGTAGAATCATATGATTTTGTGAAAAATTCACCTGGAAATCGCAAAGCCTGACCAAAGACAAGTTCGGCAGAAGAACACTGCAGATCTTCTGTGGGGGTAGCTCTAAAAGCTAATAATATTAAACGAAGCTCATCTACCCAATGTTGTGTTAGCTCCAGCTGTCAATGCAATTTTAAGGATCCTATGAAATCGTTCCACCATACCGTTACTCTGCGGATGGTAAGTGGACCCCCTGGTTAGTAGTGACAGATAATGGTACAATAAAACGACAAACAAAATTCTGAAATAAGGTACGCTCTACAGTCTCTGCCGTAATATCTGAAAGAGGATATGTCTCTGGCCACAGAGTACGTAACTACACAGAGACGAAAGCAAGCCTTCCCGCCAAAACCTAATTTTCATACGCATGTGCGGACTCCGCCATTTTTTAACTGGTATATTAATCAACCTCACTTTTGTGTTTACGTTTACTATATTGACACATATAGTAATCAATTTAATATGAAATTAACATTTACTGCGAAAATGTAAGTAATCTATGCAAACAGCAAAACTAAATTTATTTCACTTTTACAATTTTAACATTAAATTGCTGTTAAAGTAATTAAGTATCATGTATCCATATCAGTTTTTATGTCATTTTGAATCAATCAACTGATTTCAACAGAGATTTTGCAATACAAAAACTATTTCTGCGTTTAATTGTTAATATTAGTTTATCGCGATTCTTGTAGATGAGAGATATTAGTCGTTGTACTTGTGTACTCTTTTATAATAGTTATAATTTTGTACTACCTACCCTAAACTTTTGATTTGTCTTATATTTATACGTATATAGTAACAAGACTTTACAAGACACCAACAACGAACATGAATAATATAATATAGTATGCAGTATATAAGAATATAATGCAGTCTTCTATCTCTGTGTTTATAAATAAAGATTTTCAAGTTATTTCGCAATTAAATTAATACATGAATAAGCAAAAATAGTTTTTTCGCAAAATCGTCGCACAATAATGACATTTCGATTATCATATGGATATCGAGATGGCAGGCTTTTACGCACGTGTGCTTAAAGGTTATATCTTTTACTCAAACAAAACGCTTTTACGCACACAAAACAAACAACCAGTGCATAGCAACGACCTAGTAGCCAACTTGTGTATAGTGATTTAAATAAATTTACATGGTTTTTGAATTTTTGTTATTTTACTAAAATAAATAATTATGACTATTTTACGGAAAATCTTGTTCAATATGTGTTGGAAAAGAAGTGTTTCAGTTACTTGACATGTCAATCTTCACGTCGCGTGCCTAAAACACCACTATTTCGCAACTTGTATCAAAAAGAGCGATATTTCCACTCATTTTGGAAGGTTGTGTGAAAAGATTTTATTCAAGCCATTAATCTCATAAAAATATTAAAATATTTTATAAAAAATTGATTGAAGGAGCCGTTCCTCTGTGGTAGTTAATCATTTTGCACAAATAACTAAATAAAACACACTACTATGTTTTCTACCACTATGTATTTATAAAAATTGCGACTGCAGTTTCGACTTACAAAGCCATTGTCAAGCAGTGAATCAAAAATGACTGATTTACAATTATACAGAAATGTTATATATAGACAATATTGGTTGGATAGATAGGTACAATAAGGGCTTAGGCAGGTAGATGACAATAATAAACTTAATTATGAATATTCAATTATGGGTCTGCCGGCTGTAAATAAAGGTGAATATATCAGATCTAATTGATCATTTATCAAATTATAATCCTTGATATTAATGTGTTTATGAATTTCCAGAGATTCTAAAACGTTTAATTTAAAGCCTTTTGTTGAGAAATGTAAAATTTCAATGTCTCTTAATTCTGGAAAACTATGGTTGTTTTCGAGGCAGTGGTTCGCGAAAGATGAATCAGTTTTCTGTAACCTATATGATCTAAGATGTTCTTGATACCGTATTTTGAAATTTCTACCGCTTTGCCCTATATAGATACTATTACACTCTGTACATTTTAACTTATAAACTCCAGATTTGTTAAATTTACGTGTTGGGTCTTTTGCATTGTATAATATGTTTGATAATTTACTCTGTGATTTAAAAGCTATTTTTAGATTGTGTTTAGATAGAACATTAGCTATTTTTTCGGATAACTGGCCACAGTAGGTAATTGTTGTGTAAGTACATTTTGTGGTTTCTTTTATTTTTGGATATATTAATTGAAAAGTGAATTTTTTCCGGATTTTGTTAATTAACTTTCTAATGATATCTTTACTAAAATTATTTTTAACTCCAATGTCCTCGATTATGTGTAGCTCTTCATTCAGATCCGCATCAGACAGAGAATATTTTATTTTGATTTTTTCCTCAGCATTGCCCTCAATTCATCAGATCTTCTACAATGAACACATTTTTCTTAAATTACTTATTCCTCATTCTTCATAAAAGAGTCAGGATACTACTATTTTCTCACATAAGTAATATTTGCAGCTCATGATCAAAACAAATAATATCAAGTGGGGGTGCCGAGAGAAGGCATTAATAATAATTACATTTTTACGGTCATTTTGAGTCTTTCGAAAGTTTGCTAGGACATAAGGATAAATTCACTTTAAAATAGGCGCTGATTATAAACAATTCATATTGTAATACTTTTCTACTTAATTTGATATTTTGATACACATAGTTTTTCAGTGTATACTGAATAACACATTTCTCTCAGTATAGAAATAACTGGTACGGAAGGTCACAGATATTGAGCCATCAAAAATCAAAGGTGCCGACAAAGCCTTCGTCTCTGTGTAGTTACGTACTCTGTGCTCTGGCCATCTAGTAAATCGTTTCATCACAGTCAGAATATAAGAACATCTTTTAGAAGGAAGTAATGAAGTTAACGTTACCGCGAGGAATCATACATGAACCAAGATACAAGGCACGCGCTAGTGCTGAAATCTGCTAGAAAGAATTCGCCAGGCCCGTTTAGAGGGGGGTGGGGTCAGGGGTGTTTTCCCCCGGGCCCGGATTTTAGGAGTTGCATATGTAAATTTCCTTTGTATATGTATTAGTTAAGGCAAAAATAGGTACCCATAATTCTTTTAAATAGTAAAAGTCAATACATAAATTTTTTAAGTTGAAAATCGTAGTTTGAAGTATTGGATCGTAAAGGAGTCCACCCCCCGTTCTTAGAAATTGCAACCGAGGAAAGAGATATGAAGAGTTCTGAGTAGAGGGCCCGCATGTCACTACCCCCGGGCCCTGATTTACTCTCGACGACCCTGGAATTCGCGCGTCCACAGTATTAAAACTGTAAGTCACAGAAACTTTGTTGAGCATTTAAATGAAAGGTAATTACGTCTTATATAATTCTTATTAGAGGTTAGCACCCGAACATTTCATTTAATAATTAAAGAATTGATAAGAAAAATAAATTAGTTTTTCAAACTTCTGTAACTTTTACAATATCAATCCTAGAACACAAAATAAATTAAAAATGAAAGATGAAATGATTTCTACAACTTTATTTCTCTGAAATTGTCCGAAAATACAAACAGGAACGGAGATAGAACATTATTCACGTTTTCCAAACTGGCGGCCGGAAGCCAGCAGGTACAGTCTTTAGTACAGGTTTTAGACTCTACCCATGTCCCCCTTCCACTTTGGGTAAAAATCTCGATTCGTGTATTTTTCAAAAACTTTAGTGTTTTCTGAATATATTATGATTGCACAGAAAGTAACAACACCAGCATACCGTTACATAAATTATCAAAACATAAAAAATGCCTAAAATGTATTGTAATAAAATTGCATAAGATCCTAAATTTCCTAAAAATTATCGAAAATGCAAAAACATTTAAAAATAAGACAAAAAAATCGGTAAAGGTATTTACACAGAACTTTACTCTTTATTTGTGCATGGCGGTCACTCTAAAGAATTAATAATTACGAAATGACATTGAAAATAATAATCGGAATATAGTTAACATTATTATTACAAAGAAAACCTGATAAGTTTTGGTTAAAAAGTATACAGAGTGCTCATCCAACAATAAAAGTTCAATACTAAATGACAGGTGCCAAATAGGAAAGGCTTGCGCAAATATCTGCATGAATTATTTCTTGGGATGACCACCCTGTACATTTTTCAATAAAAGTATAATAGGTGCATATGCCAAATATTATTGCCATCTGTCACATTTTCAATTCCACATTCACGTAGTGGAGTAGAAGGTGGTTAAAAAATTTCATTTTTTTTGAAATTTTTCAGAAATGTCGGTAAAACAATTTTCAATTTTTTTCTTCTAGCGGGTTTAGAATGTCATGAAACGTGGAAATTTTAAATTTGACCCTTAAGGAAAATTTCCGTCTATTCTATAGTAGTGTTAAAAAAAGATTACAAATAATTTTTTTTTTCTGAAATAGATTTAGAACGTCATGAAACGTGAACATTTTAAATTTGAGCAAAAAAAATTTTTTCGATCTATTCTAGTGGTAAAATATTTTACCAAAATGGTAAAAAAATGTTGCAAATTTCTTTTTCCGAAATAGGTTTGGAATGTTATAAAAAGTGGAAATTTTAAATTTGGGCACAAATTTTTTTTCATCTATTCTATAGTAGTGATAAATAGATTAAAAATTTTTTCAAAAAATTTTTTTCAATTTTTCAATAAAACTTTTAAATTTGTTTTTGTTGAAATGGGTTTATAATGCCATGGAAATGTGCAAATTTTAAATTTGAACAAAGAAAAAAATTTTCCATCTATTTTAGTGTTAAAAAATTTTCCAAAAATGCTGGTGAAAAATTTTTTTTTCTGAAATAGTAGGTTTAGAATGCCATGAAATGAGAAAGCATTAAATTTGAGCAATAAAAATGTTTTCCATCTATTTTAGTGCTACAAAAATTTTTCAAAAATAGTGAAAACAATTTTCAAATTTTTTTTTCTGTAGTAGGTTTATAATATAATGAAACGTGAAAATTTTAAATTTGATCAAACAAAAATTTACATCTATTCTAGTGGTAATTTTTTTTTCAAAATGATAAAATGTTGCATTTTTTTTCCGAAATTGGTTTGGAATGTCATGAAACCTGGAAATTTTTAAATTTAAGCAAAAAAAATGTTTTGTCTATTCTATAGTAAGTACTTAGTGATAAACGGTTTAAAAAAAATTTCAAATTTTTTTTAAAATATTAAAAAAAAAAATAGTTTGAGTAGGTTTAGAATGCCATGGAAACGTGGAAATTTTAAATTTGAACAGAGAAAAAAAATCCATCTAATTTAGTGGCATTTTTTTTGTTTAAATCGGTAAAGGTATTTACGCAGAACTTCCCTCGTTATGTGTGCATGGCGGTCACTCTAAAAAATTATTAATTACGAAATGACAATAAGAATAATAAGCGGAATATAGTTATTGCTATTATTACGAAGAAAACCTGATAACTTTTGGTCAAAAAAATATAGAGAGTTCTCATTAAACAGCAAAAGTTCAATACTAAATAACAGGTGCCAAATATGGAAGGCTTTCGCAAATGCCTTTACAAATGTCCACCATGACTGAATTATTTCTTAAGATGACCAACCTGTACATTTTTCAATAAAAGTATAATAGGTGCATATGCTAAATATTATTGGCATCTGTCACATTTTCAATCCCACATTCACATAATGGAGTTTAAGTATAGTGGTGGTTAAAAAATTTCATTTTTTTCGAAATTCTTCAAAAATGTTGGTAAACAAATTTTCAACAGACAGACAGACTGACAGACAGACTGACGGAATTGAAAAACCTATATTTTCGTAATCTACGTGATCTGAAACGTCAAAATCCGAAAAAATCTAGGAGTGTGATTTTCTTCTCGAATACCCCTTCGGTATGCGAGGGAAGTAAAAATAGCTAACAGCAAATAGTGGACTAAAAAGGGGCTCAATTCCCTAGAAACAAATTTTGCTGGAACTTGTTGAAAACGTTTAAAAATGACAGACTTATTTTTTTCGCATTTTTTCTTAAATGTCTCAGGCTACAAAACCCTTATCTCAATACAGCAAGAGGCATAAGTTATTCACAATGAAATTGTGAAATTTTATTCAATTCTTCCATTTTATTTTTTTTAAATAAATAAATTTTACTCATCAAGATTTTACCCAAAATTGAAAATAACTGGTATATATGAAAAGTATATACAAAACGAACTATTTGAAAAAAGTAGTTATATCTACATCAATTTGGACCCTAGATATGACATTTTTTTGCGTTACTACCATTTATAAGAAAGCTAAGCGACATAGTGACTCGATATTTTTTCGGTTTTAAAAATTTTAAATTTTTTTTTGCTTATTCCACCACAAAGAACATAATCGGAAATACAAATTTTTGATATAAGACTTGATGCCCCTAAGCAATTAACGTTTCAATTTTCAAGTTTGCAATTGTTTCTTAGAAGTCATTGTATGCATTTTAACTTGAAACTTGATTTGATGGTTTAACTCCACAAAGGTTATGTATATTCTTTTAAAGTTTAGTTAGAATATGTGTATTATTTTTCAAGTTATTAGTCTAGGTATGTATGTAATTTATACATATCCTCTTATAACTTCTTGTATGGCTTAATTGAGCCTAGTCTACCACTTTTATCCTCTGCGAGAATTTTCGTAAATGTAGCTTTCATCTTCCCATTTTCCGAAAGACGTTGCATGAAAAATTTCCCGTTGCATGAAAAATTTATAGATACTGTACTTTTACAAAATGTAGTCACAAGAAAACTTGATGAAACGCGCGAAAAGAAAATGTCCGACAAAAATTTTGGTTTTGGGAGTCTACCACAATTAACCCAGGACTATAAGGTTTTGGATACAAAATCTTTGCCAACCAGTTACAAATTGGTGTTTATTACTATGGTTTAAATAGCATACTAAAAGTTCCTGTTCCTCCGACGCTTGCGTCTTTAGATATAGCCCCCCGCACCCCGCGGTCGCGGACTCTCGGCGTGACCCGTGTTTACAGCGTGTCATTGGCGGTGGATATCTTTTGCATGTTGTGAATTGGCCACCACGTCCTGCAACTTATGAAGAAGTGTGTAATTCATATGCGTCATATATTGAGTGAAATTATGGAAAAAAATGCGTAACAGTTTTTGATGGTTACAGAGGAGAAACAGGTACAAAGATTCAGGAACAAAAGCACCGCGCTTCAAGTAAATCTTCTGCAGACTTAAAAGTCGAAAAACATCCACCTGTTATGACTGGTAAGGATGAATTCCTTTCTAACTCAGAAAACAAAGCACAACTAATAGATATATTGACACAAAAATTTCGAGTCAACCAAATGATCCTGTACCAAGCTGAAGCTGATGCAGATAACTTCTGTTACGGTTGTAGCTACGGATACCGGTATTTTAACGATATTGATAGCCAGATATAATCAAAACACTTCAAACCTTTATATGTTAAAACCTAGAAGTAGTAACCAGTCACCTAAATACTACAACATTGCGGAACTCCAACAAAACTTGGGAGACCTTAAAGATGTCTTACTTTTCGCACATGCAATGAGTGGTTGTGATACAACTTCTGCATTTTTTAGAAAAGGAAAAGTTAACACTTTTCAATGTTTAAGCCAAAAAAACAGAGTTGCGAAAAAAACGTATCAATATTCAAGAACCCACAAGCTAATCCCTTCTGGATTGGCAAGTACTGGAGAAGCATTTGAAGCAATCTCTACAATAAATCGGAGCTTGATATTGATTTGGATGAGCTGAGGTATTATATGTATAAACTGTTGCCAAGCAATCAATTAAGGATAATTTTCTGCTCTCATCACTGCCACCTACCAAAGACGCAACTAGACAGCACTCGTATCGTGCTTATTTACAAGTACAGTGCTGGATTGGAAACAGTCTTCCACCATGTGAATGGGGTTGGACAATGCGTGGCAAATCTTTGGTTCCGGTAATAGCAGAGCTACCCCCTGCGCCTGATCAGTTACTGCATCTCATCAAGTCGGTTTGATGTGCTCCGCGATGTGCCGCCAATGCCTTCGCATGTCGTGTGCAAATTCTTCTGAATTTACAGACAGCTTAGATGGTGATGATGATTTATCATTGTAATAATATTGCTTTATTAATAAATACTTAACTACTTTTTTCTTTTTTTTGTCAAGACTTACTGGTGTTTTCAGTGCATAGATGATACACGTGCATGAACAATGTTGGGCCATGTAACAATTGCACGATAATTTTCAAACAAAATAACCTTTGCTGTTTAAATAGCAATAGCAATAAAACATCATGAAAATATTTGCTTGTTATATAGTTTTCAAACCTCTATTAAATAAGGAAGTTTTTAGATTAATCGACACGGTTAGCTGTAGGTTGAAAATAGTTTAAACCAAATATTTAAAAAGAATGACATTTTTTTAATATTTCGTGAATTATTATTTGTAATACCGTGTTGTCTATCGATAGTCCAGTCGTTGAAGATAAATTTACAAAAAAACATAACTGCAAAAAGTCTTAATTTGTAGAAACGGCATGAAAAAAAGTGGTTGCAATTGATCATTTTCAAAAAAACACTCATAAGTGCTATATCTAAAGACGCAAGCGTCGGAGGAGCGGGCACTTTTTTGCAATGATTCAACACCTTAAACATAATAAAATAAATAACTAATCAGCTGGTTGGCAGTCATTTTGTATCTTTGACAAATTTTGACCTATGGCCCCTGGGCTAAATGCCAAAATAACAAATTTAAAAATGTTACTGATAACCAGCTGATTTTTTTCAAGATTACTTAATGAAAATATGTAGAATCCAATTTTCGAATTGTCGAGCAAAATATATTTTTCGATTCTCCAGCTCGACGAGTGGAAATCGTCGGTTTCAATGCGACCAATAATTTATTAATAACATTTTCTTTTTTCAATTTTTTGTTTTTAATGAAGTATAGAACATAATAAAAACTATCGGTGTCATGTAGACTCAATATCTGCTGATAAAGTACGTTTTTTAATTGTTTGTTTTTAATATGAGTACCCATGGAACACATGTAATGAAAAAGTTGGCTAAGAGTAAAATTTTTCATTATTCGATGAAAATTAAAAAAATTGGTAAAGGTATTTACACAGAACTTCCCTCTTTATTTACACCGGGCGGTAACTCTAAAGAATTATTAATTGCGAAACCACATATGAGAATAATAATCGGGAGGTGTTATTACAAAGTAAACCTGATAACTTTTGGTCAAAAAAATATACAGAGTGGTTATCCGATATCAAAAATTCAATATTAAATAAAAGGTTGAATTAATTTTTAGGATGACCACCCTGTATATTTTTCAATAAAACTATAATAGGTGTCTTCCTTGTCAAATGTCTTAACTATATGTCAGATATTATTGCTATATGTCATATTTTCAGTTCCATATCCACGTAGTGGAGTGGAAGTATAGTAGTGGTTAAAGACATTTCAATTTTTTTCTCTTTTTTGTAATAGACTTAGAATGCGATGAAACGTGGAGACTTGAATTTTGGACGAACAAAAACTTTTTTTCCGTCATCTGTTCTACAGTTAGTAGTGGTCAAATGTTTTTTTTTAACTTTAAAAATTTTCAAGAGAATTTCTTTCTGAAATGGGTTTAGAATTTCATGAAACGTGGAGATTTTAAATTTGAGCAAAATAATTTTTGAAATGTAAATTCTTTTCAATTTTTTTTTACATTATAATAAATGTAATATTTACTCTCTATTCTACTACTACATCTCTTCTAAGAAAAACAGTTTAGTCCTATTTTTATGCACAACTATCTGTTTTCCATTTTTGCTTATTCTAACATTTGGGCTTAAATCACCTATAACTAAATAAGGTCCGTTGTACAATGGATCTAACTTGTTACCTATTTCACTTTTTAACTAAAATTAAATCGCCTTTTTATGCTTTATTGGGTTAGTATATTTGTCATATATATTTTTTCTCTTTAACTTACTGGAAATTAAATTATTACAAGCCTCCTGGTGCGCTTTTTGCAATCTAAATTTTAATTCTAATGGATAGCTGTCGAAATTGTATAGAGGTTCGACTCCGTTTTCTAAATTACTAGGAATATTACATTGTTTTCCAAATACTAATTCAAAAGGGACTATATTTGGTTTCTGTATGTACGGTTGAATTGTATGTAAAACACCAATATGGTAGCCACGTACTCCATGAAAAACTCTGATTTTTCGTTTGTGTTCTTAAATATGCACCTAGAATTTTATGCTAATTATCTAATGATCCAATACATTCATGATGATAGGCGGTTGCCGTGAAAAAGTTTTGAATTTTTTTTTCTGAAATAGGTTTAGAATGTCGTAAAATGTGAAAAGTTTTAAATTTCAGCAAGAAAAAATGTTTCCATCAAAAAAAAAAATAATTTCTTTGTATTGACAAAATTTTCGAATTTTTCTTTTTGAATTTTTTTTTTTTTATAAAATAGATTTAGAATGTCATGAAACGTGAACATTTTAAATTCGAGCAAAAAGAAAATGTTTTTCCAACTATTCTAGTGGTAACTTTTTTTCCAAAATGTTGGTAAAAAAGTTTTCCATTTTTTTTTTAAATAGGTTTAGAATGTCATGAAACGTGGAAATTTTAAATGTGAGCAAAAAAGAATTATTTTCCATCTATTCTAGTGGTAAAATGTTTTCAAAAATGTTGGTAATTTTTCTTTTTTTCGGAAATTGGTTTTTGAATGCCATGAATCGTGGAAATTTTAAATTTGAATAAAAAGGAAATGTTTTTCCAAAATGTTAGTAAAAGATATTTTCAATTTAATTTTTTTAATAGTAGAATGCCATGAAACGTGGAAAGTTTAAATTTGAGCAAAAACATTTTTTTTCCTTCTATTCTAGTGGTAAAATTTTTTTTTTAAATGTAAGTAAAAAAATTTTGAAGAATTTTTTTTTTAAATGGGTTCAGAATATCATGGAACATGGCAATTTTAAATCTGAGCAAAAACAATTTTTTTTCATTAATCCTTTTATATTTTCCAGTAAAACTTTAACCATTTCTACGCTGACAGTAGCGTCAGCTACCTACCAAACTTGACTGTTCTCCGCCAAGTAGTTTTTTTAGTTAATGCACCAACAGACAGATAGACAGACTGACGGAATTGAGAAATCTATATTTTCGTAATCTACGTGATCTGAAACGTGTAAATCCGAAAAAATCTCGGAGGGTGATTTTTTCTCGAATATAATACTTCCCTTCGGTGTGCGAGGAAGTAAAATTGTAGAAAGCAATAAGCAATTATTGGTAACAAATGACAAAGTATTATATCGATATAACAGACGTAAAATACAGGTAACGATAAATTTCCAAATTAACGTAAATTGCAAATATGAACAAATATTTTCCTTTCTGACACAAGGTACTTATATCACAGAAAGCAAATTAATTTAGTAACTGAGATGTGCGCTAATTACCTGGATGATTTATCTTTTATTTTTACTAAGCTACCAAATCTTAATTCAATTTTAAATAAAGCTTGAACCTTTATCGAGATCAATATATGTAACAGTCTAACAATACTTTACTATTTTCCAGTATAACACGCATTACAGTTATAACAATGATATTAATTTATAGGTACCCAATTAACAGCTGTTAGTTGGTGAACAAAAAATATATAGCAATCAGTAATTTTGTTTAAATATTCAATGAATTATTATAAATATTTAAGGAGCACTTTTTATTTGCCGAAAGAAAAATCAAATTTATTTTTGTACAAAAATAACGGTAAGCTCGTATACTTAGTAAGTTGATATGGATAGACTACACAGAGGTTGTGGTGTTTACGGAAAGTCCAAACAAAGTTACATAAATTCTAAGCAGAGTTTACGAAGAGGTTACGGAGAGTCTAAGAAGAGGCCTGAAAAATTACAACGTCTAAAACCTCTTGCATTTTTAGTTTATAATTGCAGTAAATAGGATATTAATAATAATTAGACACCCGCCGTAGGTTTGATGAGGCCTCTCGAAAGTGTTTCCGTCACAGAATTACCACGAGGTGCGAATAGATAATAAATGCCTAAAAATTCAAATCGTCCAAGCAAATTGCAGTGGATTTAACGCGAACAATAGGTAATAGCTATATATACTTTTAAAATTACTCACCCTAGATTTTATGAGGCACTCGCGAATCTTTCAAATTTTAATTTAATTAATCAACAAATACGTACACCACGTACTCATTACCTCGATCTACCCAAAAGTGGAAACCTTAATCTCCCGGACGGCTCGATCAAATTTTTATACCAATACTTTTTGTAGTTTTTTATTCTATCATTTCACGCTTACTTTTTCTAAACTAATTTTTGTTAAAAGTTCTTTATCAAAATCATTAGAGTTGTCATTACATTTATTTATTGATAAATTTATAACAATTCAAAAAATTTCTTCTTCTCGAACTTTAAAGCAAAAATAAATTATTTATATATGTAACCAAACATACCAACCATCGAATTCTTAATATACAGTGTGATGCATATAAGTCACGCTCGAAAAATTTAAGACTTGTTCTATAGGTTCTTTTTTAACCGCTACACTATGTATAAATGTAATAAATTGCTGTTTTTCTGTCCGACTGTAGATTCGCCGCGATATATTTGTCCGCCCTTTGTACCGCACATTAGTAATGGCCTTAGATACTTATATTTTTTTTGTCCGACAGTTATTAATAAATTTTTGGTCGTCATGGAACCGATGATTTCCATGCGTCGGACTGCACAATCGGAAAATATATTTTGTTGGACAATTCGAAAATTGGGTTCTACATATTTTTATTAAGCAATCTTGAAATAGTCAGCTGGTTATCAATAAAAAACATTTTGGCTTGTTTAGGTTGGTAGACATTCTTAGCGGTCCAAAATATTTGTCGGACAATTCTTTCCTCGAGCTTTTCATCCACTTTTCTTGCGATTTCATTTTGTAAAAGTACAGTGTCCATACATTTTTCGTACAACGGGAAATGTGCATCTTTCGGAAAAATGAGGGCGGAGGGCGCGTTTACGAAAATTTTCGCAGAGTGTGTAAATTGCATTTATGTTGGAGGGGCAATTAGACTATATTATCAATTGTTTCAAAATTGCCTAACTAAAACGTCTTTGTGTTTTACAACTTGGAATATGACCAAGAAGTTTCGGACAAATCTAGTTTTGTTTGTAATTTCATTGTGAATAATTTGTGTCTAACCTTTATTGCGATACGGATTATAGAACCAGAGATATTTAAGAAAAACTACGAAAAAACAGAATTCTGAATATTCTTTTGTTTAAATGAAAGCTTTCCACCATACGGATTTAATCCAAAACTTTTTATTACACTTCTTGAAATGTTTTCAACAAATTACAGATAAAAAAAATTGCTATAGTAACACAGTTCCCTAGAAATTCTAGTTTTACTCTTCTGCTATAAATGTTTTTATTCAGTTGATGAATATTTCAACAATTAGTAGGGTGTCAATAGTTTAGTTATATTATATTACTCACACTTTATAAATACCTATATTTATGACATATCTCTTTCCTGTTTTGCCTATTTTACCTAGTTTTAACCACGAATGAGAGCACACTTGATTCACTTGTAAGGTATTTAATTTTCTTTTGTGACTAATCCTATTTCATACCAATGTGACATTTTGGATAATAAACGATTAACATAATTATTATTATTCACGGATTATTGGGGGCTCGATTCAGAGAAAAGGGTTGTAACGCAATTAAGGGATTATTTCGATACCGAGTTTCACCAAACTCAAATTTACATATTAATATAGAATTCGTAGAAATTTTTTTTAAACTTGGAATGCCTATGCAAACCTAAGGGATATATCTGGATATAAATATCTGAAATAAATCACAAATGCCAGTACCATCAAAGGTGGAACAACAAAGTGATATTATAAGAGCCGTTTTTCGAATAGTTCTCAAAGTTCACGTAGTTGTACTATTAGTGTTTGTTGGTGTTTTATTAACTGTGAAATTCAAAAATGGAAATTCCAATGGATGTTTTGAGATACCTATTAAGGTAAGTAATAATTGACTCCCATTTATAACACTGGTCGACACCTTTCCGATCTTCCTGTGGTAATAATCAAAGGAGTCTCCACCAGTACTACGCTTGTTTGTTGTTTTAAAGGTTTTTTTTTTTTGGCGTACAAGCTAATGTTAAATTAAAGTTTTTACCCTTCCCACCGCATGTCGGATTGCGACTTTTTCCAGAAATGCAAATTGAAGTTTTATTTTTCAACGTGGTAGGATATACATTACATTTGCGTCAAGATAGTTTAATTCACAAGTTCAAAAAGGCGTTAATTCTTGAAAGAGGTCCTAAAAATATGAGCGATAGCTCATTGGATTCGGAATGACGCCTAGAAAAATGTATTAAAATATTTTATTAGCACATAAAAAGTTGCAAAAGTTATAAACAAATTAAGATGGAGAAAAAAATGGTGTTCAGTTTTTCGGTTATAACTCCAAAACTATAAGCGATAATGGAAATCGGAAAAAAAATTCTTAAAGAGGAGGAAATTTCCAATAAAAAAGTCATAACTTTCACTTACATAAGTTTAATTAAACGCTAACAACTACAGGATACACGCGCCGCCTCAAAAGAGGCATAAAATAATTTTTTTATAGTATTAAATATCATTTCAAAAATTTGAAAAAATTATGGTGTATTCTTAACACTTCAAAGAATAATGTACCGTTGTAAAAAAATGTTAAAGTTTAGTTTTCAACAAGTTAGGCCATTGTCAACTTACGAAATTTTATGGGACCTCCGTTGTCATTGAAGACACATTTTTTTTTTTTAATAATTGGCCTATAAAATTTTCGCTCCTTGGAGCCCTTCTTATGCATATACCTAATTAGATTACGTTATAAAAGTTTTCAAAAATTATTTATTTTGATTGTTATAATTTTTTTAAATAAACAAAACATTAAAAACCAAAGTAAAGTTCTAAAACATTTTTTTTTTCATGAAGTAATTTTTTTATCGTTAATGAATGCCTTCCTTCAATGTAAAAACTGCAATATGACAACAAACATGAAAAAACATTTTTTTACAACTTTACTTTCGTTCTTCATTTTTTGTTTACTTTAAAAAATTATAATAAACAAAATAAACAATTTTTAAAAACTTTTATAATGTGAAATTGTTAAGTATATGTATAAGAAGGGCTCCAAGAACCGAAAATTTTATAGTCCAATTATTTAAAAAAAAATGTTTGTCTCCAATGACAACGGAGGTCCCATAAAATTTAGTTGGTTAACAATAGCCTTGTTGAAAAATAAATTTTAAATCTTTTTTACAGCGGTGCCTTATTCTTTGAAGTGTTAAGAATACACCATATTTTTTCAAATTTTTTAAATGATATTTGAGAGTATAAAAAAATTATTTTATGTGATGTACTCTCTTTTGAGGCGGCGCGTGCATCCTGCAGTGGTCGCGCGGATTCCTATTTTCAGTGTTAAATAAAAATTATAAATAAAGGAGATAGAGTTCTGGAAGTCGGGACTTTTTTTATTGGAAATTTCCTCCTCTTTAAGAAGCTTATAATTTTTGAGTTACACGCGAAAAACCAAATGATATTTATTTTTGAATTTAATTTGTTTATAACTTGGGAATTTTGTATGTGCTAACAAAACATTTTAACGCATTTTTCTAGACATTATTCCAAATCCAATGAGCTATCGCTCATATTTTTAGCAGCTATTTCAGGAATTAACACCTTTTTGAACTTGTGAATTAGACTAAAGAAACAAAGATTCCTAAGTATGATGAAAAAGTGGGATCTGAGAGAAGAAGATCCCTTCATCTTTCCTTTGTCCGTTGAATTGCATGATCTTCCCTGTATGGGTCGTAAATAAATAGTTATATTTTTTCTCAAATCCACGCGATGAAGACAAAAAAAAAATGAAAAAATTACTGTAACTCTAGTTGAATAATAACAATCGATCATGCGTTCGAAAGGATAAAATTAGCACTTTAATACGATATTTTCCTAGGTACTGAAAACACTAGTTACAGATTTTAGTCGCTGAAAAATGAAAAAGTGTCTCATTTTCTGCACATTTAGGTCTGAATATTTGAAATACCGCACCTGATACTTTATTCTCGGGACATAATTAATAAGTTTTTACTTCCCTCGCATACCGAAGGGAAGTATTGTATTCGAGAAAAAATCACCCTCCGAGATTTTTTCGGATTCTGACGTTTCAGAACACGTAGATTCCGAAAATATAGGTTTTTCAATTCCGTCAGTCTGTCTGTCTGTCTGTCTGTCGGTCTGTCTGTCTGTCTGTCTGTCTGTCTGTCTGTTGGTGTATTTACTAAAAAACTACTTGACGGAGAGCAGTTAAATTTGGTAGGTAGTTAACCCTACTGTCAGCGAAGAACTGGTAGAATTTTCACTGAAAAATATACAGGGTGGACCGTCTGAACGGAATAAATAGTGAAAAAAATTTTTTTTTGCTCAAATTTAAAATTTCCACGTTTCATGACGCGCTAAACCTGTTTCAGGAAAAAAAAATTTTTGAAAATTTTTTTCAAACATTTTTGAAAAAATTTTTACCAAGATGAAAAAAATTTTTTTTTTGCTCAAATTTAAAATTTCCACGTTTCATGACGCGCTAAACCTATTTCAGGAAAAAAAAAATACAAACATTTTTGAAAAAATTTTTACCAAGATGAAAAAAATTTGTTTTTGCTCAAATTTAAAATTTCTACGTTTCATGACACGCTTAACCTAGTTCAGGAAAAAAAAATTTGAAAATTTTTTTCACCAATATTTTTGAAAAAATTTTTACTACTAAAATGATTTTTTTTTCTTTCTTCAAATTTAAAATTTTCACGTTTCATGGCATTCTAAGCCTGATTAAAAAAAAAAGTTTTTTGAAATTTTATCACTAAGATAGAATTTTTCTTTCTTTGTTCAGATTTTAACTATCCACGTTTCCATGACATTCTAAAACTATTCAAACAAATTTAAAAATGTTTTTGAAGAATTTTTTAAAAAATTTGAAAACATTTTTAATCCATTTATGTATCGCTACTATAAAACAGACGAAAAAATTTTTTTTGCTCAAATTTAAAATTTCCACGTTTCATGATATTCCAAACAAATTTCGGAAAAAAAAATTTGCAACATTTTGTTACCAGTTTGGAAAAAAATTTAACACCAGAATGCTCAAATTTAAATAACATTCTAAACCTAGGTATTTCAGAAAAAAAATGTTCAAAATTTTTTTCACCAACATTTTTCAAAAAGTTTTTACCACTAAAATAGATCGAATTTTTTTTTATTTGCTCAAATTTAAAATTTTCACGTTTCATAGCATTCTAAACCTATTTTAAAAATACAACTTTTTTTAGCACTACTATAGAACAGAAGGAAACTTTCCTTTTTGCTCTAATTTAAAATTTCTACCTTTGACATTTTAAACCTATTTCAGAAGAAAAAAATTTGAAAATTATTTTACCATCTTTTGAAAAATTTTTAAAAAATGAAATTTTTTTCCACTCCATTACGTGAATGTTGGAGTGAAAATGTGACAGATGGCAATAACATCTGGCATATGCACCTATTATACTTTTATTGAAAAATGTACAGGGTGGTCATCCCAAGAAATAATTCAGTCATGGTGGACATTTGTAAAGGTATTTGCGCAAGCCTGCCATATGTGGCACCTGCTATTTAGTATTGAACTTTTGCTGTTGGATGAGCAATCTGTATATTTTTTTGACCAAAACTTATCAAGTTTTCTTTGTAATAATAGCAATAACTCTACTCCGATTATTATTCTCAATGTCATTTCGTAATTATTATTTTTTTAGAGAGACTGCCATGAACGAGGGAAGTTCTGTGTAAATACCTTTACCGATTTTTTTTACGATCAGTGTTGTCGATCAGTGTAGTTATTATTTGTGTATGTCTAAATTTTTCTATTATTTCCAGACGATTTATATTGTCTGTACCAGAATTGTTGAAGCATGATCTATTCAAGATTTGCTTCCAGATAGAATTAGCGCACTGGTTTTATTTGGACGTTCTGGTTCCAAAAGACTCTCGCCTCAAGGATTGCTGCATGAGCGACTTTGCTGCCCTCGTCTTTCAGGTAAGATCTAGATCTATATTTAGAATTAATGTGAAACTTCAAAACATTTACCACCATAAAGAAATTATATAAGAAACTATAGATATCAGTATTTTGACTGACCAACCCAGAATAAATTACAGAGGTCTACAAAATAAAAAAAATGTTAAAGAGACGTGACTCTACTATTCTTTAGTAAAATGAGAAAAGAAAATTATCGCTTGGGTTCCCCACACACCCCTATTTCCCCAAAAATTAAAAAAATGCAAACTGGGCGAAAAGACCTACCTATCTTTAGTAAAATTTTCCGCAGAAGCCGAAAATGAAAAATAATAATAAATTTATCGTAGGAGATTTTGGGTGTATGTGGGGAACCCACACGATAATTTTTGTTTCCATTTTTGGCTTCAGCGAAAAATTTTACTGAATATAGATAGGTTTGCATTTTTTTAAAATTTTTGGGGGAATTGGGGTGTGGTGGAAACCAATAAGATATTTTTTTTCATTCTAGGCTTCTGCGGAAAATTTTACTAAAGAATAGGGCCAGGTCTCTATAATAAAAAAAAAAAAATGTAGACCTGTGTTATTCTTAATAAAAATAACAAAAATCCAGTATTTATTTGCAATGTCCCCGTCAATTTTGCTTTAAAAATGTATTACTGAATTAATATAAAGTGATATCAATTATAAAACTGCGAATACATAATTTACTAATTTTGTTTAATAATTGTACTTTCAGCATACGCCTTACTTAAAAACAGAATGTCACAACCTGGGCCGAATCATAAGAGCTTGGAAGAAGCACAAATTAACAATTCCCACGTATGGTGCCATAATCCTCTCGGACAATATGTCCCATGTTCTTCTTGTAGAAAGCTACAGGGGATATTGGAGTTTCCCAAAAGGGAAGATTAACGAAGGTGAAGACCCTGCGCACTGCGCTATCAGAGAAGTCTTGGAGGAGACAAGTCTCGATATCAGTAATAGCCTTGATCCCAAAGAGTATCTTGAGTCTGAAGTGACCGGGCAATTAGCTAGATTGTATATTATAAAAAATGTACCAAGATCTACAACCTTCAGACCAAAGGCTAAGGGTGAAATCAAATCATACTTTTGGTTCGCGATATCTGATTTACCTAGTCCAGGAAATGACACCGCACCAGTCGTAATGTGGAGAAAGTGCATTTCTCCCAAAAAATTCTTTTTGGTACTTCCCTTCGTACAAAGGCTGAAAGAGATTTGCAACTCTGAAGTAGGCCACCGCAAGAATATCTGGAGGAGAGAATCCACAGGTTTCTTAAAATGAGAGAGGTGAACGTGAATCCAATGTTGGTTGCAAGGACACGTTTTCACCCAGTTCCCTTTATCGACGATCTTGTGTCTATAAATTTATCTGCAGGAGAGGACATAAAGGTTTTAAATCGTAATACGAGAAGGGTGAAGATGAAACCAATATTTGCTGCAGAGTTCTGCAAGGGTACGTATGTCCTGGAATGGATGGAATTTACCCAATCCTGCTCCAGAAAGGACATGCTATATTAATACCACATTAATGTAAAATATTCAGAGCCTGTTTGGCCTGGAGATACATATCACGTATATGGCGGAAGGTGAAGGTCACCTACCTCCCAAAAACAGGTAGGATTTCGGACCAAACAGCCAAGTCATATAGTGTCCACGGAAAAAGTCTGTTTGATTGACTTCCGGCTGCGAGACGTTCCGTGTATGAAGTGGGACCATCGTGGTTGGCGGCTGCCAGACGTTCCCTGCATGAATGGGGGCCATAGAGGCCGGCTGTGGTGAAGATTGCCCTACAGCGTAGGGGACGATGGTAGTGATGATGGTTGGAGACTGGTGCGTTGGTCTTGAGGTCCCTGGCTGCTGGGACTCGTGTTTTCCTTGTTGGGTGCCAGGGTGTGGCGAGACGTGCCCGGCATGAAAAGAGGCCGGGGCGGTGAGCTGCTTCGTGACGTACCCTGCATGAAGGGGGACCATTGTGGCTCGCTGCGGTGCGACGTCTCTGTCGTGAAGGGAGGCCAGCGTGGTTGGTTGTGGTGTGACGCTCCTGACGTGAAAGGGGTCCAACGTGGTTGGCTGCGGTGCGACGTTCCTGTCGTGAAGGGGGGGGCAGCGTGGTTGGTTGCGGTGCGACACTCCTGTCATGAAGGGGGTCCAACGTGGTGAGCTGCTGTGCGACGTTCCTATCAAGAAGGGGGGCCGGCGTGGTAGGCTGCGGTGCGACGTTCCTGGCATGAAGGGGGACCACCCGGGCTAGATTGGCCGTGGCGATGGCCAGTAAGTGGGCTAGCTGTTCATAGCTAGGCAGAGTGGTCGCCGCTGCCTCCGCCGTTGCCTCCGATGGTTATCTTGTTCAGGCTAGAAAATGTGAGTGGAATATGTGGTTGATAAATACACCTGGGTGGCGTCGTTTGTGTTAGTTAAAGTATGGGAATAGGTAGTGGTACAAGTGCTCTCGTTTGGTGGCATCTTTTTGACAATTGGTGTTAGTTGGGTTAGATGACTGATGGCTCTTTTGTCATGTGTTTTTATGTTTTGTGGTTGAAAGTGTTCCTTATTGAGATTAATTCAAGATTTATGAATAGACTGTCTAATGGATGATCTGTGTTTAAATATTTGTTGTTGAATGTATGTTATTTTATTGTGTGATATTTTGTGTTATGTGAAATTTTTTTTGTTTTCATTTGTTTTGTGTATATTTTTTTTTGTTTATATATTTTTATTTTTTTTTATAATTGCTTATTTCTTGTGTTTTGTTTGGAATTTTTTTTTTATTTTTTTAATAATTTTTTCAAATTAGTTCGAGCATGTTAAGTGATGGCTGGGGAGTAAAGGTAATTGATTGATGGATGTTTGGGAGGGTCAAGAAATTTGGGGATAAGCGGATCTTTGAGGGTGGGGTTATCAGAATGTTGTAAGGCTACAGCAAAGTTAGGAATTTGACGATGGTAAATGAAATTATTGAGTGTGGGAGTGCCGGTGAGATTATGTATAATGCTGGTATGTGTACCAGGGTAGAAGTTACCGCAAATTCTGAAGGCCTTATTTTGTAAGACTTGTAGTCTCTTTTTCTGTACATTAGTGAGTAGAGGATACCATGATGGAAAGGCGTATGTGATAATAGGGCGAAGATAAGATTTGTATAGAAGTGTGGCCGTATGAGGAGGAGAGTTCTTGAGGATAGTATACATTGTCTGAGTCTGGCATATACATTTCTACAATATGATCGACGTGTCGTATGAAATGCATCCGACGGTCTATGTATAGTCCAAGGTAACGAAAATATTTGCACCATTCGATACTAACATCATTTATTTTAATTTTTTCTATAGGCGCGGTGAATCTTTTAGTGAGACAGGATATTTGAGTTTTGTCTGTATTGACTAGGAGACCCCAGTTGCGATAAAATTGTGTTGTAATATCAGTTTGTTCTTGTAGTAGTTGAGTGAGGATACTAGAGTTTTTAGAGGTGGCAAGAATCGCTGTGTAGTCTGCATATAGGCATTGTGTAATACGGTGGTCGATGGGGGGTGGAAGATCGTGATATACGTAGTGAATAACACAGGCCCAAGTGCGGAGCCTTGTGGTACGCCAGAAAAGATGGGGATGATGGGAGAGCACGCCTGATTGACCGCAACTCGGAATGTTCTGTCGGATAGATATGACTATATTGTTTTAACAATACGAGTGGAAATTCCCGAGATGAGGAGTTTATAAAGCAGTCCAGGGTGCCAGACTTTGTCAAAGGCCCACTCGAGGTCAAGGGCGACAAACCCCGTGAGTTGACCTAGATTATTATTGGTTGTGGTTATTTCACTGACGCGGAATAGTTGCTGTGTGGTAGAGTGGCTTTGTCGAGACCCAAACTGAAATTGGTTCTCAGTTTCAGCCTGGGTAAGTTGAAATTGTATTTTTTGTAGCAAAAGTGTATCTAGTACTTTGGCTAGGGCTGAAAGGATACTAATGGGTCTGTAGCTTGACATTTCATTGGCAGGTTTATTAACTTTGAGGATGTTCACAATTTTCGCGGATCACCATTTTAGTGGGTAGTAGGTGAATTGTAAGCAAGCATTGAAAATTTTCGTTAGAAATAAATAGGTTTTCGGTGGTAAGTGTTTTAATACAAAATTAGGGAGATTATCAAGCCCAGGCGACTTTTTCGAGTGAATTTTAAGGATAGCTAATCTGATTTCTGAGGGTGTAAAATGTTGGGGGTCGTTTTCTGGGAGCAGATTTAATTTGGTGAGTCTATCTATTAATGAATTTACTAATTGTTGTGTTGTGTTGGGTATGAAATTAGGTTGAAATATAGTGGATAGATGTTGGGCAAAAGCGTCAGCTATTTCCGCGTCAGTTTGAACTACCCCCTCCGGAGTTTCAAGGGGTGGTAGTTTATTTGATTTTTTAGTGAAAAGACGGGGGACAAAATAGGGATCATTAGGGTGGGAGGCAGCTAGTTTGGTAATGTGTGACTGTCTAAATAATTTAATGTCTGAATCGATCTCTTTTTTAAGTTTGTTTATATTAGATTTTAATATTGGACAGTGGGTGTGATTGAATCTCTTCCTCAATTTGTTTTTATGTTTGATTTTATCGACTAGCTGCCGGGGTAATTTAAGGTGATAGGATGCGGACGGGAATCTTTTCTGGCTTAATAATAAGGCGTTTAGGATGTGATCTGTAAGTGTTGCGACTAACATATCAATATCTTGGGTGGTGTTGGAGTCAGGATTGTATGTTATATTAGATTTGATATGCTGTGTGAAAAGATCCCAGTCGTAGTCGTTTTCCTGCAGTTTTCTATCAATAATTGGAATTTTGTGGTTAGGGTAATTTTGACTGGATAGTGATCACTGTTAAGCGTGTGTAAAACTTGGACTTCATAAAGTAGGCGTAATTTTTTTGTGATGGTTATGTCTATGATTGAGAGGCCAGGGTAAGGCCTGGTTGGTTCTAAAAGGGAGAAAATGTTTGTGTCAGGGTAATTGTTGGTGTAATTAAGTAGGGCGATGCCAGCAGCATTGGGACGGGAGGAGACTAGATTCCAGCTAGGGTGTTTGGCATTGAAATCGCCAGATAGAATGTAATGTGAATTAAGTTGTGCAATTTTATCTAGGTCTGAGATATCGAGTGGTGAGGCATCGCTTCTGTAAGCAGAGATAATAGTTGTGTTGATATTATTGAGTAAAATATTAATGGCACACGCTTCGAGCGAATTGAATGGAGGTAGCAAGATTTGAGAGTGATTTAAGTTACGTTTAATTAGTATGGCAGTGCCTCCTTTTATATACAAGGACGCGATAATAGCATAAATTGGTTAGTTTTTGATAAGCTTCGAGAACTTGTTTAGGTATAGTCAGTAATAGTAAGTTTGATGGAATTTTTTTACCGTCTTTTGGTAACATTATGCGGGCTACGCGTATAAATGGGAGTCCAAGAAGATTAAGCTCGTCTTGGATTTCCTGGGTGGTGGTATCGATAGGGATGTATTTAATAATTATCTTGATTGGTTTCAATGAGTCTATGTCGTGGGTGAAATATTCGATGTTGTTGCGAGATAATAATGTGGTGATCTGAAAATGGTCTCGAGGCTCATTAGGGTAGCAAATTAAAGAGGTATTATTGATTTTAAAGCTGGGTGGAGGTTGTATAAGCGAGTTGATAGCTGAAGCAGTGCCCCTATGATTGGATGTGTATATATGGATTGGGGGTGGTTTGCGTTTGGGCGGAGGTTGTGACGCACTAGAGGCATTTGTGTTTTGGGGTGATTGAGGTGTGACAGATGTTTGTTTATGAATTGAGGTTGGCATTGGTTGAGAAGGTTGAGTAGGCTGTTGTGAAGAGAGTTCAATAGCATCTAGGTTCTGTTGTGGCTTTTTTTGGGCAGTTTTTTGCGCTTATTAGGGTTTGATGTGGACTTAGGAGTTGTTGTGCTTGTTTTATTTGTTGTGGTGGATTGTTTAGAGGTATGAGTGTGACTAAGATCCTTTGCTGAATAGACTTGTGCATTTATTAATGTAGTGAGTGAAGTAATAGAATTGGGGGAAGGCATGGGGGTTGAGTGGGTGGAGATGTTAGAATAATCTGAATTATATTCATTATCATCAATGTTTGTTTCTAGTGGGTTGTCAGGAGTGGATATCTTTCTCTTGCTCTGAATGATGGGAACTGTGCATGGATTTGAAGTAACTTCCATAGCAGACGTGGCTGAGGTTTGTGAACAAACGCTTTGTTCATCAGAGTCATCGGTTTGTCTGATTTGTTCGAGGTTGGGTATTAAATAAGAGCAGATGGGAGATGAGGTAAATTTAGGAGGCGAATGTAAATAAGCAATTTTACGAATGTAGTAGTGGTGTATGTGGTGGTGGTGGTTGTAGCTGTAAGGGTTAAGTTAAGATAGGATGGATATACTGGGGGGCTGTTGCTGTTTGTGGCCATGATAGAGGGTGAATTCGGAGCAGAATTATTAAATGAACAGGTTGATTTAACTGATGAGTTGTTTGAGGTATTGATATTATTAGGGTTAGTATTATTAGCTTGAGGGGAATCGGATTGAATTAGTGTGTTATCTTGAGAGTTAGTACTTGTATTGTTATGCCCAGGTGTATTAAAAGTGTATACCTGAAGTGATGTTTGTGTGTATGTTTCAGTGTCTGAATTGTCGCTTGTGTGTGGTGTGGCGTTTCGGATCCGGTTCGAGCTGGTAGATGCTAGCGGGTTTTGTGTATCCTTGTGACGTTCCTTTTTCCGTCGGCCCATATTCGAAATAGGTTGAAATATACTCGCAAAACTAAAACTGTCGCAACTCGCGGGTCACAGAGGTAAGACGGATGACAAATACTTATGAATCAACAATATATTGAGTTTGAAAAATTATCGTAGAAAACCAACTCTTTACTTGTGATGCCGGCTGTTGTCGCCGGCGAGTTTTTATATAATCGCGGGCTCGCGGGGCGCGCGATGATTGGTCGGCGGTTGGTGCACCGAGATATTAAATATAACCGCGGCGCACCACCCGTTCATTTCTAAGCGAGCAGCGCTGGCGATGACAATAGACCTATAAGCCTGTCCTCTTTCCTGCTTAAAACACAGGAAAGACGGTACATTAGAGACAACATTCTAAGAGAAAATCCTCTTAATGAACGTCAGTTTGCATACCAGCAGGGAAAGTCAACAGACCTCGCGCTGGATAATTTAAATAGGCTACTGGCAAAGTCATTAGATGACAAAGAAATTGCAGTAGCCACTTTTCTAGATATAGGAGTGTTTAACAGCGCAACAGCGCACTCGTTAACGAACGCATTGCTAACCAGAGGAGTTCTAACAGTGTTCTGCCTGTGGATCAAGGCCAGAATAGAGAAAAGGGTAATAGTATCAATTTTAGGCGAGACTATCATTGAGTACAGGTTGCCCCCAAGGAGGGGTACTATCTCAATTATTGTGGGCAACCCTTGTTGACCCCGAAGAAATGCGAAAGCGGTACCAGGGTGGCGCTTCGGTGTCAGTGGGGGCCACTTATGGGTAGCTTGCCACTCCTACGCCCCCACAAAAAAAACCCTTGCTGACGACCTCGTAAAAATTTCTTCGTTAGTCTTTTACTGCCTAGGATATGCTGACGACATGGTAATAGTTGTCAGGGGGTGATTTGCGAACATGATATCAGAGCGTTCACAAAGAGTCCTAAATATTGTCGACAGGTGGTGTAATGAGGAAGGACTCTCTATTAACCCTTACAAAACCACAGTCGTCACTTTCACAAGAAAAAGAGTCTTGGAAGGCCTAAAGCCCCAAGTGCTCAACGGTGTGAAAATTCCATTTCTCAGTGAGGTAAAATACCTAGGAGACATTTTTCCTCTCCAAGGAGCTGTGAGACCTTGTCGATGGTGGAGAGGCTTAAGTAGCCGCGATGATCCCGAGAACAATACCGGTGGGAGTACTAAACTCCCAGCAGGGCCACCCAGCCGGTAAGGTCGAAGGTGAGCGGTGAAAACAAAGGACAGCTCAGCCCCAGGATCCACACCGACAAGGTGTGGGTATGGGAAATGGCGAACAAGGAAATTATCCGAGCCACGAGTGAGCTGTGCCACTCACTCGTTTAAAACCGTAATCACGGCCCACACTTCAACGACCTTTGTGGAAAAGAAAAAAACGGCACCGCAAGGGAACATCGTGTGGTAGTCGTAACCAGGGGACTTGCCTTAACCGGCCCGCACACGAGGAGAAAATCTCTATAAAAGAACCGACAGCGAAGTCGCTAAAACCTGCGCGGCACCGGGCACACCCCGCAGTATGAACCCTTCGATATCTGCCCACTGCCGGAGGGCGATCACTATTGGACCCTACTCGTGGGAATGAAATGGAAAACTCAGGTAACAAGGACGAAAATGGACTGATCGGATCCAGGGACATGGCAACGAATATGGACTTTGAGATGGTCACGGCACATGGGACGGAGGTTACGTGGGGAAAAGAACGGCGGTCAAAAGAAGAACGACCACAGAAGCTACCAGGGAGAGCCTCGGAGAGGAGCATAGAACCTTAGTGCGCGGCGGTATAATCAACCTCTTTAAGGGCAGACCAGTCAACGCACGCAACCCCCCGCAGGGGCGGCGAGATAGCACAGGCTCCCTGCCCGATCTGCAGAGGTGGCCGGAAAAATGTATAAGTTCACACAAGAAGCCAAGAGGAAGCGCACGGACGAGAACATCCGGACCGGCACCCCTCCTAAATCGGAATTGGGCGAGATGGAAAGAATTATGAATATGCTTGCCGTGAGCAGTGCCATCCTAAAGAATTTGATAGAAAAAAAATCGGCAGCTACTGGAAGCGGCTGGAACCTCCCCACCCGGTGGTTGAAATTAGTGATGGGTTGCTAAGCAGTCTGCTACTTTTTAACTGTAATTTGATTCGTAGTAGTAGCAAATGCCGCGAGCTCTGATAGTCAATTCAAATCAGCCGACATGACATGTTATTAAATCAAATATATTATTGTAATATGACCCACCTATATTTATCTAATTTACGACGTCCTATGTGTTCACCGCCAAAACAGCAATAGAATTATTTATATTTCATTTAAAACTAGTGACCAATCCTCAAACTCTGAATAATTACAAACACCTAATATATGATGATATTTAATCATGTAACATTTTCCGCAATTATTATTAATAAAGTTTATAATGAAAAAAGAAAGAAAAAAAAACAGCACTTTGTTGGGATCGAACCGTCGATCTTTTGATTTGTAAGTCGACGCTTTATCCCACTAGGCCGCTGACAACTTGTGACGTAGTTTTACATATGTTGCTATTATATAGACATTGAATTTTGTTTGTTCTCTATACAATAATTTGTATAAAAAACTGTAGGTATTTTAAAAAAAAGTGCAAGTGTGATATATCGTTGAAATCGGAATTTTAACTGCTTTCCAATGGTTAGATTACAAATTGTAAGTAATAATAAAATAAACAAGTTGTTGTGCCAAAATGGCACTAAACGTAATCCGATCTCAACCAAAACCTTTTCAGATCTTCTAGAGCACTAAAGAAACCCTCATGCAAAGTTTCATCCAAATCCGTCCAGTAGTTTCGCCGCTATCGTGCTAACACACACACACACATACACACATACACACACACAGACATTTTTCAAAAACCACTTTTTTGGATTCCTGGGACCTCAAAACGTAAAGATTTGATGCTATCTCAATTTTCGATTTTGGACCAATTTTAGTAACCTCCCACAATTTTATTGTGGGGAGGTTAAAATACCAACACGAAAGTGGAAATTAAAAATCGGTAAAGGTATTTACACAGAACTTCCCTCGTTCATGGCAGTCTCTCTAAAAAAATAATAATTACGAAATGACATTGAGAATAATAATCGGAGTAGAGTTATTGCTATTATTACAAAGAAAACTTGATAAGTTTTGGTCAAAAAAATATACAGATTGCTCATCCAACAGCAAAAGTTCAATACTAAATAGCAGGTGCCACATATGGCAGGCTTGCGCAAATACCTTTACAAATGTCCACCATGACTGAATTATTTCTTGGGATGACCACCCTGTACATTTTTCAATAAAAGTATAATAGGTGCATATGCCAGATGTTATTGCCATCTGTCACATTTTCACTCCAACATTCACGTAATGGAGTGGAAATATAGTCGTGGTTAAAAAATTTCATTTTTTTTAAATTTTTCAAAAGGTGGTAAAATAATTTTCAAATTTTTTTCTTCTGAAATAGGTTTAAAATGTCAAAGGTAGAAATTTTAAATTAGAGCAAAAAGGAAAGTTTCCTTCTGTTCTATAGTAGTGCTAAAAAAAGTTGTTATTTTTAAAATAGGTTTAGAATGCTATGAAACGTGAAAATTTTAAATTTGAGCAAATAAAAAAAAATTCGATCTATTTTAGTGGTAAAAACTTTTTGAAAAATGTTGGTGAAAAAAATTTTCAAAAATTTTTTTCTGAAATACCTAGGTTTAGAATGTCATTTAAATTTGAGCATTCTGGTGTTAAATTTTTTTCCAAACTGGTAACAAAATGTTGCAAATTTTTTTTTCCGACATTGGTTTGGAATATCATGAAACGTGGAAATTTTAAATTTGAGCAAAAAAAATTTTTTCGTCTGCTCTATAGTAGTGATACATAAATGGATTAAAAATGTTTTCAAATTTTTAAAAAAATTCTTCAAAAACATTTTTAAATTTGTTTGAATACTTTTAGAATGTCATGGAAACGTGGATAGTTAAAATCTGACCAAAGAAAGAAAAATTCTATCTTAGTGATAAAATTTAAAAAACTTTTTTTTTAATCAGGCTTAGAGTGCCATGAAACGTGAAAATTTTAAATTTGAAGAAAGAAAAAAAAATCATTTTAGTAGTAAAAATTTTTTCAAAAATATTGGTGAAAAAAATTTTCAAATTTTTTTTTCCTGAACTAGGTTAAGCGTGTCATGAAACGTAGAAATTTTAAATTTGAGCAAAAACAAATTTTTTTCATCTTGGTAAAAATTTTTTCAAAAATGTTTGAAAAAAATTTTTAAATTTTTTTTTTTCTGAAATAGGTTTAGCGCGTCATGAAACGTGGAAATTTTAAATTTGAGCAAAAAAAATTTTTTTTCAACTTGGTAAAAATTTTTTCAAAAATGTTTGAAAAAAATTTTCAAAATTTTTTTTCCTGAAACAGGTTTAGCGCGTCATGAAACGTGGAAATTTTAAATTTGAGCAAAAAAAATTTTTTTTCACTATTTATTCCGTTTAGACGGTCCACCCTGTATATTTTTCAGTGAAAATTCTACCAGTTCTTCGCTGACAGTAGGGTTAACTACCTACCAAATTTGACTGCTCTCCGTCAAGTAGTTTTTTAGTAAATACACCAACAGACAGACAGACAGACAGACCGACAGACAGACAGACAGACAGACTGACGGAATTGAAAAACCTATATTTTCGGAATCTACGTGTTCTGAAACGTCAGAATCCGAAAAAATCTCGGAGGGTGATTTTTTCTCGAATACAATACTTCCCTTCGGTATGCGAGGGAAGTAAAAAGGAGGTCGCAACCATCAGCCGCATAATAGAGGGGTTAGAAAGGAAATGCCGGGAATGGCAGACCCCGTTTGCATCATTTTTTTACCATTTTGAAAAAAAAATGAATCACTAGAATAGATGGAAATATTTTTTTTTGCTGAAATTTAAAATTTTCACGTTTCATGACATTCTAAACCTATTTCAGAAAAAAAAAAAAATTTTCACACATTTTTGAAAAATTCTACCACTAAAACAGATGGAAAAATGTTTTTCTTTGCTCAAATTTAAAATTTCCATGTTCCATGACATTCTAAACCTATTTCAGAAGAAAAAAGATTTTGAAAATTTTTAACGAACATTTTTGAAAAATTTCAAAAAAAAATGAAATTTTTTAACCACCACTATGCTTCCGCTCCACTACGTGAATATGGAATTGAAAATGTGTCAGATGGCAATAATATTTGACATATCCTATTATACTTTTATTGAAAAATATACAGGGTGGTCATCCCAAGAAATAATTCATGGGAGACATTTGTAAAGGTATTTGCGCAGGCCTTCCGTATTTGGCACCTGTTATTTAGTATTTAACTTTTGCTGTTGGATGAGTACTATGTATATTTTTTTCACGAAAACTTACCAGGTCTTCTTTGTAATAACAGTGATAACTATATTCCGATTATTATTTTCAATGTCATTTCGTAATTATTAATTTTTTAGAGCGACCAGCGCACAAATAAAGAGGGAAGTTCTGTGTAAATACCTTTACCGATTTTTTTCATCTATTCTAGCGGTAAAATTTTTTTCCAAAATGTTGGTAAAAAATCGGTAAAGGTATTTACACAGAACTTCCCTCGTTCATGGCAGTCTCTCTAAAAAAATAATAATTACGAAATGACATTGAGAATAATAATCGGAGTAGAGTTATTGCTATTATTACAAAGAAAACTTGATAAGTTTTGGTCAAAAAAATATACAGATTGCTCATCCAACAGCAAAAGTTCAATACTAAATAGCAGGTGCCACATATGGCAGGCTTGCGCAAATACCTTTACAAATGTCCAGTATGACTGAATTATTTCTTGGGATGACCACCCTGTACATTTTTCAATAAAAGTATAATAGGTGCATATGCCAGATGTTATTGCCATCTGTCACATTTTCACTCCAACATTCACGTAATGGAGTGGAAGTATAGTCGTGGTTAAAAAATTTCATTTTTTTTAAATTTTTCAAAAGATGGTAAAATAATTTTCAAATTTTTTTCTTCTGAACTAGGTTTAAAATGTCAAAGGTAGAAATTTTAAATTAGAGCAAAAAGGAAAGTTTCCTTCTGTTCTATAGTAGTGCTAAACAAAGTTGTATTTTTAAAATAGGTTTAGAATGCTATGAAACGTGAAAATTTTAAATTTGAGCAAATAAAAAAAAATTCGATCTATTTTAGTGGTAAAAACTTTTTGAAAAATGTTGAAAAAAATTTTCAAAAATTTTTTTCTGAAATACCTAGGTTTAGAATGTCATTTAAATTTGAGCATTCTGGTGTTAAATTTTTTTCCAAACTGGTAACAAAATGTTGCAAATTTTTTTTTCCGAAATTGGTTTGGAATATCATGAAACGTGGAAATTTTAAATTTGAGCAAAAAAAATTTTTTCGTCTGTTCTATAGTAGTATACATAAATGGATTAAAAATGTTTTCAAATTTTTTAAAAAATTCTTCAAAAACATTTTTAAATTTGTTTGAATTTTTTTAGAATGTCATGGAAACGTGGATAGTTAAAATCTGAACAAAGAAAGAAAAATTCTATCTTAGTGATAAAATTTCAAAAAACTTTTTTTTTTAATCAGGCTTAGAATGCCATGAAACGTGAAAATTTTAAATTTGAAGAAAGAAAAAAAAATCATTTTAGTAGTAAAAATTTTTTCAAAAATATTGGTGAAAAAAATTTTCATTTTCCTGAACTAGGTTAAGCGTGTCATGAAACGTAGAAATTTTAAATTTGAGCAAAAACAAATTTTTTTCATCTTGGTAAAAATTTTTTCAAAAATGTTTTTTTCTGAAATAGGTTTAGTGCGTCATGAAACGTGGAAATTTTAAATTTGAGCAAAAAAAAATTTTTTTCACTATTTATTCCGTTTAGACGGTCCACCCTGTATATTTTTCAGTGAAAATTCTACCAGTTCTTCGCTGACAGTAGGGTTAACTACCTACCAAATTTGACTGCTCTACGTCAAGTAGTTTTTTAGTAAATACACCAACAGACAGACAGACAGACAGACAGACAGACCGACAGACAGACAGACAGACTGACGGAATTGAAAAACCTATATTTTCGGAATCTACGTGTTCTGAAACGTCAGAATCCGAAAAAATCTCGGAGGGTGATTTTTTCTCGAATACAATACTTCCCTTCGGTATGCGAGGGAAGTAAAAATGTTTTTTTTTAAATGGGTTTAGAATGCCGTAAAACGTGAAAATTTTAAATTTGATAAAAAAAATTATTTTTTTCATTATTTATTCCCTTTAGACGGTCTACCCTGTATATTTTCCAATGAAAGTTTAACCATTTTTTCACTGATAGTAGCGTCAGCTACCTACCAAATTTGACTGTTTTCCGTCAAGTAGTTTTTAAGTTAATGCACCAGCAGACAGACAGACAGACAGAATTCAAAAACCTATATTTTCGTAATCTACGCGATCTGAAACGTGAAGATCCGAAAAAATCTCGGGGGGTGATTTTTTCTCCAAGACAATACTTCCCTTCGGTATGCGAGGGAAGTAAAAATAGTTGCCATATTTTTTTTGCTCACAACAGTACTACTGAAATTTCACAGGTACATTAAAATTCGGAAACTGCAAAAGTGTTTGTATTCATCCGTTAATGGATATACTTTAGGACAATATAATGAGCCATTCGCAAAAGAACAATTTATTAATGAACTTGTCTTATCAATTGAACTTGCTCTTTGTATATCAACTATTAATCCAAAATGTGATATAAAATCAGCCCCAATTATGGGTACTTTAATATCGGCAATATTAAAAATAAAAGGAAAGGCTCGTAAATTTAGATTGACTTTTAGTAGTTCTTTTTTTTATATATATGTATGAATAAGTGAACCATTAGCTTCCGTTAATACTATATCAGGATACTTATTTATATCTATAAAAAGATTACGAGGATTAACAAACAAATCTGCTTCAGTATCAATGAGAGAGCGCAAATTATTGGTTCTATCGTATATAATAAGTCGACATTTACTGTCAGAAATGGTGAACATCAGACGTCAAAGTAGTAGTAAAATTAATCATCAACTTTTAGTCAGTAACAAACTGTGTTATTAGTAGGATCAAATTTACCGCGAGTATTAGTACAAATGGAGGAACGATATCTAGAGGTATCAACTCTTTTTCTAGAGGTGTCTCTACCTCTGCAATTATTACAAAACGAAGTAGAGGCTGAAGTAGCAGGAGCTTTTGCAGACATTTTTGTTTCGATAGTACTTCATTGGGCATTGAACAACTCCTGTCGTTG
Organism: Stenurella melanura; assembly: GCA_963583905.1. NCBI lineage: Eukaryota > Metazoa > Arthropoda > Insecta > Coleoptera > Cerambycidae > Stenurella > Stenurella melanura. The sequence goes on from OY757317.1 coordinate 14,636,063, forward strand.
CAAAACCTGAGTTACGGTAACTTGAACAAAAATTGAAAAAACGATTGGGATGTTAGATGTGCTATACAGTAAAAGAAAACCAACTAGCCCGATGCATGGAATCACAAACCATTTGTCAATAAGATATGAATAAGAAGAGCGAGGTATTAATATTATTTTATTTTAATTGATTTAAACATTAAAATGTTTATTTACTACTCACTGTGTAAATAAATTCAATACGGAATCCTTTGACATGGTTTTCTTGCGAGTCTGCATTTATCAGACAACGAATATCTCTTAATCATCTGATTGTAAGAGAATTTAATTATATTAGACCATATAAGGGCATGTCAAGTTCAAGAATTCATTTTTAATTTAAGAATGATTGATACGTACATCTTCTTATATTGTATCTCGCTAACTTGTTTAGAGATACAGGGTGTAATTAGTTGTATGTCGTAAAAAAACTGGTAATCGAACTAGGATCGGCTAGACAAACAATAGTATATTACATACCAAGATGGAAAGAAGTGGCAAGGTCAACTAATTCTCGAGACACCAGTGAAACTTTTCTCCAAGCTTTGTATACTATTTTATCCACATTCACCCCACTTAATGAACAAATAGCCGTTTATTAAATTTTATTTCCACATCCACGTGGAGTGGAGTAGAAGTATAGTAATCGTAAAATAATTTTCAAAATGTGTTACTGTTGAAATAAGTTTAAAATATCATGAATCGTCGAGATTTTAAATTCGAGAGAAAGAAAATCTTCAGTCTGTCGGTCGGTCGGTCTTTTTTTTGCGCACACGGGTTTTCTGGAACGGTTTAAAATATTGACATGAAATTTTGTACACGTATGTATTATGATGAGATATGGACCTTGATTGTTTTTTTAACATATCCGGTGGAGGGTTGGGAGTAAATAGGGATAAATAGTAAAAAATAAGTAATGCAAGCCGGTAAGAACTTGAAATTTGTTGTATATAGTAGAAACGAAAGCCTCGGATTTTTACTTCCCTCGCATACCGAAGGGATGTATTTTATTCGAGAAGAAATCACCCTCCAAGATTTTTTCGAATTTTGACGTTTCAGAACACGTAGATTACGAAAATATAGGTTTTTCAATTCCGTCAGTCTTGTCTGTCTGTTTGTTGGTGCATTAACTAAAAAAAACTGCTTGACGGAGAGCATTCAAATTTGGTAGGTAGTTGACGCTACTGTCAACGAAGATATGATTAAAATTTCACTGGAAAATATTCAGGGTGGACCGTCTAAAGGGAATAAAGAATGGAAGAAAATTTATTTTGCTCAAATTTAAAATTTCCACGTTTCATGACACGCTAAACCTATTTCGCAAAATATACTTCTCTTCGGTATGCGACGGAAGTAAAAATAAAAAAGAAATGTTCACAAACATTTTTGTAAAAATTTTTACCACTAAGATGAAAAAATTTTTTCTTTGTTCAAATTTCAAATTTCCACGTTTCATGGCATTCTAAACCTATTTCAATAAAAAATTTTTTTGAATTTCTTTTACCAACATTTCTGAAAAATGTTTTACCACTAAAATAGATGGAAATTTTAATTTTCTTTTTTCAAATTTAAAATTTTCACGTTTCATAGCGTTCTAAACCTATATAAGAAAAAAACAATTTAGAAAATTCTTTTACAATTTTTTTAAAAATGTTACCAATAAAATAGATGGAAATTTTTCTTTCTTTGTTCAAATTTAAAATTTCCACATTTCCATAGTATTCTATTTCAACAAAAACAAATTTAAAAATATTTTTGAAAAATTAAATTTTTTTTTTTACCATCTTGGAAAAATATTTTACCACTAGAATAGATGGAAAAAATTTCTTTTTGCACAAATTTAAAATTTTCACGTTTCATGACATTCTAAACATATTCCAGAAGAAGAAAATTATGAAAATTTATTTACTAACATTTTTGAAAAATTTAAAAAAATGACATTTTTCAACCACCTATACTTCCACTCCACGTGAATGAGAAATTGAAAATGTGACAGATGGCAATAATATTTGGCATATGCACCTATTATACTTTTATTGAAAAAATGTACAGGTTCGTCCACCCAAGAAATAATTCAGTCATGGTGGACATTTGTAAAGGTATTTGCGCAACCCTTCCATATTTGGTACCTGTCATTTAGTATTGAACTTTTGTTGTTGGATGAGCACCCTGTATATTTTTTTGACCAAAACTTATCAGGTTTTCTTTGTAATAATAGTGATAACTATATACCAATTATTATTTTCAGTGTCATTTCGTAATTATTCATTTTTTAGAGTGACCGCCATGCACAAATAAAGAGGGAAGTTCTGTGTAAACACCTTTACCTATTTTTTTATCACGTTTTCAATCCCTTCACCACCCCTACTCCATTATTAAAGGGGCTGATAAGATTAAACTAAGATATTCACTTGAAATTTCATACACGTAAGTATGCATTATTACAACATAAAGAATAGATTATATTTTCAGATGGTTCTGTTGAATGGGTTGGGGCAAGTAGAGGTAAATAGAGGAGTATGAGTAAAACAAGAGGGTAAGAGTACAGGAACTAAGATTTGGTGTATATACTAGAAGCCAAGACTTCAGATTTTTTATAATATTTTCCATCACCCCCCTCCCCAACACCACCAGTCCATTATTAAAAAAAATAAAATTGAGGTATGCATTTGGAATTTAAAACACGTATAAATTATAGCGACATCTGGAACTAGATTATATTTTGAGGTGAATCCATTGAAGGGTTAGGGGTTAAATAAAGGTAAATGAGGGGAAATAAGTAAAGCAAACTAATAAGAGTACCTACAGAAACTTGGGATTTGGTGTACATGCTAGAAGTTAAGGCCAAGATTTCTTATAACATTTTGTAAGTCCTCCATTATTAAAATGACTGATAAAATAAAATTTAGATTTTTATTTGAAATTTGGTACATATCTGCATTATAACGACATCTGTAATTAGATTATATATTGTGATGATTACATTGAAAGGTTGGTGGTTAGTTAGGGGTAAATAAGGGAAGATAAGTAAAGCAAGTTGGTAAGAGTACATAAACTTGGAATTTGTTGTATATACTGGAAGCGAGGTTCTCAGATTTCTTCATAGTTTTGCCAGTAATTTAAGATCTTATTAATTAAGTTTGAATGAACTACATCTGATTACCATGCCAACGAGAATAAACACCGACCTTACCAGTTAATATAAATACGCGAATCTATCATTCAACAATATTTGAATTTTCTTGTAATGTTTTTATAGTCTTGTACAAGCTAGAATCGTCTACCACTTGTCGAATCGTTATTTTCTTATCACAAATTTCATGAAAAAAACGAATCGCAGACGCTAATTAATTCGACAATATTCGAATTAGTTTGTATTGTTGTTATTGTTGTGTGTTATCTATACATTCTGAAATTACCTGCAAATTGTCAAATCATTATTTTTTATCATAAATTTCATGAAAACACTAATAGCTAACACTATCTACTCGTTCAAAACGTTGTCAACATTTTTCAACTTTCGAATTATTTTCTTAATGTTCTGCAAGTTCAAAATGTCTGACAACGATTATATCAACACTTGGTCGCATAAACTTCATAACAAATTCTGTTTCAACTCCGAACTTATCATTGCTTAGTATGTATGTACCAACACAGTTTCTAAAAATCACCGCGAATCGTCTGCAAAGTAGTTTTGGCAATTTTCATATCATTAATGATAATTCTGTTAAATGGCACATGTAAACTCGTTATTCTCAAATGTCCATTTTCTTTGCAAATTGAGTTAATTTTATTGGCCATCCTGCACGCGTCATCTGCAGATTAGCTTCTGATGAATTCTTTTTATTCAAAGTTTCACAACGAACACTTTCCAGATGCTAATTGATCGTTCCAAACGGCAGTTAGTTCGCAATGTCGCTGCAATCGAAGAAACTTTCTTTATACGCTAATAATTCCATAATTAAATATCCATAATAATTGACCCTTAAATTGGCTCTAACTAGTCGCTCAGTCACCACCTCCCGGCCTATAACGCTAAATAGGAATACCCGTCATTCCCCGCTTAAAAACAAAATCAAGTAACAAAACGTCAGTGTCATCAATGTAATTATTATGTTTTTATACATAAGTTTTTCAATTCGTCCAAAATGATAACAAGCCATTTTTATGTGCTTATTGTGCTGTTTGTGGAATTATTTTATGTACAGAAAATTCAAGTTACCTGCGAACATAGTCTTAATGGTAAGTTTATGTTCATTTTATAGCACCGCACCGCATTATTACATAGCTTATCAATTTTTGAGAAGGTATATAAGTTCCTAACTGCTATATACATATTGCAGTAAACATTTATTACACCTATTAGGTATAGACTTGATGTCTTACGCAAAATTTGTCGCTCAAAATCATATGCATTTTCTTGACTGTTTGTTGTATGGAGCTAAACAAATTTCTTTAAATCAGTATCACATAAGTAGTTTACGAATTTGGAAATTATCATGCCGGCTATGTATTTAGTAATAACCTTTAATAGAAGAAAGGGAAAAATGTATCATCTGTTAACAAGATTCATTTTGAATCTTTCTGACAGATGATGCACGCGAGAGGTAATATTAATGAGTCGGTTTAGTGGGACCGTTAAGGGTCAGTTGTATGAAAGTGGATAAACGAAAGTTCAGCTGATCTTGGTTCAAAATCTAAGGTTATAATTGTTACAATAGTGGTATCCTTAGATTTTAATCAAAGTTCAGCTGAACTCTGGCTCATCCACTTTTATACAACTGGCCCTAAGAGTTTGAACCTTTCACGACATGGTAGGGAGAACCAGTCGGTGCGAGTGTTGGTCGTAATCATATCTTCACTTTAAGAAGCGGAGGCACTTTGGGCGAATCCAACTAAAACCTTTCACGACGTAATAGAGAGATGCCACTCGGTACAAATGTTGGTCGTAACCATATCTTCACTTTAAAAAGTGGAGGCACCATGGGGCGCCGCGACCGGGCCCCTAAACAGGTAGTTGCCCATAAGCATACGGGTGACGACCACAGGTGACTGCCCCGGATTCAAATGCTCTGTTACATCAGCTACAATGCCCATGCCGTGTGCTATCATACTTATAGATTGAGATGGGTCATGGAAAACAGGACTAATAGGCACCGTAAATTTAAGGGGGGGGGGGATTCTAGACGATATGATAAGTCGTGTTTTTTAGAATTTTTTATAGGGATAATTATTAGACAAATCATTTTCACACTTTCGAGATAGGTATATCTATTATATATTAAAGCAACTAAATTCAAAATTTTATGTGATTATAATGAAAATTATGGCTTTGGTGCCCCTTGAAGTGAGACGTCTCCAAAAATTTCTCATTTGCTGGCTGACACAGTTGCTTCTCTCCAGATCATCTAAAAAAAAATCAACTTTATTCTTATTTTTTTGTGAATATATGTATAGCTAGTTGCGTCATTTTAGCATGTTACCTCTGAAAAAAAGGTACAGGATCAATTGCCTTCATTTTTGTTGCAAAGAGTTCAGAATGTCGTTTAGAAAAAACAATACCTTTTATTTTTATGGCGGAAATGTTGGGTTTAATTTTTTATCCAAAAATTATCTAATATTAATGGCTAATTTGATTAAATATTTGAAAAATTTGTTATGCACAATATTTCATAGAAAATGGTTTCTCGAGGTTTTTTGGGACCGCTGATCACGAATTTAGGAAATTCAAAATGGCGCACCGGAAATCGGGTATTTTCCAGAAAAATTGAGAATCTTGAAAATCTATACTCGGGGGTTTTCGTGGTCACTGATTACGAATGCGAGGTCTAATTTGATAAATTCAAAATGGCGGACGGGAAGTAGAGTCAATTTCTCAGGAAATGCTCGTATCTTTTTCGTTATTGGGCTGAAAATGAGTACTCTTGGGTTTCTGAGGTCGCTATTCACGAATCAGAGGTCCAATTTAAGAAATTCAAAATGGCGGACCGGAATAACAGTCCATTTCTCCGGAATGATCGTATTCTTTTCTTTTTTGGGGTTAAAGTGGTAGAGAAAAGTAAAAAATATGAGATTTTTCCGAGAAATTGACTGTTCTTCTGGTCCGCTATTTTGAATTTGGTAAATTGGACCTCCGATTTGTGATCAGAGATCTCAAAAGCCCCCGAGTACTCATTCTCACCCCAAAAACGAAAAAAAATCGAGTTTTTGTGCTTGATAAATTGACCCTACTTCCGGTCCGCCATTTTTAATTTACCAAATTAGACCTCGGATTTGATTTCCGGTCCACCGTTTTGAATTTTTCAAACTGGATTCATGATCAGCGACCCCAAAAACCAACAAGCAACCATTTTCGTGTAATTCTATGGAATACTGTGTATGATAACAAATTTTTCAATTAATTTAATTAAATTGGCCATTAATATTGGCCAATTATTGGAACAAAAATGAAACCAAATATTTCCGCCAAAAAATAAAACGTACTGTTTTTCCTAAATGCCTTTCTGAACCCTTCGCAAAAAAAAATGAAGTCAATTGACCCTGTACCTTTTTTTAGAGGTTTTCAGATTTTTCATACTAAAATGACGCGACTACGCATGAACTACGAATAATTTCCTTTTTCAAAAAATGAGGACATTGCGACGTATGGAAAAAAATCGCTTTTTTCACTTAAAATGTCGTCACATTTTTTTATGATAAAGGAAAAAGTTTTGCATATATTTTAATTTCCATAGTCTATGGGAAAGACAATTGGCTTAATAGTTCTTGAGATATCACGTCCGACGTGATATCTCAAGAACTACTAATCCCATTATCCTGAAATTTGGCACATACATCGAGAACACAACTGTCTTTCTCAGGAACTACGGAAAATAAGATACATGCAAAACTTATTTCTTTATCATAATAAATGTGAAGACATTTTAAGTGAAAAAAGTATTTTGTTCGTAAGTCGCAGTATCCTCATTTCTTGTAAAAAAAATTTCTCCGTAGTTCATGCCATACCTATATTTACAAGTAAAAAAAAATAATCGATTTTCTTGTTTTAGATGATCTGGAGAAAAGGAATTGTGTCAGCCAGCAAGCGAGAAATTTTGGGAGGCGTTTTACTTCAAGGGGCACCAAAGCCACAATTTTCATTATAATCACATAAAATTTTGAATGTAGTTGTTTTAACATATAATAAATATATCTCCAAAGTTTGAAAATGATTATGGTGGTAACATTTTTTGCGAGCCTCTGGTATATTTTTTACTTTATCGACTGGACTGTAGGTTCATCCTCTTTGGGGGGGTGAAAAATCGATTAATTGTCACTACTCGCCTTCCGACCGACATCCCAGTTGTAGAAAATCAAGTTTTCGACCATTAAGAGAGTTGTTTTAGCCCCCAAGGGTTATTAGAGGCATTCCCTTGTCACTAAGCCCTCATGAAATTACAAGTTATTTCCCTCCAAACATGCGTTGCCGAGCACTACCACGAAAAGTCAGTAAAAAATGGTGGTTCTTGCTGGGTGGGAGAAATCTGTTTTTGCTTTTTCATGTTCATGAATAGTCGAATTTATATGGCCCAAAATATTTTTTTTTTAATTTTAGGAGACCTATCCACCCCACTCAATGAGAAAAGTGTGAACTTTTACTCCCACATCAACTTATAGTACAGGCAAAATAGCCATTTAGGGTAACAAAAATGAATAAAAGGATCATCTCTGGGATTTAAGTAGGTAACAACCTAGAGAATGAGATGATGCATTCTTTGCATTTCCAAATTCCTGGAAAATTTTTAAAAAATGGGAAAAACTTTTTGATTTTCGGTTTTTTTGCTCTAGCAGCTAAAATAATGAAAATAGAGAAAAAAGTTCCCAACAAAAGTTGTAGCTCGTCTCTTTCTCTACGAAATAGTTCTTTACAAATTTATGTCTTACTTAAGCCGTTTAGAAGATAAATCGGGTTTTCCACTTATAGTTTTAAGCCGCTTCGAAATGCGCGAAAAATTAGAATTCTCTGGGAGTTTCGTACGACCGGGCTCATCGATCGATAACTCTTACTATTCAGAGCCCCTAAAAAAAACGAAAATAACAGAAAATGTAGAGAAAAGTCTCAGCTTTAATGTGGAACTAATCACAAAATTCATAAAAAAAATTATCAAAGAGAAGAAGTGTCAGAAGATGGCTTAGTAAACTTTGTACAGTTGATCCACAGATTTATTCATATGGAGTTGAATTCGCTATATCTTAACTAATAATAATAGCACAGTCTTAATATTTGGATTATAGGAACAATAAAACATATTTTTTCGAATGAAGAGTTTCTTAAATGCATGCAGTACTTTTTGAATTTGTCTCCATTATTCATACACGTTCAGAAAATGCACAATCATACAGTAAAACATATACAACTTATTTGTTTCTTAACATTCTTCAACGAAATTTTCACAAAGTATAGGCTAAAGCGCGTGAAATCGAATCCATGCAGTGAAAAAGCACCCATTGTTACGGGAGAAATAGACAGGATGCATAACTCTCAAAGATATGAATAAATCGACTGTATAAAGTTTACTAAGCCATATTCTAACACTTTTTTCTCTATGATAATTTTTTTTGTGAATTTTGTGATTAGTTCCACATTAAAGCTGAGACCTTTCTTTACACTTTGTGTTGTTTTCAATTTTTTAGCGGCTCTGAATAATAAGAATTATCGATCGATGTATCCGGTCGTACGAAACTCCCAGAGAATTCTCATTTTCCGCGCGTTTCTGAGCGGCTCAAAACTATAAGTGGAAAAGTGGATTTATCTCCTAAACGGCTTAAGTAAGTCAAAAAGTTGTAAGGGACCTTTTTTGAAGAGAAAGAGACGAACTACAAATTATGTTGAAAACTTTTTTCTGTACTCTCTTTATTTTAGCCGCTAGAGCAAAAAAACCGAAAATTATAAAGTTTCTCCAAATTTTTTTGAATATTCCCGGAACTTGGAAGTGCAAAGAATGCATCATTTCATTCTACTTAAATCCCGTAGATGATCCTTTTATTAATTTTTGTGAGGTTTTTACAAAATGTTGCCTTCATTACCTGTACCATTAGTGGAGTGGAATTATAGTAATCGTAAAAAAAAGTTCGAAAAGGTTTCTTGTTGAAATAGGTGTAGAATGTCATGAAACGTCGATACATTTTAATTTAAAAAAGTATGTCTGTCTGTCTGTCTGTGGGACTGTTTATCTGTAACTTTTTTTGTGAGCACGATCTCTGGAACGGTTTAAAATATTGACTTGAAATTCTGTACACGCATGTATTATAACTAGATCTGGAACTGATTTCTATTTTGAACTTATCCGGTGAAGGGTTGGGTGGTAAATAGGGGTAATTAGGGGAAAGTAAATATAGCAAGCTGGAAAGAGTGTAGAAACTTGGTGTTTGGTATATGAGACATTTAGACCACAGCCCATGCTAAATTTTTAGAGGGTCATATGACACCACTTGAAAAGGTATAATTTTTGTAGTCCTACAAAAATAAATCACTTTGAGCCCTATGCCGTACATTTTAGGTGGGACATGGGATAGCCGCGGAAAAGTGAAAATCGTAACCCGGGGAAGTGCATTTTTTTCAAATGACACTGTACGGCTTACGTTTATTTGGACTGTATTTATACCTGTGACTCTTAAAAAGAAAATGCCGTACAAAAATAATGGGACAGAAGTACAGGAAAAATTTTCGTTTTCCGAAAAGTGACCTCTATGTACTAAGGTGATATGACACCGTACGGCTTTTATAAAATTCGATTTTTATATTAACAAGGATACGACAACCCTTATCGATATCTTTGGTGCCACCTTAACATAAACGTATTACGTGTGTCAAATTTTATTGGAATCTATTCATCCGATGAGAAGATTTTTTTTAAAACCTGAAAATAATAAAAACAATTTTAAGGGGTTGCATCCCTTATTTGAGTACTTTGTAATAAAGATGCCTGAATTAACCACTTAATCGTGCATCTGACTGAGAAACAAAACTGGAAAAAAGTTGTTTTTGGTGGATTTTCTTGTAGGGTCTAGTGTCTAAAATCCCAACGATGAAAATGTACGGCATGGACACATTTGTATTCTTTTATAGTTAAGGAAAGGAAAAACGATGTAAAGTTGAAAATCTATCTATTGTATTAAAAAATGGAGAATTTTCGATTTGCATAATTTTTTTAAAATTTCGCTTTTTTTGCAATGTTCTAATTTTATTATTGTCCATTAATTTTGAACGGCTACTAAATAAAATAAAAATTCTAACCTACATTAATCCAAAAAATAAATGGCCGTACAGTATCAAATAAACTCTCGGGGGTGATTTTTTTATTTACATTGATAATACCCATTCCTTTTAGACGGGTTATATTTTTTTAAAGATTTGAAATATCGTATAATCTTTTGGAATTGATGCCGTACAGGGTCAAATCACCACCCTTGATAGAGGTCTAGGACGGGGGTTGATCTCGCGCTTGTCACCCCATGTTCAAACCGATTTGTACGGCATAGCAAAAAAATGTATCCTTGTTAATATAAAAATCGAATTTTATAAAAGCCGTACGGTGTCATATCACCTTAATACATAGAGGTCACTTTTCGGAAAACGAAAATTTTTCCTGTACTTCTGTCCCATTATTTTTGTAGGGCATTTTCTTTTTAAGAGTCACAAGTATAAATACAGTTCAAATAAACGTAAGCCGTACAGTGTCATTTGAAAAAAATGCACCTCCGCGGGTTACGATATTCACTTTTCCGCGGCTTTCCCATGTCCCACCTAAAATGTACGGCATAGGGCTCAAAGTGATTTATTTTTGTAGGACTACAAAAATTATACCTTTTAAAGCGGTGTCATATGACCCCCTAAAAATTTAGCATGGGCTTGTGGTCTAATTCCATGTCAACCGGATCACCTTGCTATCCAAAAATTGAATTATTGCGAAACAAAATTAAGGTTGCAACTTATTCGTTAGAATCTAAGCTTTCAAATGCCACTTGGAGTTAAAAAAAAATGTAATCACTGCTATACTTCCACTCCACTACGCGGAAGTGGAACTAAAAATATGACAGATGGCAATAATATTTGGCACATAGTTAACACACTTTACAAGGAAGACACCTATTATGGTTCTATTGAAAAATATACAGGGTGATCATCCTAAGAAATAATTCAACCATGGGTATTTACGCAAGCCTTCCATATTTGGCACCTCCTATTTAATATTAAATTTTTGCTGCCGGATGACCACTCCATGTATTTTCTTGATCAAAAGTTATCGAGTTTTCTTTGTAATAATAGTGATAACTACACACCGATTATTATTCTCATATGTCGCTTCGTATTTAATAATTTTTTAGAGTGGCCTTCCTGTATAATAAAAGGAAGTTCTGTGTAAATACCTTTACCGATTTTTATTTATTTTCAAAATTTTCTTTCCTTTTTCAGAAATATTTTAAAAAATGGGTTTAGAATGCCATGAAACGTGAAAATTTTATATTTGAGCAAAAACCATTTTTTTTTTCGATTTATTCATGGCTAAAAATAGTTCCATTTTTTTTTCTGAAATAGGTTTATAGACATAAAACGTGTAAATTTTAAATTGGAGCGAAAACAATTTTTCATTATTTATTCCCTTTAGGTAATCAACCAAATTCAAATTCAAATTCAAATATTTATTGATCCTTGTTGATCCTGTACATGACATAGGACAGGTCATTTAGGCACAATTTTAGGTTACATAATATAAAAAAAAATGTATGCTAATGACCAGTATATTATTATACACTTAAACACACAATTGTATACGACCAAATAATGGGGAGAGACGAACAATGTAAAATTCGGAAACAAATTAAAAGTTTAGTAAACAAAGTTTATAAATACGTGTTAATTTGTTGATTAGACTTAACGTTATATATAAAAATAAATTCTGATACAGAATAGTCAATTTAAGTTCTAATTCGAGTGTATTTATTCTTAAAGACAAATATGTGTATAAGAAGAGGCACAGTTTTAAACTTGCCATTAAAACGAAAACAAACAAAAAGAGATATACAAAAATATGAGTAGATTACATGCCTATGCACATTTACATGTCAGAAATTAAATTAAACAAAGTATGTGGAGTAGTGTATCAGTTAAAATATTCCGTGGTGTTGCATAGGCATTTATCAAGCAAGAATAGCTTAAGTTTTTTTTTTAAATATATTTTCTTTGTCTATTGATTTTATATCATTTGGCAGGTAATTAAATATTTTGGCACCTATGCCGGTGGGGGCTTTAAATGTGATATTTAGTCTGGAGAAAGGTAGATGTCAATTATTTATTTGACGATTATTTATCTGGTGATAATTACTATTTGTTAAAAATCTATATCTATTGAAAAAGAATAAACAAATTTCAAAAATATATAAACTCTATAAAGTGAGTATTTTAAATTTCTTGAGGATCTCTTTGCACGTGTGAGTGCTGGATACGCCAGCAATACATCGTACAATTCGTTTCTGAGCAACAAACACGTCATGTGAAAGGGTAGAGTCCCCCCAAAAGCAGATTCCATATCTTGATCGACTTTCTACCTGAGCATAGTACAATGCTATTAACTGATCCTTTGTAAAAATAGACTTTAGATTTGTAAATAAAAAACAAATGGAAGATAATTTAGAAGATAAAAATTTACATTGTGTTTTCCAGTTCAAACAGGGTTCAATGTATAGTAATAGAAATTTAAAGTTGTGTTCGTTAGCTTGAACGCAGTCTTTGTTATTAATAGATAAATTGATGTTATATGTCTTGTTTTGATATGAATAAAATCTGTTTAGTTGCGTTTTGTCCTTGTTAAAATATAGGGAAATACCATTGAACCAGTTTATTAAGTGTTCAAGAGTGTCATCGCATTTGTTTTTTAAGGTAATGTCGCATTTATCTGATACGATGATAGAGGTATCGTCTACGTACAAAGTAAAGCATACATCATTAGATAGTGTCATAATATCGTTGATATATAAGATGAAGAGAATATGACCTATTACGGACCCTTGGACTACGTCTATTTATTTCTTTTAGATCTGTGGTGTAATTACGTATTTCATTTTGATTTACGTGATTTATACAGTGATGGTCCTCTTATTCCACATCTGTCCAATTTACTTATTAGAATATCGTGGTCGACGCAATCGAATGCCCTGTTGAGATCGCAGAAGATACCAACCGGACACTCGCCTGCGTCGATATATTTTCTCAATGTCTCATAAAAACTGTGAATTTTATTGCTGTAGTTGTAGATTTTCCGCGATGGAATCCATGTTGGTATTCCGTAAGGGTATTAAATTTATTAATAAAAGAGGATAATCTTTCTAGAAAGGCATATTCTAAAATGTTTGAGAAACCACTGGGGACGGTAATCGGTCGATAATCGTCTAACAAACATTTTTTTTTTAATACCGGAGTGACTTTTCCTGTTTTTAAATGAGACGGAAAAGTTCCTGATGAGAAGGAAAGATTTACTAAATATGTTAGCGGATTATTGGTTGTAAATTCTTTTTATTTTAGTGATACCGACTTATGAAAAGTGTTCGACACAAGACACAATTTCATAACAAATCAGTATTTCCGTATACTTCATCCAAATTCGGTAACTGTGGCATCGCTGCTATCGGCCAGCGTCTGGATGGTATATTTGTAGACAAATAATAGTTGCTTTCGTTCGGCAGTGATTCGTAATCATGTATCATGTGTTGTCTCTGTCTCTACCATGCAATTTTGCATCATGTGATTATTGTTCATTGAAATCCTGTTTATTATGTTCACTGCAAACGAAAGCAGCTAATGTTTCGGCAATAGGGTGTGTGCACTATATAACAATTCACTTCGAATGATGCATTAACATCAAGTAATATATAAATATGAAAGCCTAAACGCATTCGTATTAATCATATCATCAGATTAAAATAAATATTTAATAAACAAATCGACCTAAAATTCAAATGTTTGAATGCTTTCGAAAACACCATGTGCCGTCATATTTCAAACCTGTGAAGTTGGCAACGCTTTGCTGGCAACGCGTTGCTAACTTCACACACATTGATATAGAAGATGACGTCACGTGGCGTCAACGGGAGACAACGGAAATAAGTTCTGAGCCAATGTTAAAAACAGTATGTGTCAGATATTATTAATGTCATTATTATAAGTCAGAAATATGAGTGGAGTAGCAAATAAGTGGTGTATTGTGCCAACATGCAGAAATACTTCTGTAAATGCCCCAAATAATAATTTTATAAGTGTTCCTGAAACCAATTACTGTCGAAGATTGAAATGGTTTGAAGCAGAGAATCGCAATGTTCCCAAATCGAAATCGACATTTTATTGTTGTGAAGATCATTTTAATGTAAGTGCAATTTATTTGTTATCATCATGGTAGAAACTAATCGATAATAGCTAAATGACTCATTACCCTTAATATTGTGAATAGATCATACTAGGTATATACTTCCCTTAAAATTATGCTTGTAATGGTATAATTTGTATTTTGAATTGAAACTAATCTAATTACTTAGTTACATTTGACCCTATGAACTCCCACCTATGTAGTATATTACAAGATATAAATATACTTCTTTATTATTTTCAGCTTGAGGAAGACATGCAAAATTACATGCGATACAAACTTATGGGATTCTGAAGGAAGATGTAGTTCCACACATATTTGCCTACCAACCAGGCAGAAAGAGAGATGCGTCTGCACCAGAATGATCTCTTCCTTTAAAACCGCAAAGAGAACAGTTAGTGAAGTGGGCTTTAATACGGGACACGAATTCCATTATATTAGAAGATATATCACCCGTTACGGATTATCATCAATCCAAAAGCACTGAGCAGGTCAGATTAGACGAACATGTGATGAAACATGTTTATTAGGGTGGGCCGAAAATGACCTTTTTTAAAAAAATTGAAAAACGAAAATTGCAATACCCATCAAAAGTTGCCTTTCACTGTGGAAAGTCCATGTGTTTTTTTTTTAATTTAAAAAAAAATATCTGCAGCCCCCTACTACCCTTTAATGACAAAAAAAAATAAAAATAAAAATGAAAATCGCAATACCCGTCAAAAGTTGCCTTTCACTGTGTATAGTTACCCTGATTTTTTTTTTTATTTTTAAAATGATCTCTTCAGCCCTCTACCACCACTAAAATGGTCTTTAAAAAGAAATTAAAATAAAATTCGCAATACCCATCTAATGTTGTGTTTCACTGTGTATAGTCACTGTAATCTTTTTCAAATTTTTTAAATATTTTTTTCACCCTTCTACCACCCTTTTAATCATGCCTTCATTATGTAAAATTTGTACTTTCGTACCGACGCGACGTAATAATAATAATAATCAAATTTAATGGACATGTGTCTAAAACAATTGAAATTAATCAAAGCACTTATTAAAGATCAAACATAAACAAATAATTTTTAATTTAACATAACACAAAAAAGTAAACGCTAGTATTTTTCGTACTTCAACTTAGGTAACTTTAAATTGTCCTTTATTTTCAAAAGTGGGAATAATCTCCTTTGATTTTATTCTTGAACGGATAAGGCCATCTCTGGATTCCGGACCTATAACTAAAGTAGATGACTCCGTAACCAATTTCACACATCTCTCTACGGTTTGAGTATGACACGGAAATTTGGAAAAGTCAAAGTCTGGAATCACGGCATCATTAATCAAACGCTTGAGGTCATCATTTGCTATGTCGGCCATAACTGGTGGTGGTGTTATTTCGCACTCATTCCAGTGGATTAAATCAAAATATTCCGTAGCACTAAAGTTCAATTCCGGTATCACAAAATGTCTTACTGTAGTTGTCTGTTGATAGGCTTGTCTGGCTTTAAGAATTCTTCTTAAAGATAGTTCTCGTACCCACCGACGATTATCTCTTAACATACAGAGAAGGAGATTCTCGGGGTGAATAAAATACGCATTTCTTTGAATTACTTGGTCTCTAATACTTTTTAGATCTTCTCTTAAATACCCTGATTGTTCAATGATCTTAAAAACATGCAAACTACCGTGTGTTGAATTTGAGTTAAGCTTTATGTGGAACCACATTACTGCATAAACTTTAATTATAAATTCGGCAAGATCTTTAAGGTTTGCTGTTGGCTTTTCAGTTCCAGCATAGAGGCGAAGTACTCTATTTGCCATTGTGAGCCATCTTGAATGAGCTAACTTGCCAGGGTTACGATTTGCTAAATTTGAATGGAAGTCGCCACTTGATATGGCCTTGCAAATATCGTATAGATACGATTGATCTGAACTTAATTTACTAGACTCTATTGTCAATTCTGGCAATTCACATTCAATTCTGGTAAAGTTTGCAATTGGGAGAAGTTCGCATTTTTCTAATGATTTTCCAATTTCTCCAGAGAATTGACGGGGTCCTGTTGTAGCGCCATCTAGGAATTGGAATAAATGCCTTAAAGGCAACTCGTTTGCGTGTAATTGGCAGATAAACCATTGTAACGGACGCTTAAGTTCAGTTTCGATATATCTGATTACACCATTTTTATGGCCAGTGTTTACAATAGTACCGTCATTACCAATCGCCACCAAATTCCCTAGATCTATATTATTTATAGCTAAATAACTATTATTGCTTTTCCAATCGACTGAGCCTTGCCTGTGGCTGGAGTAACGTGACCTATGTACAGAGAATTTGGTTCTTCAATCAGGGAAATATGTTCTTCTAGAATAGTTCTCTTATATAATCTGGTACCCTTCTTTTCTTGCATTAAAGTTTTGTCCTTTCTTCCATCGAAGTAAAGACTTTTAATGCTTCTATTTGCAGTGTGGAACTCCTTACAAAACGTATTTCTGGTTTTCTGGCGCACTCTTCTCACTTTATTTTTGTCGATTACTTTGGAGTTATCATTTGCACTGACAATTCCCACATCTTTCAATACTGCAGTAGCAATGGCAGCAGCCGATCTGTCAGAAATGCCATATTTATCGCATAAAATACCTAATGTGGGTAACTTCAGCCTAATTTGAATGCATTCTGACGTTGAAGGTAAATTGACGTCTATTAGTTCGCCCTCCGATGACGATTCAAACTTTGAAGACTCGTCTGATAGTAATATGCTTACTTCAGTAGAACTACCGGGTGTCAAATCATAAGATCTGGATCTGTACTTTTCTAGTCTTTCTGTTTCTCTTGATTGTCTATATTTCTTGGCAGTTAACTTTTTTGTTTCTGCACGATCAATATTTTCTATAGTCATCTTTCTATACGATCTTTGATCCAAAAGAAAATTTTGTTCTTGAATCGGCACTTTTCTTAATTTTTCGCATTTACATGCAGCAACGTCAAATAATTTCTCCGAACAGTCTAATTTAAAACTATTTACCTTTGACTCATATTGTGTATTCCGTTTGCTTTTCGGGTATCTTATTAGGCTCAAATACTTGCCGTGGTACTTGCGTATCAATTGTACGATGCGGTCCCTTGAAACTGTTGGAATTGATGCCGTTTTCCAAATATTGTCAATTTTAGGCATAAGTTCATTGCAAACTTCTACAAAACTTGGTTCCTTTCCGCACTGTTTGTTAAATTTTATTTCGTACCGAATAAACAAATAACATCGAAGCATTTGTTCAATTGTCGGCAACACAAGGCTGTTTAAATCGATAGGACTACCAAAAATAGGACATTCCACTTTACTTCTTGTTATGTTTAATTTCGGTTCATTCAATATTATAATTTATTCACTGCACAAAACAAAATTATTGTATTAATTTTTAAGAACAAATTAGAGACCAGCCTCAGATGTTCAGTGTTCACTGATTAACTTCTGAGTACGTAATAATATTCAAGCTTAGGTACAGCGTATATAACAGACTCTCCTGTGAACATGTCAAAACTTGCAATAACTGATTCATAATAACCTGTTGCTTGTATTTAATGTTATTTTAAGATAAATACTTTGTTTAATATCAATTTTATAATCATAACTTTTATGATTTACATACATATGAAAGTACAAACTTGACACAATTATTAGAGGCGGGATTAAAGGGGTGGTAGAGGGCTGAAGATACTATTTAAAAAATTTGAAAAAAATTGGAATGACTATACTGAATCAAATACAACATTTGATGGGTATTGCAATTTTTATTTTTTACTTTTTTTTAAAGGTCGTTAAAGGGATGGTGGAGGGCTAAAGAAATTTTTTTTTTAAATTGAAAAAAATTACAGTGACTCTACACACTGAATGTCAACTTTTGATAAGTATAGCAAATTATTATTTCAAATTTAATTTTTTCGGCCCACCCTAATGTTTATTAACAAGATGATATTCAAATTGTGCTGGCTAAAAATATGGAAACGATATATAATGAACAGGAGTATTTATCACCAGTTATAAATTTTGATCAACCCAGTACGAGCACTGATCAGGTCAGTTTAGATGCAGACGAACATGTGTTGGAACAATTTTATCAACTAGATATAGGTCAAATTATACAGACTAAAAGTGTGGGGGTGCAGGTCAAACCAGTCTTTCGTAGTAAACATGTGACATGTAAAATTAAAAGTGATGTGAGACACAGAGCTTACTCAACAGGAAAATGTTTCGTATATAAAAATGTTGCTACTTCACCAATAAAAAATATTAGTCCAAAAATCAAAAAAAGTTTTTATTCAATCAAGTTCAGTTCAGTGACATCATCAAACTCAAAACTTATTTCCATTGCTAAGTTAAATTGAAAGGGTGAAGTTGGTAATGCGTTGCTGGCAACGCGTTGCTAACTTCACTTAAGTCGTATAGCATGTTTCTGACAGATTGTACATGTTAGTTGTAGATTACCACTGTGACTGTAGTATACTCAATACTGCTACATCTATATGATGAGTGATGTCACATATGATATAGGATATAGGTTTGTCCTTTTTGGTGGCGCATATTTAATTCAAAACTAATTTTTTTTTAAATTACTTAAAAACTTTTTTTGCCGAAAAATTGTTTCAGTTATACTATATACCACGAGTACTTTATAATTTTCGATTAAAAAAAATAGTGCACACACCCTATTGTTTTGGCAATTGTTTCGGCCACAATATGGCCCAACGCTAGCATTAAAAAGACACCGTGTACAGAGTCCCATTGCAGGTGTGTTATAAATTATAATTTTAAAAATCCAGACGCGATTTAAATACGTTAAAACACCGCCCTCGCACGTGCAGGTTCCCGAAGCGTAAATGCCATACAAGCGAACCCTGTCATCTAGAAAACAAACCGTTACTGACTGTTATGGTAGGTTGATGCTAATTGCATGTTATCGGCGTTCTATCTGACGTTGCATTCACAGTATGCATTTGACAAGCGGGGCCGCGGACAACTTTTCTCTTCGATTTGGCAGGAGAGCGGTGCATTAATGTCGGCTACTCCTTTGACCAATGGGAAGGCAGAATGCTTCCACATTCCAAGAAATAATTGTTGTATATTGTTTCTCTAATGATTACGCGATTAATAAATTAACCAGTCGCCTGTCGAGAAGATTTGCTGCCGCCTTAATCGTAAATGCATATTTAATGTGTAAATGATATATTAATTTGTTTATAGGCGGTAAATTTCTTGCGTTAGGTAATGAAATTCTTATTATATTCCAAGAATATTAAGAAAATAGCGAATATAATTCGAGAAAGCTTTGGTTATTATTACGTAATTAATTACGTCCACATCCATGTAGTTAAGTAGAAGTACAGTAATCTTAAAAAAAATTAAAATAGGTTTAGAATGCTATGGAACGAGATTTCAAATTTGAGCGACAAAAAAAAATTGTGTCTGTCGGTCTGTCTGTAATTATTTTTATGCGCACGTTTTTTATGGAGCGGTTTGAGATATTGACTTTAAATTTTATGCACGTGTGTATTATAACAAGATCTGGAAATTGATTGTTTTTTGAATTTATCCTGTGAAGGGTTGGGGGTTAAATAGGGGAAAATAAGTAAAGCAAGCTGGTAAGAGTACAGAAACTTGGCATTTGGTGTACATTAGGGTGGAGCGAAAATGACGAAAACATTTTTTTCTTCGAATTTGCTTTCCCTTATATGTGGAAAAGTAGCTACATCTAGGATCAATTTACTGTGAGAAAACTGAGCCTCATACGATTACGTTTTCCGGTGCCCCGGGTTCTTCAAATTTATGACTTTTTTCTAAATAAGTGAAACTATTAAGGCCCGGATGTACCATCTTGTTGAACTTTGGTTCACTGCTGAACAGAGATCAAGTAATGAATTTAAGTTGTACCATTACGGTTCAAGCGTTCTGCAGCGGATCAAGAACAATTTAGTTGAACGGTCCTTTTGGTTGGTTCAAGTAAAGTTCAAGTAGTTCAAGCCCATACATAACCTAACTTAATCTAAATTAAATTGTTATTTGCCGAGACTTCAAACATCCGAATATTTATATACCCATTTAACCTCTAGCCTTTCTGATGCACGAATTTTAAATGATAGAGAAGCAGGCTGCAGAAGATATGTTTGATGAATTAACGGATGATGAGGATTTTATGGAGTTGGTGCATATTATGTTGTATAGTGGACGCCGCGCGCCGGCAACGTTATAAGCATCGCGTCAATCATTTCACTAAATGGAATAATACAGAATTCCATGTGAGGTTCGGTCTATCGAAATATGTTGCAAGATTCGTAATAGGGAGAATTGCAGACGAATACGTAGGGCCCTCCGCCAGTTCCTCGAATTTTCAATTTTTCATCTGCATATTTTTGTTTTGCACACTTTTTCATATTTTCGTATTTTTTATTTAGTGTATGAAGAGCCCTAAACTATTGTCCACTACTGTAGTTAAATTCGCTTGTTAGTGTTTCTTATGTAGCATTTTTTTTGGCTGGTGAATACATATCAGTGCCTTGACATTCTAAATGTTTTTGTATTTTTGAATGAGTAACATTAATAATTGTTCTTCAGATGCCGAGAAATTTGTCGTTGTATTAAATTTCACAGTTTTTTTCTCCGCAATCTCAAAAAAACTTATAACGTTATAACGCAGTTGGATATAAACAAATGGTAACTAACATAGACGAAGAAAATTTTTCATTTCTCTATGGTAAATAAGTATAAATAAAGTATGGTTAATAATGGTGGAATCTTCTTCTTCTGTTAGAGAATTATCTGCCATACTCTGATCCAGTAGTGCCAACAAGCGATCAAATCAAGTTCAACTGAACGAACGTTTAAAACTGATGGTACAACATAATTGCTCCTGAACTGAGTTCATCGTAGAACTGTTGTTTAGTTAAACTTAGCTTGAACATGCTTTTGGTACAACCGGGCCTAAAACCTATGATTAATGCAGCTCTTCGCTTGTTTTAATATAAAACAACCCAAAAATCATCATGTGGAGGTAGCTGCATGGCCAAATGCTCCGATATGTTACCCTTCGATGTAGACAAACTCATGTTATACAAATATTTTTGGTCTGTGCTTAACAATTGTAAATCAATTTCGGGAAGTTCTGTGGTAATCTTTTGAAACTCTGTGACTGGTATAGATTCGCAAGATTGTAATGTTATTCCGATTTTGCCAGAGAGCCCAGAAGGGCCAGTAGTTTCCCTATCTAAATGTTTTATTAAATGACGCAAATTTAATTCATTTGCATGTAACATACAAATGAACCACTGTAGTGGCCTTCCAATATGCATTTCTATCTCTATTTACACCATTATGAATTCCCGTATCGACTGCGGTCCTATCACGTCCAATAGCCACTAAGTTCGTCAAATCCATATGTTGCTGAAGAAACTGTATCAAATTTTCGGAAATTGCCTCTGCTGTGCTACATGGAACAGTGATATGTCCAAAATATTCAGATCCGGGTCCTGAAACAATCACAATATGTTCTTCGCTAACTGTACTTCTGTGATTTTTATTACCAATTGAATGCTGAACGAGGGTACTATCTTTTGTCCATCGAAATAAGTGGCTTGTAAAAAATCCTTGTCTTGCTTGGTTCTTAAAATGTTTCGTCTTCTTTTTCTCTCTCTTCTTATCTTACTTCTATCAATTATCTTATAAGTTTCTTCTTTGATTACCAGTCCAATATCTTTTAATACAGCAGACGCAATAATAGCAGCGGATCTATCAGAAACACCTGTGCGATCGCACGCTTGTGCGAGACTTGATAAGTTAATACGCATTTGTTTAGATCGTTGGCGTTGTAATTTTTGGCTAGCTTCATGCTTTGGATTAAAACTGCCATCAATATCATATGTCTCTTCACCATCTGACAGTTCCATAACCAGCACATTGGAAGTAGAAGTTGAAGGTAGCGATCGCAGTCATTATCAATTAAAATGTAATGACTGCGATGCTATATATCGGTCAAACTGGTCGTAAATTAAAACACCGTCTCGCTGAACATAAAAAATCAATAACGAACGGTATACATAGTACCGGTATGTCATCACACTGTATAGAAAATAATCATTTCGTTAATTTTAATGAAGTTGAATTACTCCATACGGGAAATAAAGGAAAGAAGTTAGATTTACTAGAACAATTTGAGATTGTGAAAGCTGTAAAAGCATAAAAATGTAACTAATGATCAAACATTATTTATGGGTCATAATATTCTAGAAAAAATAATTTAACATTAGGTATTATTTGTATTACATTTACATAGGATAGGAATCATATAACTATTTTCCATATAATAAACAGATTAAAAGCTTTGCATAATTTATACCTTTCCATTAGGTATAAATAAGTAAGGAACACATTCTAAATTTAGTAATATCTTGTACACTTGATAAAGGCCTAATAAGCCGAAACACGTGTAGAGTTTTAATAAAACTTTTTGGAACATTAAAAAGCATAATTTCCTGTATATTTAAATTATTTAAGAATGTTTCACAAAGAACCAACCGCAGAATCAACCCGATGCGCGATGTATTAATGGTTGGTGTATATACTAGAAGCCAAGGCCTCAAATTTGTTTATAATGGTTTCTAACTGTCCTCCACCACCACCTCCACTCCATTATTAAAGGAGTTGATAAAATAAAATTGAGATATTTGCTTGAAATTTTGTACACGTATGTATTGTGATGATGTCTGACTGAGATAGTTACGTTGGAGGGGTGGAGAGGAGGGGGTAAAATTGGAAGAAACGGCAGAAACTTAATTTGTAGCATGTATCTTCTCTTGTTGGCCAAAGAATATTCGACGTAGTCTTCTGCTATGGTATTGAATTTCCAGACCTACTGAATTTTTTGCTAAATTTTCCGAATCTTCTGTATCAGTTAGAACATCCATATCTGAATCAACCATTTTTGACTTAATCCGGTTCAAAAAATTTAGTAGATTGACAACTGAAGATTGTCTTGCAAATGTCAACCCAAAGTAACGTTCAGGTAAAGCTATAAACACAAAATTTATTTGTACGACTGCAAGCGCAGTTTGGTTAGTATTCAAGTATTTACAATGAATTGTCTATTCTCTTCTATTTAAAAGCGGGATTAGACGAATTATTGTATTTAACACGTTGTGAAAATAGTAATTTCATTTGACCCATGTAATTTGCAAAATGCGCTCGCTTCTCGCCCTCGTTTTGGCAAATATTGCATTCGTCAAGTAAAAAACCTCTTCCTAAGGTGTACCGTCCTAAAGTTCCAGGACGCTACAGAATATATATAATTTAATTATGGGGTTCTTAAAACCACTATAATAGCAGATACTTTAAATTTATTTACTTTTTGTTCACAGAATCCTAGAGCTGCCGAAGTACTCATCCCCACTCGAAAATCTATCTTTAAAATATACACCGAGCGCCATCTGTACTTTACAAGCAAACCCAACCGATTCTTAACGAGTAAACTTGAATTAACTTTAAAATATACACCGAGCGCCATCTGTTATTCTACCAGCAAACCACCGGCTCTTACTAGTTAGAAACCTAGAAGTATTGGTAAAAATTAAACAATAACTTTAATTAATAATTTGATTCGATAGAAATTTAGTAACAAATAAGAATTATTAATGGGAAGTAAAATAGTGCAATAATTAAGTAGATTTGATAATAAAAACAGAATTTTAAGTAAACACTTTTTATCATTTTGCGGTTGGCAACAATTGATAGCTATTTTAGAGGAGACAATAAATTAGGCATTTCCGATTCTTGAAGCCAAGAACAAGACGTGTTTGTGCTGTCTTGCCGCAGATTTAAAGCCTCAAATTCCTGGAGATAGGTAATTAAATAAACCAATATCTACTAAATTATAATCACTGACATTTATTGATTAATGTATATGTATTTAATTTGTAAAATTGCCAGCATTCAACCCGATGTTAAGGGATATTTAATAGGTTAATTTTTGAAGTGCTTGGATAGAGATGCACGCGTGCCATAAAAAACAGCGTCAGTAGCTAAAATCTATGTTGGATAAGGAATTACATTTAATTCTGTTGCTTATTGTTAAGGGGAATTAATTGTGAATTTAAAGTTTTAAACGCGATTTAAATATAGGTTTGAGCAATAGTAGAACGCGGTTTTATTAAATTTTGTAAGGTTATAAAAATATCTTGGAATTTGGTAGGGGATATTTGGGCATTTTTAGAAGAAACGTTAAGGTCTTAAGACATTACGTGGGGTATTAACGCACTCAGAGTGCCTTTTCAAACAAGTAAATGCAAGGTAGAGTAACACGATGGACTCTTTTAGGTGTGAGGTAATAAGTACCAGCTTGATGAGCTAGTAAGTACCAGCCTGCGAGGTATTAAGTACCAGCCTGATGAGCTATTAAGTGCCAGCTTGAAGAGGTGGTAATGACCAGCCAATAATAAGCTTTGGGTGTCAATTTAAGTGACCAGCTTGATGGTGATGGTCCTGTGAGGATAACCTTATTTAGCCCAGGAGGAAATTGTTTGCCCACATCCACACATGTCACTGGATATGGAACTTGTATAGCGACAACATATTAATCAGTCTAGTCTCAACGTTTATCAGTAAACGTAACAAACAGAGGAAGGGGAAGAGGAGATTTGAGTGGGACGAGGCGCTCTGGCAGCTCGTAAACAGGATTTGCGGTGAGAGTGTCATTCTCATTTGAACATCAACACGCTCAACTTCTTGTGGAATTTTCAATTAACGTATAATTTTTAGCCTTCAGCAAATGTAAATTTTTATCTTTAACTTTTCATCGGCCGTCAGCCTTATAACATTCTTACTCCTACATATAATTTATGTAAGGAAGGTAGCTACCCTCTAAATTCAATTTTTTGTTAATAAAATATCTAAATTTATATCAAATATTTACCATTTCCAGTTTTGTCTTTAAAATTTTAATATACAACTTATTTTTCTTACTTTGTGTTTTTCATATTAAATTCTCTAAAAACTCATGATACCTATGTAAACATTAAGGCCACTGAATAGCCACAGTATTACATTTTTGAAAACCAGTAAGGCATAGGTATCGAGCAATTGGCTATTGGCGCCTAACAATTCTAAATTTTAATTAATTTTCGAACCACGACCCAGCCTCCACAAAATAAATGAGAACCGGGTAGTTTCATCGTTCCTATTCCACTCAGGGGCAGGAATTGATGTTACAAAGTGACGCATTCACAACGTGGGGCTTGCGAGTATAGAAGTTGAGTGTTATCAAAAAAAAAAAAAAAATAAATAAAACTTTGAGCTGTTGAGACAAATTGTCACATTTTTAATTTTGTCCTATTTTTTGAATTTTCTTACTGTTTATATATTTGTGTGTATTACTGATATTATGTGTATTGTTTATGGTTGAGACCTCAAGATTTGATTAGATTAGTTTTGCAAAGTCGTGAATACTTTTGGGTTAAATTAAAGAAGATTAAACATTGCGGTAAGACAGTTACAGGAAAATTTTTGAGTCCTTATTGTAGGAATAAGATAATCGTAGGGTGAAATACGAGTTATCGTAGTAATTTTGAAAAAGTCTAGAAAAATAATACAGGAGCACAGGGGTTATAAATACTTAGTAAGCCAGTGAATTGAATTTTGATATACCTTGCAGTTTGTTGAATTTGAATAGTCGAGTTAACCAAAAGTAAACAAAATGTCTGAAATTTTCATACCTACGTTATTACAAGCTGATCAGGTTGATTATGAGTTACGCGTAAGAGGTTGTACTACAGTTAGGGACACAGAAACATGCTGTAGACTTTTAACACGAGCTCTAATAGCCAAACCATGTAATGATTTATCTCTGAGAGATCCATTATTTAATTTTAATACAGAGAAAGTACAAGTAAACAATACTTTAGATTCCATCAGAAATATAATTAACAATTTAGATAATCCTACGGAAGATGATTTGCCAGTAAAACAGGTTAAGTCACAGTTAGTACATATTATGGTACGAATAAATAGAATGCCTATCCCAGAACAGAATTCTGAGGAGACGGTAACATTTCAAAACGAGTCGAGGGCTACGATTTACTTACTAGAAGCAGATCTTTATGATAAACTGAATTTAGAAGTAGTAGATGATTTAGCATTACAAGTAGGCACTGGTGTAAATATAGCAACTAGTCCTAGTACTAAGTTTGTACCTATCTATAAGTGGGGTGTCACGTTTGATGGCCAGCCTAATAATGTAATTTCATTTATTGAACGAGTTGAAGAGTTAGCAATAGCTCGAAACGTCACTAAAAGAGAATTATTCCAGTCAGGGTTAGATCTTTTTTCGGGACCAGCTCTACAGTGGTATCGATCTGTTAGAGGTAGTAATGAGGTTAGAACTTGGGAAGATTTGGTAGAACAGTTGAAAAATGATTTTTTACATGAGGATTTTGATAAGAGTATGAGTGATTACATTGAAAAGAGAACACAACATGTGGATGAGCCAGTACATATTTATATTAGAATCATGGAAGCTTTATATAATAGACTAAAAACAAAACCAAGTTTAGAAGAACGCATTAAACAAATTAGAAAGAATTTATTGCCATATTTTGCTACTCCTTTAGCATTATTGACTATAGATACAATTTCAGAATTAATTTCAAAGTGCAAAAAAGTAGAATACGCTGAGGAAAGTACCAAAAAATATATACCGCCTCCTATGAGAAGTAATTTAGTGGAAAAGGATCTTTTGTATGTTGGGTTGCCTTCTTTAGATAAGAATAATGTTAGGGAATCTCATGAAAAGTCTGTTAAGTCTGTATCACCACCAAAGTCAAATTTTAAACCAAATCGTAGAAGTCAACCTGGGCAATCAAATGTTAATGAAATCAAAACTACCAAGACACCAGTAATCTGTTTTAATTGTAAAGGTGAAAATCATGTTTTTAAACAATGTAGAGCTAAAAGAAATAAATTTTGCTTTAAATGTGGTGAATCAAATGTCACATTTAAAGAGTGTAAAAAATGTTCAAAAAACTAACAAGGGGGCCACGTAAAGTTAGTCAACGTCCAAACCCCAGTAGTTATAGTAAGTTTAAAAATGTTGTGACTAACAAATCAGATTGGAATTTTTGGTTAAGTAAAGTAAGAAATTTTTACAAAACTTACCGTAGAGTTAGTGATGAAGTACGAGTAACACCTCTATTGTTGTCTAAAAATGGTGACGATAGACCTTACATTTCAGTTTTTTTATACGATAAGAAATTTTTAGCTTTAGTGGATACTGGTTGTAATCGTTCTGTAGTTGGAAGCAATGGTGTGAAAATTTTAGAACAATTTAAATGTAAATTTGTAACGTCAGATCTAAGATATGTAACGACAGCAGACGGTACTCCTCAAACTGTCACAGGTATAGCTCACTTACCGCTCAAGATTAACAACATAGTTCGAATACTTAAGGTTTATATAGTTCCATCTTTGCCTAGTTCTTTTATTTTTGGTATAGATTTTTGTAGGTTATTTGGCATTCATTTAGATTTTGAATCAAATACTTGGGTAAATAAAGTTGGTAGCATAAGAGTTTCAGCTCTGTGTCGTGTGAACACAGTTGAGACCAATGATGGCGGTTTGGCTGACTTAACTGGAGTTCAGCTCCGGCAAGTTGAAAAGGTCAAGCAGTTATTCAGGGGACTTAGTTGTGGGAAGTTAGGCCTTACCGATAGGATGGTATATCATATAGACACTGGAAATGCTGAACCTATCAGGCAGCGCCAATATCTTTTATCACCACATATGATGAATATTTTAAATGAAGAACTTGACAAAATGTTAGAACAAGATGTAGTTGAACCTACTTTTAGTGAATGGAGGTCGCCAGTTTTATTAGTTAAAAAGGATAATGGAAATTATCGATTTTGTTTTGATGGTAGATCTTTAAATTCAGTAACTGTTAAGGATTCATATCCTTTACCTTTTGTAGACGGTATATTGAGTATGTTACGGGACGCTAAATATATCAGTAGCATAGATTTGAAAAGCGCTTTTTGGCAAATTCCACTTTCTGAAACTTCCAAACCCAAAACCGCATTTGCTGTTCCGGGAAGGGGCTTATTTTGTTTTAAAGTACTACCATTTGGTCTTGCAAATGCTGCACAGGCTATGCAACGGCTAATGGACATTGTTATAACACCAAAATTAGAAAATAAAGTTTTTGTTTATCTAGACGATATAATTGTCACCGCTTCTAGTTTTGAGGAACACGTATCAATTTTAAAAGAAGTGTTTGATAGGTTGAAGGATGCTCGCCTAACAGTAAATTATGAAAAATGTCAGTTTTTTAGAAAATCTCTAAAATATTTAGGTTATGTAATTGATACTGAAGGTGGATTACGTACAAACCCTGAGAAGGTAGAAGCGATGATCAGTTATCCTCGTCCTACAAATACAACCCAGATTAAACGATTTATAGGCATGTGTTCGTGGTACCGGAGATTTTTACCTCATTTTTCGACTTTAGTTGCTCCGTTAAATGATTTGCTAAAAGGGAAACGTGGTAAAAGACAACCAATTAAGTGGAATGAAAATGCAGAACAAGCATTCTTGGCACTTAAGCAAGCGCTTATCTCTACTCCAATCCTAACTAGTCCTGATTTTAAGTCAAATAATTTTGTTATACAGTGCGACGCGTCTAGTACAGGATTAGGTTGTTGTTTGACACAAGTACAGGGAGGAGAAGAAAAGGTAATTGCTTTTGCCAGTCGCTCACTAAATAAGGCAGAAAGAAACTACAGTATTTACGAGTTAGAAGTATTAGCCTTATTATTTAGTTTAGAGAGATTTCGGCCCTTCGTGGAAGGTCAGAAGTTTACAGTCATAACGGATAATTTAGCGGTTAGCTGGTTGCATAAGTTAAAGTCACCTACCGGCAGATTAGCTCGCTGGATGGTTAAGTTGCAACAATATGACTTTAATTTAGTGCACCGTAAAGGTCATTTAAATGTAGTTCCTGACGCTTTATCTAGAGTGCAGCGGGACGAACCGTCAGATAATGAAGAACAAAATTTTACAGTAGGTTCATTATCACTTAATCAGGAGAATCTAGATGATTGGTATATTAAATTACGTACAAAAATTTTGGCAAATCCAAATTTGTATCCATTTTTTAAGGTAGAGAATAATTTAATCTTTAAACATGTTGCTAATAAATTACCGGTGAAAACTAATTTAACAGAATGGAAACTTTTGGTACCACTTTCACAACGAAATAATGTTCTAAAACAATGTCACGATGAAAGTACAGCAGCACATTTGGGGTATTTTAAAACACTTAAGAGAATTTGTGAAGACTACTATTGGCCTAAAATGCGTAAGGATATACTGAGATATGTCAAGTCAT
This sequence comes from Stenurella melanura, assembly GCA_963583905.1. Classification (NCBI taxonomy): domain Eukaryota; kingdom Metazoa; phylum Arthropoda; class Insecta; order Coleoptera; family Cerambycidae; genus Stenurella; species Stenurella melanura. The sequence continues at coordinate 14,665,882 of OY757317.1, forward strand.
GCAAGACTTGCGGTTCGCAAAAAGTGTCATTTTCACGTTACGGTTTAATGGGGAAAGAAAAGAAAGTAGAATTTCCATGGCAGGTCATAAGCGTAGATATTTTTGGTCCGGTAACAAGAAGTAAAAGGGGTTTTTCATATCTTTTAGTAGTTTTAGATTGGTTTACTAAATATGTTCTCGTACATCCCATGCGTAATGCCACAGCTCAGACTATATCTAAATTTATGGAGAATGACGTATTTTTAATTTACGGTGTTCCACAGTTCATAATGGTAGACAACGGGAAGCAGTTTGCTTCATCAGTTTTTAAGAAACTGGCCGATCGGTACAAAGTACAAAAAATTTGGTTTAATGCATTGTATCACCCACAAGTAAATCCAGTCGAGCGATCGAACGCTACGATAGGTACAGCTATACGCAGTTATATCCAAGATAATCATCAGGATTGGGATGTAGAAATTTTCAGGGTTGCTCACGCAATCAGAACGGCTACTCACGAAGTAACTGGTTTCCCTCCTGCTTTCTTGAATTTCGGCCGTAAAGTTCCCATTTCAGGAGACTTTTACGGGCAAGTAGAGTCAACATCAGGCATTCAACTAGCTCCGGGAGATAGGAATAGGTATTGCGATGACATATCGAACCTTTCGGATACATATAAAGATGTAGTAAAGCGGTTAAATAATGCTTACCAGAGAAATCAGAAAACATATAACTTGCGTAGGCGGGAAGTTAAATATGAAGTAGGTGATAAGGTATGGAAGAAAAATAAGGTTTTGTCAGATGCTTCCAAACATTTTTCAGCTAAGTTAGCACCCAAATTTGTACTTTGCACAGTTCGCCAGAAAATTTCTAAATTAGTATATGCATTAGACCATGCAGACGGATCTGATGCAGGTCACTGGCATGTTTCTGATTTAAAAACGTACTATGGATCAAACTCTGACGTTTCAGTCGGGTAAACATTTTTATGATGCATTTTCTATTAAGTTAATTACCCATAAATTTAGATTAGGCGCACTAATTTTAATTAAGATACCTGGAAGGTTTTGTCTTGCGTTGATAGTAGTTTTCTAGTAATGTAGTTGTTGTCAGTAAACTTCGGAAATATTTTTCCGGCTGGATATCTTTTATCCAAGGGTTGAAGGGTGGGCCACGTTTAGTGGGTGTAGCGTCTTCAACGTCTGCACGCCACGCAGTTGATGTGAACCAAGCAAGTGAAACTCAGCAAGATTTGTCTCGAGGATTTGGAATCCGATGTAGTAACGGTTAAGCCTTTTGTGATTATACGACATTTTGGTGATTTTCATGCGCTTGGAAAATATCAATAAATGACAGAACATCGTCATTCCTCTTTGTGTTGTCCTTATTTTCATCTATACTTTCTATTTTTCCACTTCTATAATTCTTTTGTGTTACTCTACTTAGGTTTATTTTTGAGGAAGGGTTAGGGCAGACTGATTTTCGTTAGGGAAACCTTCTACCTGTTAGTTTTTATTATATTTATTGTATTCTATTTGCCAGTCTTGCTAAGGCATTCTCGTGGTCTGGTAAATAAATATAATTGTTCAGTTGTGGTTTGAAAGTCAAGGGAAATTTGTTTGGAGGGAATATTTTTCCTGGATGGTCAATTTGCCCTTGATAAACAGTGAGTTAGTTTTCCTTTCGTTAGATCAGGAGTAATGTCTTTACCAAACCTGACTCAAAAAGATTATGCTTTGCTTGTAGATTCCTTTTGTATTTCTGACGTTTCTGGAGAACATCCTACTTGAAATCTTCTAGTATCTTAATTTTGGTTAAGTGTACTGACTAACTTCGTCCTAGTTTTGTTTGTTTAAACTTTAGTTACTTTCGTATTATATTTTCTAGATGTTTACAGGTAAGAAGTAATCATTATCCTAGTTCGTAGGATATTTAACGGCCATTAAAGGAACTTGTTCCGGGATGGGGATGGACTAGTTTCGGCCGGGCTGTCTTGAATGACAGGTGGTTAAGGAGGGTCGAGCGTAAACATGGGTAAGGGAGCTTGTCAGTCAGGAGTGACCTAGGTCGTCTGACGGTCTTCGAGAGACATATCTCAACCTCCCCGCTTCACCTCAGCCCTTGGCCAATCGCTCGACCGAAACACTGTTCATCGCGCCTGAAGCAAGAGCTTTCCAGAACAATGGTCCTTTTTGTTGTTTAGTCGTCACGTATTTCTAGTTCAGCCCCTTGGAGCTAAGTATTTTAGTTGATACGTACGTCTAATTTCAGCCCTTTGGAGCTACATCCAAAATAAATTTGTTTGATTTATTAACAGTCTGGATATTTTATCCCACTGTTAAGGATAGGCAGAGAACTTGGTTCCTGTATCGTGGTTTAGATGTGCTTATGTCTACTCCAATTTCAGCACTGGCAGCCGCTACAACGCTGCTCAGGCACAACCACAGTGTCTGTGGAGACTGATGTTTGGGTCCTCTCCTAAAACATTTTATGTTTCCTTCAAAGGGTTTCTTGTATGTGAAATGCTATACAAGTTTTATATCGATTTAATTCTACTTCCAATTTTGTGTCTGAATAATTAGTATTCAGGGGATATTTTATATCTGGTGGAATGTGGTATTGAATAAATTATGTTTTTGGAGCCTCTCGGTCTCGAAGTAAGTGAAATATGTATAGTGTATATGCTAATATGGCTTGGATTAGTACTACATTGACTTTACCGATTGTGTCTTTCCCAATTTTGTCATTATTGAATTTGTCGTTACTGATTTTGTCCCTGAAATATTAGGCGTGTAGTACGCGAAGCTACTATTGAGTACTAAATCCTCTCTTATAGCAGCATTCACTAGTATGTAAGATATTTACTTTTAGTTAGTTAGTAAGAAGTTAAGGTCTAGGAACCGTACCTGTCTTATAGCTTAGCTTAGTCACAATTCGGTTTATAATTATTTATGGTTAAGTAACCATATCTCAATTATTTTAAGTTAGCTTTAGTTATATCCATCAGCGGATAAGTAGAAATTGAAGTCTCAATTTATAGGAAAAAATACATGTATGGAAGTACACATATTTTTTTTGTAGAAGGAGAGAGAAAGTGTACCGTCCTAAAGTTCCAGGACGCTACAGAATATATATAATTTAATTATGGGGTTCTTAAAACCACTATAATAGCAGATACTTTAAATTTATTTACTTTTTGTTCACAGAATCCTAGAGCTGCCGAAGTACTCATCCCCACTCGAAAATCTATCTTTAAAATATACACCGAGCGCCATCTGTACTTTACAAGCAAACCCAACCGATTCTTAACGAGTAAACTTGAATTAACTTTAAAATATACACCGAGCGCCATCTGTTATTCTACCAGCAAACCACCGGCTCTTACTAGTTAGAAACCTAGAAGTATTGGTAAAAATTAAACAATAACTTTAATTAATAATTTGATTCGATAGAAATTTAGTAACAAATAAGAATTATTAATGGGAAGTAAAATAGTGCAATAATTAAGTAGATTTGATAATAAAAACAGAATTTTAAGTAAACACTTTTTATCATTTTGCGGTTGGCAACAATTGATAGCTATTTTAGAGGAGACAATAAATTAGGCATTTCCGATTCTTGAAGCCAAGAACAAGACGTGTTTGTGCTGTCTTGCCGCAGATTTAAAGCCTCAAATTCCTGGAGATAGGTAATTAAATAAACCAATATCTACTAAATTATAATCACTGACATTTATTGATTAATGTATATGTATTTAATTTGTAAAATTGCCAGCATTCAACCCGATGTTAAGGGATATTTAATAGGTTAATTTTTGAAGTGCTTGGATAGAGATGCACGCGTGCCATAAAAAACAGCGTCAGTAGCTAAAATCTATGTTGGATAAGGAATTACATTTAATTCTGTTGCTTATTGTTAAGGGGAATTAATTGTGAATTTAAAGTTTTAAACGCGATTTAAATATAGGTTTGAGCAATAGTAGAACGCGGTTTTATTAAATTTTGTAAGGTTATAAAAATATCTTGGAATTTGGTAGGGGATATTTGGGCATTTTTAGAAGAAACGTTAAGGTCTTAAGACATTACGTGGGGTATTAACGCACTCAGAGTGCCTTTTCAAACAAGTAAATGCAAGGTAGAGTAACACGATGGACTCTTTTAGGTGTGAGGTAATAAGTACCAGCTTGATGAGCTAGTAAGTACCAGCCTGCGAGGTATTAAGTACCAGCCTGATGAGCTATTAAGTGCCAGCTTGAAGAGGTGGTAATGACCAGCCAATAATAAGCTTTGGGTGTCAATTTAAGTGACCAGCTTGATGGTGATGGTCCTGTGAGGATAACCTTATTTAGCCCAGGAGGAAATTGTTTGCCCACATCCACACATGTCACTGGATATGGAACTTGTATAGCGACAACATATTAATCAGTCTAGTCTCAACGTTTATCAGTAAACGTAACAAACAGAGGAAGGGGAAGAGGAGATTTGAGTGGGACGAGGCGCTCTGGCAGCTCGTAAACAGGATTTGCGGTGAGAGTGTCATTCTCATTTGAACATCAACACGCTCAACTTCTTGTGGAATTTTCAATTAACGTATAATTTTTAGCCTTCAGCAAATGTAAATTTTTATCTTTAACTTTTCATCGGCCGTCAGCCTTATAACATTCTTACTCCTACATATAATTTATGTAAGGAAGGTAGCTACCCTCTAAATTCAATTTTTTGTTAATAAAATATCTAAATTTATATCAAATATTTACCATTTCCAGTTTTGTCTTTAAAATTTTAATATACAACTTATTTTTCTTACTTTGTGTTTTTCATATTAAATTCTCTAAAAACTCATGATACCTATGTAAACATTAAGGCCACTGAATAGCCACAGTATTACATTTTTGAAAACCAGTAAGGCATAGGTATCGAGCAATTGGCTATTGGCGCCTAACAATTCTAAATTTTAATTAATTTTCGAACCACGACCCAGCCTCCACAAAATAAATGAGAACCGGGTAGTTTCATCGTTCCTATTCCACTCAGGGGCAGGAATTGATGTTACAAAGGAATCACTACTTCCACATCCAGATTTTCCATCCAAGTTTCTTTAAAGGAAAATGTTTTGACTATACTTGCACTCTAGTATGTGAAAATAATTGGTCATAGAATTTTAACAATATTTGAGGCAGAAATGTTGGTTTCTAGCATATACGCTAAAAATTAAGTTTCTTTAACGCAATCGTCTCAATTTATAATCTAGTTCCAGATGTAGTTATAATATATACTCGTTCCAAATCTCAAGTAAATATGTCAATTATATTTTATCAACCTATTTAATAATGGTGTGGGGGTAGTAGAGGGGGTTGAAAAATGTTATAAAAAAATGTGAGGCCTTGGCTTCTAGTATATACATCAAATCCCAAATTTCTGTACACTTACCAGCTTGTTTTATTTACTTTCCCATAGTCACCCCTATTTAACTCCAACCCTTCAACGGAATCATCTCAGAATATAGTTGTGTTCCAGGTGTCGTTATAATATCAAGTAAATATCCCAATTTCATTTAACAACTTTAATAATGGAGTGGGGTGGGATGGTGGGAGAGATGAAAATATTATACAAATTCAGAGGCCTTCACTTCTAGTACATACCCCAAATCTTGAGTTTCTGTACTCTTACCAGCTTGCTTTACTCATTTTCCCCTATTTACTCCCATTTAGCCCCTAACCCCTCAACGGAATCATCTCATAATATAATGTAATTAAAGACGTCGCAATAGCATATACATATTATACATGCACCAAATTTCAAGTGATATCTCAATTTTATTTTATCAGCCCTTTTAATAAAAGAGTTGGGGTGGTGGGAGGAACTGAAAATATTATAAAGAAATCGGAGACCTTGGTTTCTAGTGTATACACCAAATTTCAAGTTTCTGTACTCTTACCAGCGTGTTTTACTTATTTTGCCACATTCACCTCTATTTAACCAACAACCCTTCAACGGAATCATCTCAAAATATAATTTAGTTCCAGGTGTCATTATAATACATACGCATACGTGTACCAAATTTCAAGTGAATATCTCAATTTTATTTTATCAACACCTTTAATAATAGAGTGGGGGTGGTGGGAGAAATATTATAAACCAATCCGAGGCCTTGAGTTCTAGTATATACAACACCAAATTCCAAGTTTCTGTACTCTTACCAGCCTGATTTATTTATTTTCCCCTATTTACCCCTATTTAACCCCCAACCCTTCAACGGAATCATCTCAAAATATAATTTAGTTCTAGGTATCGTTATAATATATACGTGTATTAAATTTCAAGTGAATATCTCAATTTTATTGTATCAACCCCTTTTTTAGTGGAGTGAGGGTGGTGAGGGGGGGATGAGAATATAATAAAAAAATCTGAGGCTTCGGCTTCTAGCGGAGTAAATCTGGCATTTGAAATGCAAGTGTTTTTTTTCAATTTTTCTTTTCCTATCTTATAGAGGAGGACTTCCCCCACTTTCCTGATACTTTCATATCCGAGATCTAGGTGGTGGAGGGGAGGTATGGTTGTTAAACATATGGAAAATCGTTTTTTTCGCGCGCGCGATCGGGGAGACGGACAAAAAAATGTTTCAGATAAAAGAGTATACTGGTTTTTGGTTTTTTAAAGTCGACTAATTAGGGCCGGAGATATGGCCGTTTGGAGGGATTGAGTTTCAGGGTAGGAAAAGGAATCGGACAGGAGGTATGAGGAGTGTTTAAAAGATAAGGGATGGGGTTAGGATGGTAATTCTTCTGTTTTGAGTGGTTATATGAAGAGGTCGAGGCCGCGGGGAGCCCCCTAGGGGAATTAGAGAAGGAGAGGGAGGAGGGAACGCGCAAAAAGGGAAAACGCCATATCTCCGGTTCTAATAGCGCGATTTTAAAAAATCAAAATGGAATTTCTTCCTTTGTTGAGCAGATATAAGTGTTGGATAGGTAGGAAATAATTTTCGTCGAAAATGTAAAAATGGGGACAAAAGAAAAAATGTATTTTTTTTTCAAAACGATTTATTTTATTAAGGGACAGAAAATATCATGATTCTCTATCGTTTTATTCGCCGCTCACCCTCACATCGACAAGAAAGTTGCTCATGCACGAGAGGCGTCGGCGAGATGATTTGCTGCGAAAATTCGCGGGAAATAAAAAAAATCATTAAAAACGGTTGAGAATTAAGGGAGTTTAAATATTTGATACCGCTTCGCGCGACGGCTCACACGGACAAAAAAAAAATTCTCTCTGTGCGAGTGAGAGTGATGAGAGAGTAGAGAGGATAGAGACCACGCCTACTCTCCCTCCGCTGCAGCTGCTGATTGAAAATAAATAAATGCACAAGTGTAACTCGCGCGCGCAGCGCAAGTTAGTCTCCGATCGAATTTTTTTTTTTTATTAAAAAGGAAATTTGTTCTTTTTAAAACGAGCCCTGGAAAGAGGGCGTGGAAATTTCCCTTGCCCTTCTGCAGGGCTTAAACTACAAGTTGTCACCCTGTCTGTCCTGATGAAGGAATTTGAAAAATTCTGTTTTCATTTTAAAGGTGATGAAAATCCTCGTCTTTTGAGGAGCAATTTATCCCCCCACTCCCCCCTTCATAACAAAAATTCGTTTAAAAAAAAAGTCTTTTGCCCCCACATTTTTACAATTTTTTTCTTGTTTTTAACCCCTTCTCTTCTGCCAGATCTACTCCCCTATTCTAGTACATACACCAAATCCCAAATATTTGTACTCTTACCAGCTTGCTTTACTTATTTTCTGCTGCAATCCTGTTCCAGATCTCGTTATAGTACACACGTGTACAAAATTTCAAGTCCATATCTTAAACCCTTTCAGAGATATCGTGCGCACACAAAAGTTACAGACCGACAGACCGACAGATAGACAGACATTTTTTTTCATTCAAATTTAAAATCTCGACGTTTCGCGACATTTTAAATTTAACTCAACAAAAAAAAATAATAATAATAATTGAAATTTTTACGAATACTGTAAACTTCCACTCCAGTACGTGGATGTGGAAGTAACGCAAATATCTGTTACCTTTCCTTTTGGAATTAAAGCCAATGAGAGGGTGAGGTACGGTCATCAGTTCAAATTTCGAAATTCGATTTCAGAAATGCTAATGTAGTGAATTGATTTATCAAATTATACCTTATAGTACAGGCAAATTAGACATTTAGGGTAACAAAACTTAAAACCGCTGTCTAAGGAATCACTACTTCCACATCCAGATTCTTGATCCAAGTCACTTTAAAGGAAACATCGTGACTATATTTGCACTCTAGTATGTGGAAATTATTGGTCATAGAATTTTAATAATATTCGGGGCAGATGTAATAGAAAAGTTTGAGGAGTTGGTTTCTACCATATACGCTAAAATGAAGTTCCTAGTTTACCCACTATTCACTACCCACCACCTCCGACTCCTTCAATATAGTCATCTCAATCAGATGTCACTACAATACATATGTGTACTAACTTTCAAGTGAATATCTCAATTTGATGTTATCAATCCCATTAATAATGAAGCGGAGGTGGTGGAGTTTGAAAAATATTAGAAAGAAATCTGAGGCCTTGGTTTCTAGTATATACACCGAATCCCAAATTTCTGTACTCTTACCAGCTTGATTTACTTATTCCCTTCTACGGAATCATCCCAAAATATAATCTAGTTCCAGATGTCTTTATAATACATACGTCTACCAAATTACAAGTGAATATCTCAATATTCAATCAGCCCTTTAATAATGTAGTAAGGGTAGTGGAAGGGTTGAAAAATATTATTAAAAAATCTGAGGCCTTGGCTTCTAGGACATACACCGAATTTCAAGTTGCAGTACTCTTACCAGCTTGCTTTACTTATTTTTCCCTATTTACCTCTACTTACTCCCACCGCTTCAACGCAATCATGTCAAAATATAATCTAGTTTCATATATAGTTATAATATTTAAATGTACCAAATTTCAAGTGAGAATTTAAATTTAATTTTATCGACTCTTTTAATAAAGGAATGGGGATGGTGGGGGGATGGAAAATACTAATAAAAAAACCTGAGACCTTCGCTTCTAGTATATACACCAAATCACAAATTTCTGTACTTTTACTAGCTTGCTTTACTTAATTTCCCTTATGTACCTCTATTTAACCCCCAATCCTTCAACGGAATCATCCCAAAATATAATCTAGTTCCAGATGTCGTTATAATACATATGCGTACTAAATTTTATGTGAATATCTCGATTTTATTTTATCAACCCCTTGAATAATGGAGTAGGGGTGGTGGGAGCTGAAATATATTATTAAATAATCTGAGGCCTTGGCTTCTAGTACATACACCAAATTTCAAGTTTCTGTACTCATACCAACTTGCTTTACTTATTTCCCCTATTTACGCCTAAATAACCCCCAATCCTTCAACGGAATCATCTCAAAGTATAATCTGGTTCCAGATGTCGTTATAATTCATACGTGTACCAACTTTCAAATGAATATCTCAATTTTATTTTATCAACCCTTTTAATAATGAAGTAGGGTTGGTGGGGGTTGAAAAATATTATAAATAATCTGAGACCTTGGCTTCTAGTACATACACCGAATTTCAAGTTTCTGTAGTCTTACCAGCTTGCTTTACTTATTTTCCCCTATTTACCCCTATTTAACCCCCACTCCTTCAACGCAATCATGTCAAAATATAATCTAGTTTCATATATAGTTATAATATTTAAATGTACCAAATTTCAAGTGAAAATTTAAATTTAATTTTATCGACTCTTTTAATAAAGGAGTGGGGGTGGTGGGGAGATGGAAAATACTAATAAAAAAACCTGAGACCATCGCTTCTAGTACATACACCAAATCCCAAAATTCTGTACTTTTACCAGCTTGCTTTCCTTATTTTCCCCTATATACCCCTATGTAACCCCCAACCCTTCAACGGAATCATCTCAAAATATAATCTGGTTCCAGATGTCGTTATAATACATATGAATACTAAATTTCATGTGAAAATCTCAATTTTATTTTATCAACCCCTTGAATAATGGAGTAGGGATGGTGGGGGGACTGAAATATATTATTAAAAAATTTGAGGCCTTGGTTTCTAGTACATACACCGAATTTCAAGTTTCTGTACTCATACCAGCTTGTTTTATTTATTTCCCCTTATTTACCCCTAAATAACCCCCAACCCTTCAACGGAATCATCTCAAATTATAATCTAGTTCCAGATGTCGTTATAATTGATACGTGTACCAACTTTCAAATGAATATCTCAATTTATTTTATCAACCCTTTTAATAATAGGGGTGGTGGGGGTTGAAAAATATTATAAATAATCTGATATCTTGGCTTATAGTACATACACCGAATTTGAAGTTTCTGTAGTCTCACCAGCTTGCTTTACTTATTTTTCCCTATTTACCCCTATTTAACCCCCAACCCTTCAACGGAATCATCTCAAATTATAATCTAGTTCCAGACGTCGTTATAATACATACGTGTACGAAATTTCAAATGAACGTCTCAACTTTATTGTATCAACCTCATTAATGGGGTAATGGGGTGGGGGTTGAAAAATATTATAAAAAAATATGAGGCCTTAACTTCTGGTACATACACCGTATTTCAAGTTTCTGTACTCGTACAAGCTTGCTTTATTTATTTTCCCCTATTTACCCCTATTTAACCCCCAACCCTTCACCGGATATCCTCAAAAAACAATCCAGTTCCAGATCTCGTTATAATATATACGTGTACAAAATTTCAAGTCAATATCTTAAACCGTTCCGGAGAAAACGTGCGGAAAAAAAAAAAAAGTTACAGACAGACAGACCGACAGACCGACAGACAGAAATTTTTGTTTGCTCAAATTTAAAATCTCGACGTTTCGTGACATTCTAAACCTATTTCACGAATAAAAATTTTTGAAAATTTTTTTGCCATTACTATACTTCCAATCCACTACGTGGATGTGGAAGTAATAAAAGGATCATCTCTGGGATTTAAGTACGTAATAATCTGTAGAATGGAATGATGCATTCTTTGCACTTCCAAGTTCCGGGAAAATTCAAGAAAATTTGGAAAAACTTTTTGATTTTCTGTTTCTTTGCTGTAGCGGCCAAAACAATGAAAATAGTGAAAAAAGTCCCCAACAAAAGTTATAGCTCGTCTTTTTCTCTACAAAAAAGGCCTTTACAAATTTTTGTCTTAATGAAACCGTTTAGAAAATAAATCGAGTTTTCCACTTATAGTTTAAAGCCGCTTCGAAATGCGCGAAAAATGAGGATTCTCCGTGAGTTTCGTACGACCGGGCGCATCGATCGATAATTCTTACTATTGGAACTAATCACAAAATTCATAAAAAATTTTATCATAGAGAAAAAGTGTCAGAAGATGGCTTAATGAACTTTGTACAGTTGATCCACAGATTTATTCATATCTTTGTCGGAAGTCTTTAGAATGATAATTCATTTTGCTTGTATGTTCTTATATAATGATACATTAATCCAATTAACGTTTTATTGCAATTACTTTCGATCGAAAAATATGCCTTGCGATCAGAGTAGAGGGTATATTTCTCATCGATCAATCACCTCAAATTTTTGGAGTTCAATTCGCTATATCTTAATTAATAATAATAGCACAGTCTTAATTTTTGGATTGTAAGTACAATAAAACATATTCTTTCGAATTAAATTAGGTTTTTGTAAATGTGTGCACTACTTTTTGAATTTGTCTGTATTATTCATACACATTGAGAAATTGTCTGCATTATTCATACACATTCAGAAAAAGCACAATTATACAGTAAAACATATGCAACTTATTTGTTTCTTAACATTCTTCAATGAAATTTTCAATAAATATAGATTAAAGTGCGTGGAATCGAATCCATGCAGTGAAGAAGCACCCATTGTTACGGGAGAAATAGGCAGGATGTATAAAACTCAAAGATATGAATAAATCAACTGTATAAAGTTTACCAGCCATCTTACAACACTTTTTCCTCTATGATATAACTTTGTATGAATTTTGTGATTAGTACCACATTAAAGCTGAGACTTTTCTCTACATTTTATGTTGTCTTCATTTTTTTAGCGACTCTGAAAGTAAGAATTATCGACCGATATGCCCGGTCGTACGAAACTCCCAGAGAATTCTCACTTTCGGCGCATTTCGGAACGGCTCGAAACTATAAGTGGAAAACTAGATTTATCTCCTAAACGGCTAAAGTAAGACAAAAATTTGTAAAGACCTTTTTTGTAGAGAAAAAGACGAGCTACAACTTTTGTTGAAAACTGTTTTCTCTGTTTTCATTATTTTAGCCATTAGAGCAAAGAAACTGAAAATCATAACATTTTTCCTATTTTTTTTTTAATTTTCCCGGAACTTGCATGTGCAAAAAATGCACCATTCCATTCTACAGGTTATTACCTACTTAAATCCCGGAGATGATCCCTTTATTAATTTTGTGAGGTTTTTACAAAATTATGCGTTCATAGCCTGTACTATTAGTAGTCAGTCATTTTATTGAGATGCATAGCGTATAGCCGTGAAATGTAAAAGAGTTGTTTAGGAATGGTCACAATTTGCTACACATTCCCGTTCTCTTCCTTGGTGAGAGAGTTATGCATGTCAACAGAGTTATTGTTGCAATGGTGTGAAATTGGCGATTATCACGCGCGTAAACATAAATGTTCCCCATTGCAAATGTCTGTTTATTACATTGAATGGTGGAATTATTAACGCCTTGTACATTCATATGACTGCTTAAATATCAGATATATTGAACTAATATACGATTCAACCTTCAACTGCGAATATCTTAAAAACGAAGGAGCGGAAAAAAATTATCAAATTATATGTTTATTTCATGTGAATTATACATCACTCATTCAAATTGTAATAATTTAGGTGAAAATGTTACGAAAATAATTTAACGTACAGCACAAAATATACCCATTTTTAACGAGATTCTCGTCACATAATGGCATAAATAAATACTTTTTTTATACGTGGTAATTTTTTAAAACATTTTTGTCCAAACTCCTCGTTATTATTTAAAAATATGTATAGATATTCCAAAAATAAAAAAAATAAAAAATATCAATGGTTAGTTATAGTTCTAAGGTAACAGTGCAGGCAAATTGGCCATTTAGGGTAACAAAAATTAATAAAAGGTTCATCTCTGGGAGGAAAAGCTTTTTGATTTTCGATTCTTTTGCTCTAGCGGCCAAAATAATGAAAATAGAGAAAAAAGTTCCCAACAAGCTCGTCTCTTTCTCTACAAAAAAGGTCGTTACAAATTTTTGTCTTACTTAAGCCGTTTAGAAGATAAGTCGAGTTTTCCACTTACAGTTTTAAGCCGCTTAGAAATGCGCGAAAAATGAGAATTCTCCGGGAGTTTCGTACGAGCGGGCTCATCGATCGATATATAACTCTTACTATTCAGAGCCCTTAAAAAAATGAAATCCCCAAACAGTAATGGCCAAAGCGGCTCCGTTTTCGAAATACAGGGTGTTTTATGTTTTTTGGCAGAATTTTCTTTTCGCCATATATCTGTAATGCGTAAGCGGAATCCAATACAATTTTGTATTTTAATTACAGTAATCATTCATCATATAATGCCTGAGATATTAATAAAATATCAGAGCCGGACCCAGAATAAAAATATTTTTAAGTTATTCCTAGAAAATAACACTCTGTATACTGTTTATAAAATATTTGACATTAAAATATTAATTTACACCTAGAAAGATACAACATCCCATAAAAAAATCTTTTGGCACCATTTCATTGTTTAAATAAAAAAATTAAATTGTTGAGGGTTCATTTTTTTTTCTTTATTTATTTAGGTACATCATCCAACAGTCAGAGACCAATTACTGGATGAGAAATTGAGAGAAAAAAGTCACTCTAGGGATTAAGTAGATATTATTTTTTTTGTTCTCTGTCTGAACTACCAAAAGGTAGTCCTCCAAACTCTGGTTTCAGCAATATTTAATTCATTGCAGGAGTAATTAATTACAATCATCTAGTCTTACCATTACATTTGTTTTAAAACTTATGGCTACGTACTTTTTAACAATCAAGTAGGTACCTGTCAAAAATCAGTCATATTGTAATTAAGTGTAGAATTTAGAATTAAGAGTAGAGAATACGCAAATATGGTTTTTGTCTATGGATATTGCAATGGCAATGCAAAAGCTGCTGAAAGGGAATAAAGACGCCGGTTTGGAAATCAACGTGTACCAGATTATAAAACATTTTGTAGAGTGTTTAGACATCTTTCTGAAACTGGAACCGTTCCCTCAATCATGAAAATAGAACGTCCTGTTAGGCTGAGCCGGCAAGAAGAAGATTTGATTTTAAATATGACCAGAACCCAAAAGTCAGCACACGAAGAATTGGTCAACAATTAAATATTCCTCTAACCAGAGTTTGAAGAACTATTAAAGGCGAACAAATGCATGCTTATCATATCCAAATTGTCCAACGATTGGTGTCAGGTGATGAAGTATTTAGGTTAACTTTTTGCCGCTGGGTTTTATCCCATAGACGAACTATGTTAAGAGTATTGTTTACCGATGAATCTCAATTTACCCGTAATGGTATAAATAATACTCGAAATTTTCATATTTGGAGTCACGAGAATCCCCGTGCAATAATCCAAAAGAATTCCCAACATATATTTTCTGTAAACATGTGGTGTGGGATGTTCAATAATAATCTCATAGGTCCTCATTTTTTGAAGGTCGCTTAAATGGTGACAATTATTTAGATTTTTTACAACATACCCTGCCAAATTTATTAAATAATGTAAACAAAAGAGGAATGTGGTTTCAACATGATGGGGCTACGCCGCAATTTTCGGCCTCCGAGATCACTAGATCTCACACCCCTTGGCTATTTTGTGTGGGGCTGAAGTATACAAAGAAGAAATAAATACCAGAGAGCAGCTGATTGCAAGAATTGAGGATTTTTGCAATGAAATTAAAAACATTTTAGAGATTGTTAGAAAAAGCGTAAATGAAATGACAAATCGATCAAGAAAATGTATTAAACTTGGCGGTGGTCACTTTGAAAATAGACTGTGATTCAAAATAATTTAATTGGATTTAATAAGTTTGACTGATTTTTTATGTTCTAGTTAAATTGTTAATTTTTATTATTTATTATTTTGTTAAGTTTATTAATTACACATTCATTACAAAATATTTTTTTTATTTCACCAGGTATATGTGATGAATTTTTATTCTCCCTATTTGCACTACCTGCTTGCTAGTGCAGATAGGCAACAAAAAAAAAATGTAGTTAATCCCTCTCAATTTCTCATTTAAAGAAAAAAAAATTGAACCTTCAACAATTTATTTTTTTTATTTAAACAATGAAATGGTGCCAAGTGATTTTTTTATGGGATGTTGTATCTTTCTAGTTGTAAATTAATATTTTAATGTCAAATATTTTATCAGTGTTATTTTCTAGGAATAACTTAAAAATATTTTTATTCTGGGTCCGACCCTGATATTAGTATCCCAGGCATCCGATGGGGAGTGACTACTCTAATCTTAATACAAAATTTCATTGGATTCCTCTTACGCATTACAAATATATGGCGAAAATAATATTCTTCCAAAAAATATAAAACGGGGCCGCTTTAGCCATTACTGTTTGGGGATTTGAAATCACCTCAATGCTTTCTATCTTTTGGTAAAGTACGGCCCTCTCCCCACGAATCACCCTGTAGTTAACACTCTTAAGAGTGGACAAATTCACACCGTTCTCAAAAACCCAAGTCTAAATTTAAGAGCACTTTTGGATTTATCATTTTTATGGTACAATGAAATATATGAAATATATGAAATAATAAAATACCTTTAACGAATTAGTTGCTTATTCAATTACATACTCAATATCCTACTAGGTAAATGGAACATATCCTGTATTATGCAATTCTCATTAGTTTTTAAACTATATGAGGGTATAGGAATAGGTTTTCATATTCGCTTTACAACCGCGTTCCCGCAGTTTTAATTACATTTCATATTCAACGGTAAACAATGTAGAAACTGATGTTTAACACAATTAGTAAATTTAATAGCTAATTTATTATCACAAATAACACATGAGTGTATCTAGTGACAAATATTTGCTTCTGCCAAATAATACCAAGTCATTATCACCACCAAAATGCAAATTTTCGGTTTATATGGTACTTATGAATTATAGCGATATACAGGACTGGCTGCGAAAGTTCGAAATCTATTATATTTCTGGTAATTAATTAATGAAATATTAGAAATATTAAGAAATGTCTTATTTTGTTTAAAGTGAAATATTCTTTATAAAAGTTTGACTGGTCAAAACGAAATATTAAAAAGAATCCGAGGCTTTTTACTAAGGGGTGAATTTCACCCCAACTTACAGGTGTCGAAGAAAAAATACTATTGGAATGCGTAGTTCGTCGAATTCTACCAAAAAAAGAACCTCTAAACGTTATTTTTGCTTTAATACCCGGGGGTTGAAAACGTTGATTTTTAAGCAAAAAACATTGAGTTCTCAGAGGTTTTGGGCAAATTACTGAAAGGATCACATTTTCAAAAAAAATTGTAATAACAAAAAAGTTAGCTTATGAAATGCCAAAAATAATCCATGAAGTAAACATTTGTTTAGGCTCATCGTTGCCGAGATACAATTAATGATAAGTGCACTTGGACTCTGGTTTAAAATACCTTGTTAAAAACACTTATTTCGATACTTCAACGTATCATCTTCAAAACGACTCAAGTAAATAAATGAACACAAGACAAAATCTAAGCTATTTATGATTTACATTATTTACCCTATTTTATTACTACGGTGTAGGGAATTTAAAATTAACAGAACTAGATAGAAAGTAATAAAGGGATTAAAGGATTATGAATTAAATATATTAAAGAGAGCTGTGTTATATAGGTCCAACTGGTCATTAAGTAAGTGATTACCTGGGGTTTTGCTTGATTTGAAAGTTTCTAATGATTCTAATAAATTTAATTTGAAACCTTTATTTTGTACGTATAATATATCAAGAGTATTTTTATCTGGAAGATGATGATTTGATTCTAACAAATGGTTTGAAAAGGCGGAGTCTGTTTTTTGGAGTATGAAACAGCGTAGATGTTCTTTGTATCGTGCTTCGAGGGACTGACCAGTTTGACCTATATAGAGAATGAATTACAGTCCGAACATAACAATTTATAAAATCCTGAGTTTTTGAATTTTTCTATTTTATCTTTTGCATTATACAATAAATGTGAACCTTTATGGTTTAAAGGCAACCTTTAGATTATGATGTGAAAATATGCCTGCAATTTTCCATGAAATGCTAGGGTAATATGTCAAAAATACAATACAATACAATACAATACAATACAATACAATACAATACAATACAATACAATACAATACAATACAATACAATACAATACAATACAATACAATACAATACAATACAATACAATACAATACAATACAATACAATACAATACAATACAATACAATACAATACAATACAATACAATACAATACAATACAATACAATACAATACAATACAATACAATACAATACAATACAATACAATACAATACAATACAATACAATACAATACAATACAATACAATACAATACAATACAATACAATACAATACAATACAATACAATACAATACAATACAATACAATACAATACAATACAATACAATACAATACAATACAATACAATACAATACAATACAATACAATACTTTATTGGTGTCAAAATACACAAAGTGTTTACACACGTCAACATACAGTACAAAAGTTGAAATATAAGGTATAAATATATAAAACAATAAATATGAAGTAAAAGACTGAGAGCACATAGTACATGAAAGACAAACTAGATATAAAAGAAGCTATTAATATAAAATAAATAGGAGGTATGGTATGGTAATTTATCACTGTAGCTTCTAGAATACTGCACGAGATTCACACATTAGTTTGCAATAGAGGAAAAGTTACTTATGTAAAAATTCGTTAGTACTATAAAAAGCATTATTGAGCAAATATTTTTTTATTCTGTTTTTGAACTGAGTTTCATTCAACAATTTTATCTGTGGTGGTAGAGCATTATAAAATTGAAAACCCAAGTATCCCGTGCCAACCCTAGTTTTACTTAATCTATGGAAATTTATGTTGAGTTTATCGTTGTTTCTGGTTTTATAAGAATGTATGTGGCTTCTAGTTTCGAATGATTCTACATTTTTCTTTATATAACTAAGACATTGGTAAATGTAGGTACAAGGCACAGTCATAATATTCAAGGAAATAAAGTGTTGTTTGCAGTTGTCTCTAAATTTTAGTCCGGAAATGACTCGAATTGCCTTTCGCTGAGCAGAAAATACAGCAGCACAAGATGGGGCATGTCCCCAGACTAGTATTGTATATGATAAAGTAGAGTGGATGAGACTATGGTAAGTCGTGGTTAGAGTAATCAGTGAGACTTTGTCAATAAGGTTTCGCAACAGATAAGTATATTTGGAAATTTTTTTACAGACGTAGTTAGTATGACTTTCCCAAGATAACTTGGGGTCTAAGTAAACTCCTAATAATTTAACAGACTCAGGATTATTAACCTCTACCAAATTGCGCAAACCAAATATCATTGTTTCTGTCTTAGTCACATTTAAACTTAGCTTATTCGAGATACACCAGTTCTGTGCGCTTAACTCGGTATGCGGTACTTCATTTAGCAAAACTTCGATGGTATTATTTAACATTGTCAAATTTGTATCATCTGCAAATAATAGGACACTAACATTATCTCTAATTGACTGAGGAAAGTTATTGATATAAATTAAGAAAAATATGGGACCTAGTACGGACCCCTGCGGTACTCCATGCTGCAATTTTAAAGTATTAGATTTAATGCCGTTATTAAGAACAAATTGTTGTCTATCACTAAGGTATGGCCGTAAGAGCGATTTGCGTAAAGCCGTAGAAACTTAATTTATTTACGAGAAATTCATGGGGCACACAGTCAAAAGCCTTTGTGAGATCTAGGAAAAGAGAGCATACATAAGTGCCGTCTTCAAAACCGGCATTTATTAAATCTGTCAGTTTATCAATGGCAAAAGTTGTTGATAATTTGTTTCGAAAACCGTACTGGTAGGGACTGAGGAGCTTACTTTCTTCTAGATATAATGTGATCTGATTTTTTAGTATCATTTCATAGATTTTGGCGAGACATGGTATTACAGATATTGGTCTGTGATCTGAAGAGTCATCGACATTATATTTTTTAAAGATTGGTACTACTTTGGAGATTTTTAAGCATTCCGGGAATATATTGTTTTGTATGCTTTCATTAATTAAATGAGTAAGAGGAATTAAAATGGACTGTGTGATACCCTTTATGATTCGAACAGATAAACCATAAACGTCTTTGCTTTTTTTGCCCTTGAGATTGGTAATTATCTCGGATACTTCAAAATAGGTAACCTGGTTAAAATAAAATTGGCTGGACTGGCTGTGATCGAATAAATAATTTGTGTAGAGAGAATTGCTAGGAGGTAGTTGGTTTATAATAGTATCGGGTACATTTGTGAAATAGTTGTTAAATTGATCCCTAGAGATGTTGTTTGACCGAATCATAGACATTTTCCTGTAATTGTTAACAATTTTCCATATTGCCTGTTGGGGGTTATTGTGATTTTTTATAAAGTTATCGTGGGATGCCTTTTTAGCATCATTTATTTTGCGGCGGTAGTTGAGCCTGTAATTGTTCAATATAGTCTTGTTATTCTCGGTGGGATTTCTGTTGTAAAAATCGTGTAAGAAATTGAAATGTTCACGCATGCGCTTAAGGTCATCGTTAAACCAAATAAAGTTAACTTCATTGGAGCTATTTGCAACATGGGATCTCAATGGGAATATGGTGTCTACCGCATCTACAATTACTCTGATAAATTGTATAAAGCGATTATTAATGTTTACATTGGAATCAAAAACAAAGCTCAAAATACAAATTTACTCTCATGTTCTTTAATAGGGGGATAGATGCTATTACGGGCTAATTTGCACTGCTTTTTATTAATTAAATTTTCTGTTTTTCCTTGGAATACGCTGTCAATTGCTATTGTTTTATGACTCTTAGTTCTGTTTCTAAGGTGTCTTGTGAGAGAGGTTCTGTATGAGAGAAAGTTGATTACAGTAGCTTAAAATTGTCTTTTGGCAAATTTTGATATATGCAAAATTAAAAATGGTATAAGAAAAATAAAGGCAAAATTTTGATTTCCTACACAAAAAAGTGCCTGCAGTTTCAACTGTTTCAAACAATGAATCAAAAAAATTTTTTGACCCAAAAATATTTCCCCTTTTGGTTAAACTTGAAAACCGTTGTCTAAGGAATCACTACTTCCACATCCAGATTTCTTGTCCAAGTCACTTTAAAGGAAGCATCTTGACTATATTTGCACTCCACTATATGAAAATTATTGGTCATAGAATTTTAATAATATTTGGAGCAGATGTCATAGAAAAGTTTGAGGAGTTGGTTTCTACCACATACGTTAAAAATAAAGTTTCTAGACTCTTATTACCTTGCACTACTTATTTTTCCCTATTCACAACCTCCCACCCCTTCAACGGAATCATCTCAATCAGATGTCATTACAATACGTACGTGTACCAACTTTCAAGTGAATATCTCAATGGACTTCTTCGGCACTTTTTTTTATTTCATGAATCGAAAGTTCAAGTATAAGGCAATGGATCTGCAAAAAATCAGAATTTTGTTCGCACATTTAGTATCTTAAAAACAATTACAATCATCCACCTCGCGAAAATGGGGCGTAGCCAGGTGCTACGTCACAATACGCATAGACTAAGTCCTAAGTCGACTTGATGCTGTTTAGTTGTTATTATCTATATACTTAATCGTGTTGATCTGCGCCTCTCTAAAATTGCGGATCGGATCTATCCAAGACTTTTCGTGGAAAAGCGGCCGGTGTCATTCAATTCGGGAATTAATTCTACATTGTTTAGGATCCATTCGGAGGCGTTCTTCTTCATGGTTTTTGAGTTATTAACTCGCAAAAGTCGGCTACTTCTCTCGCCACTTAAATTTAGGAATAAGCAGTCGAGGGATTGTAGGTGTAGGTGTATGATTTGGCAAAATGTTACCAAATGTCAAAACATGAAGGCCGAATTTTCGATTTTTAAGAAAATAACCATTTTTTCTCCCACAGACCTAGCCGAAATTCCGATTTCCACTGTGACACTTACGATGTCGATAAAATGCCAATCTTCTTTTTTAAATAGAGACCAATATCGATCCTCCACTATAAGTATTAACTTATATATGAGCGTTTAAAGATTTGATATTTTTGATTTTTATTGGTTACGTTTTAATACTTCTAAAAAAGGCATTATTTGCCCGCTTTTGCAGAGCCAAATTTCCGAATTTTTCTATACAATTTGGTATCAGGAGAAAGGGTCAACCTTGTTCTTTCCATAGAGATCTAGAACGGACTTCCATTCCACGTATTTACTTAGTTAATTTTTTGAATATATTGGAAATAAATCTAAGGTTTCTAATATACACACCAAATTCCATGCATGTTTCCTCTTACCAGCTTGCCTCACTTATTTTTTCCTATTTACTTCTACTTACCCCCGACACCTACAATTGAATCATCTAATAATATAAACTAGTTTCTGTTATAATACATACGTGTACCAAATTTAAAGTGAAAATCTCAATTTTATTTTATCAACCCTGTTAATAAAGGAGTGGAGGTTGCGTGGGAATGGTAAATATTATAAAAAAAATACCTGAGGCCTCGCTTCTAGTGTATACACCAAATCCCAAATTTCTTTACTATTACCAGATTGCTTTACTCATTTTCTGCTATTTAACCCCCAATCATTCAATGGCATCATCTCATAATATAATCTAATTCCAGATGTCGTTATAATACATACGTGTACCAAATTTCAAGTGAATATCTCAATTTTATTTTATCAACCATTTTAATAATGGAGTAGGGGTGGTGGGGGATGAAAAATAACATAAGAGAATTTAAAGCATTGACTTCTGCCATATCCCTGTGTTTCTACCAGCTTGTTTTACTTATTTTTCCCTATGCACACTTATTCAACCCCCAACCCTTCAACGGAATCCTCTCAAAATATAGTATAATTCCAGATCCTGTTATAATATTTACATGTACCAAATTTCAAGTGAATGTCTCAATTGTATTTTATTACACCCTTTAATAATAGAGAAGGGATGTGGAGGGAGGGGTTGAAAATATTATAAAAAAATCTCTTTGCTTCTAGTATATGCACCAAATTCTAAGTTACTGTACTCTTACCAGCTTACCATGCCCTTCGCAAATACAAAACGAAGAGTATATTGCATTCGATGGGCATATTTCTGAAACCGGTAATATTGCTCGTAGAGAAAATGTTCATATCACTGTGCCCGAATTCTGAACAACTTTCAAAATGTTCGTCCGTCTGTCCGTCTGCCTGTCTGTCTGTCTATCCGTCCGTCCGTCCATCACGTTTTTTGTAGGCACGATAACGTAAGAGCGATCAATCCGATTGTATTAAAATTTGGCCAGTAAGTTAGTGTTAGATAGAGGAAGAGCCCTATTGTTTTTGAACAATATCTATCAATAAATAAAAAGTTATTAATTATCTAAATAATTTTTTTTATTGGTACCCTATTTTGCTTATTTAAAGTACACCTCAGAGTGTTTAAATCCAACTTTTAAAAACGCGCGTGTTTTAAAGTTACCATGGCAACAACTACAACCCGAGTCAAAATGTCAACTTTTTAATTATTGATCTGACAGAAATTTTTGCGGTATTAACCGCGAATCTGCTTTTCTATTTAAGTAATCAACGTTAGAACTCATTTTAAAGCGATATGCAATCAGTAACAACTGTAGTGAAAATAATTAATCCTATGTGAGAGATTGCAAACTAATTTTTGCATTCCTCTTTTGACACTGACAGGTATCCTGATGTCACATCACGAATTCAACCATTTTACATTCTTAATTCTTATTTCCATTTTTTGTAGTAATAATACCAGTATTTATGATTTCAAAGTGTACCAATAAAAAAAATAGCGTAAAGTATTCGTGGATAACTGGTCTTTAAAACACTTACTCTATGTCGAGCACTCCGGTTGCTCCGTCGTGCTCGAAAAATCGCACGTGTTTTAAATACCTTAATATCCACTTATACTTTTATATACTATTTTTTTTGTATATTTTGTAATTAAACAAAAATTGTCTAAAACTATTATACAGGGTGTTTGGTGCATCGTGTGCCAAATGGAAATGGCCGACAGAAAGGGTTATCTGCTATCCTTTCAGGCCCCTTAATACTTCCCATGCCCTGCGGGATTTTTCATATCGACATTTTATCTTTTTAATGAAAAAAATCCCAAATTCTACATTTAAATTCAAATTATAAAAAAAGTATTAGGCTTAGACTACGAATTTCACTTTTATTTTGATGTGTATTGCTGAAGGGTTCTTTTAAATCCAAAATTACTGGCATTAGTCATCTAGTTGTTTTTTTATTCACTCGCAAACTTTCGGAATAGGTAAAATTTAAATTTAAACTTAGACTTTACATGGCTATAAAAAAAAACTCAGAGCAACCGGGATCTTCCAACTCCCTCAAAAATTCTCTAGTCTATCCTCTTGCTAGTGATGTGCCACATGTCATAAAAGTCTTTTAATAACTTCGTGAATTTGCTAAATTAATGAATCGGGTCACATAAAGCTAATATTCAAAATTCCGAATAAAAAATTATTTTTGCTTAAATTATGCATGGGAAACAGGTAAAATCTGTTATCTCACTCTTGCGAAGTAAAATCTATCTTTTATCTCTTTCTGTGCATTGCTTTTCTTGAAATAAAGAAACAGTTACATTTTTATCATTTATTAAAAAAAATTAAAAATCTTGCTCAAAGTATTGGTCTCTGTTGCGAATGCAGGCCCGACATCTGCTTCTTATTTCGACAGTTGTTGTATGAAGTCATATTTCTTTCATAATTGCACCGAAAGCCGTTTCTATGAGTTGGACAAGAGGACAAGTTCCTCCCTAGTCGCAACCACCATCGCGTATACGAGCTCTTTGGCACGACCTCGGACATAAAATCCAACGGAGCTAGGTCTGGGGAACGTGGAGGCCATTAAATAGGGCCATCCCGCCCAATCTACGCATACGCCTATATTTTTTCAAAATGACGGCTGTCCCGCGCACTGGCGATTGATTGTAAGACAATATCTAGACAATGTGTTCCCAAATGCGTGGATTGGGCGGGATGGCCCTATTCAATGGCCTCCACGTTCCCCAGACCTAACTCTGTTGGATTTTTATGTCTGGGGACGTGCCAAAGAGCTCGCCTACACGACGGAAGTTGCGACTAGGGAGGAACTTGTCCTCTTGTCCAACGCATAGAAACGGCTTTCGGTACAATTAGAGAGGAAATACGACTTCATACAACAACTGTCGAAATACGAAGCAGATGTCGGGCCTGCATTCGCAACAGAGATCAATACTTTGAGCAAGATTTTTAAATTTGTTTAATAAATGATAAAAATGTAACTGTTTCTTTATTTCAAGAAAACCAATGAACAGAAAGAGACAGAAGATAGATTTTACTTCGCAAGGGTGAGATAACAGATTTTACCTGTTTGCCATGCATAATTTAAGCAAATATAATTTTTTATTCGAAATTTTGAATATTAGCTTTATGTGACCAGATTCATTAATTTAGCGAATTAACGAAGTTATTAAAAGATTTTTATGACATGTGGCACATCATTAGCAAGAGGATAGACTAGAGAATTTTCGAAGGAGTTGGAACATCCCGGTTGCTCTGAGTTTTTTTTTATAGCCGTCTAAAGTCTAAGTTTAAATTTAAATGTTACCTATTCCGAAAGTTTGCGAGTGAATAAAAAAACAACTAGATGACTAATGCCAGTAATTTTGGATTTAAAAGAACCCTTCAACAATACACATCAAAATAAAAATGAAATTCACAGTCTACGCCTAATGCTTTTTTTATAATTTGAATTTGAATGTAGAATTTGGGATTTTTTTCATTAAAAAGATAGAAGGTCGATATGAAAAATCCCGCAGGGCATGGGAAGTGTTAAGGGGCCTGAAAGGATAGCAGATAGCCCTTTCTGTCGGCCATTTCAATTTGGCACACGATGCACCAAACACCCTGTATACAGGGTGATTCACGTAGGCCATTCATTAGAAGTTTTTCAAGTTGCAGTTAGATTAGAAACTTGAAATTTGCTATACTGCCATAATCGATCATGCCCGTTCTATCTAAAATATTTTCAGTCCTCCAACTATACAGGGTGTGCCAAAAATTGGTACCAACTTTCTTATTTTAAATGGAAACCTATATTTTTCTTTACATGGTTCGATTGGTCTTCTAATTCTGAGTTTAGAGAACCTAAGTTATGTTAACTTATCTATTACAATTTTTGACACATGTCCAATTTTTTGAAAAAAATTGCCGCTGTAGTAGTTTGCGAAGAAATTTGTATCTCGCAAACCTTTCCAAATTATGAAACCAAATTTGTGAAGCAGTTAGCTGGAAGTCCAGGCTAACTTTTGATGTCCCATCGGTGGTCCCATTTTGTACCATATGGGCGCAGTCGATTTTCAAATGTCGCAATTAAAAATTGTCAAAAAGTCAATTTTTTCAAATGGCACCTACTATTTTTTTTCACACCATTCGAAAGAAAATTGAATTTTAGGGTGAGTTACTTAAGCATTCCCTATACCTAACTTCACCCCATATCGAGTTATTCAATAAAAATCAAGAAATACCTTATCTTGCCGAGAGATTCCTTACTTGATCAAGTATGCCATGGAAACAAAAAACAGTTGTAATAATTTTTAAAGAAAAATATGGATTCTTATTTAATTACACACAACACCAACAAATTATTATTAACGAACAAGAACAATGTTGACGAAATTCTGACGTAAATGTTCAATGTGACCACCATATTTTTGTTCAAATATTCTATTATTCTACTTTCAACAGATTGCGTAGCACATCCTTGCGCCTACCATTTCTGATGCCAGAAATTAATGCAAAATCGAATTTTAGGGCCACTTTTATTAACATTGTGTATGTCTATCTACAGCCGTTTTTGAGTTATTGGCATTTTTTGAAAAAAATATGTTTTTTTTTTCTCAAGGGTAGTAGGCGTTGGAAACAATCATTTCATTCTAATTTTTATTCAAAAATCGTATTGCAATAATAAATAATAACAACAAAATAACAACAAATAAAAAGATTAACAAAATAATTATTTCAATACAAATGCTCAATGTGTGCACCGTTTTCACTGACAGAATTTCGTTAACATTGTTATTGTTCGTTAATAATAATTTGTTGGTGTTGTGTGTAATTAAATAAGAATCCATATTTTTCTTTAAAAATCATTACAACTGTCTTTTGTTTCCATGGCATACTTGATGAAGTAAGGAATCTCTCGCAAGATAAGGTATTTCTTGATTTTTATTGAATAACTCGATATGGGGTGAAGTTAGGTATAGGGAATGCTTAAGTAACTCACCCTAAAATTCAATTTTATTTCGAATGGTGTGAAAAAAAATAGTAGGTGCCATTTGAAAAAATTGACTTTTTGACAATTTTTTATTGCGACATTTGAAAATCGACTGCGCCCATATGGTACAAAATGGGACCACCGATGGGACATCAAAAGTTAGCCTGGACTTCCAGCTAACTGCTTCACAAATTTGGTTTCATAATTTTGAAAGGTTTGCGAGATACAAATTTCTTCGTAAACTACTACAGCGGCAATTTTTTTCAAAAAATTGGACATATGTCAAAAATTGTAATAGATAAGTTAATATAACTTAGGTTCTCTAAACTCAGAATTAGAAGACCAATCGAACCTTGTAAAGAAAAATATAGGTTTCCATTTAAAATAAGAAAGTTGGTACCAATTTTTGGCACACCCTGTATAGTTGGAAGACTGAAAATATTTTAGATAGAACGGGCATAATCAATTATGGCTGCATACCAAATTTCAAATTTCTAATCCAACTGCAAGTTGAAAAACTTCTAATGAATGGCCTACGTGAATCACCCTGTATTATATATTATATTACTATGCTTCCATTTCACTATAGTCCCTTCAAATTAGAAGAGAAATCACTGATTTTGGGAAATTTTTCCAACAGCTGAGCCACCCGTATAGGAAGTTGTCTTGGGGTTGTGTTAACATATTTTTCACCAAGCGCATGAAGAAAAAGGGTAGTTTTTTAGATATAGATACATATTGTTCTATATTCTACTATCTATTTTATTTTTATACGTTCGAAATTACTTTTTGAAAGTAAATTGAAATGATTTTATTGAGCGCCAAACAGTTTCTTAAAAGCTGTTAATATTATAGACTATAGAACACCATTAGCATGACCATCTACAATCTATAGAATGACTCTTACTCAGGGTCCAACGAAGTCGGTTCAATAAATGCTCATTGATCAAGATAACAATCTAAATAAATCAAACTCAGTATTGAACGAACAAAGTATTAATTTATTAACAAATTTGAACTTGGAATGTATTAACAAAATTTAAATAACAAAATCTAACTTAACTAAAATGATAAATATGGCCTTATTTAAAATAAATATGTACCATGGATTTCTGATACTGTAAAGCTTTACCTTGTCTTTTTTTCGACTCGAGTAATGTTATATTATAACCTCTAACTGGTTATTATGATCCTTGAAATATTATGTCACTTGACTGACTTTTTAACCTCTCAAGGCTTCTTCTTCTTCTTCTTTACTGAATTGACGTTTGTTTCTAACCTCCAATTTATTTTCAAGATTTCCTTGAAGTATTTCTATCACTTGCTTGACGTTTGAAATTTCTTCACCAGATAAATTTGCTAACTGGATTAACAAATACTTCCCTCTTCTAAATCTGCTTTCCGGATAATCTACTTCGTAATACTTTCAAAGTATACTCACTTCTTATATTTAATCAACTTTTACAATTTATTCTTGATATCAATATATCTGGATTGTAATTTTCTAACCTTCAAATTATTCACCACTTTTCTTCTCTTTTCAATTTATTAATTATTCGAGGATGAATATTTTTCGCAGCTCGCTGTTCAGCGGTGTCTGATCAACTGATTTGTTATTTTTAGTCGTTTCAATGGGTTAATTTCCAATATTTCAATGGTTTTTTTCTATTTTGATCTAATATTTCAAAATTTAATTTTAATTTAAAATTTAAACTATTCAGTTTTGTTTGTTCTTTACCCTAATTGAATACTGTTTTTAATTCTTCAATTTTCCTGATAAGTTTCTTATTCTACTTTTCAGGATTAAGTGAATAATTGTAATTACTCGAAATATATTGACATATTACATACACTTTCTTAAAATCTACTTATAACTACAATTAACAATTCCAATCTCAAATAAATACTAATTCATACATTTAGATGAATAGCAATGATAAACACAAAATGCTAGTAGTTAAAAACGTACTGCAGTTTCATACTGACATAATACTGATATCATAAACTAAAACAAAAAATTGATAAGCCAACAAACATTTAACATCATACTATTAGTCCTTTCTTTCTGCATGATGTGAAATATCATTTACAAAACACCTTTCTGCTATGATATTTGAAAATATCTGAAAACTTAAAATGTCATTCAGTGTTTTGTAATTTATGGACTTACTATTTATAAAATAATTACGCTGCACTGCAACTACTGATAATAGTCTTTCATTCAATATTCATTTTGTGTAGATTTACAGTGTTTCTACACAAAATATGATTTTCAGCCCTAAGTTTTGACATAAATGTCAGATTTTATAAATTTACTTTTTTGTTTTCCAATTTCATTCTAACTCATTTTAAATGAGATTGTGATTCTCTATAAGTTCATGTTTTATTATATACTATTTAGAATAACCTTTTTAAACTAAATTGACTTCATTTTATGTTTATTTAAATATTTTGTTCTAATTCAATATCAAGTTTCATTCTCTGCATCTTACTCGCTGAGAATAAGTGAACTTGAATCAATTAAATAAACCACAGATATTCCTGCTTCTGTATGATCCGTTAAAGTAAAACTGTTATGATTATTTTCTAAAATACATACAATTTTGTGAATTTTATTTATGATTTCAAACACGATACTTGGGTAGTGTTCCACAGTGTGGATACACAGCAATATATATGTTTTTTTGCCCATTTTGGCGGTTTTTTGCGTTTTACTACAACTATGCACTTTTGAGAAAATATAACCTGATTTGATATTGTAGATCTTTTTTCTACAATTTTTGTTCTTTTCATTTTTTTCAAATTCCGCTTATTTACGCCGCTAGAGCGCGCTGAAGTTTATGTAAATGTGTAATTTTTTTTGGTGTTTGATTTTAAGCCAAAACTATGCATTTTATAAAAAAATATCAAGATATCAAAGTTGTAGATAAAAATTTTTCGGCAAATTCTGTTCTTTATTTTTTTTTCAAAGTTGCGCGGTTTTGCCGCTAGAGCGCGAGAAACATTTTTTCAATACTCTCGAGCGGAATACAGGCAAAACTATGCATTTTTTTTAGAGTACTCGTCAATTATATAAAAATTTGGAGAGCAAAACAAAATAATATTTTTTTAAAACCCATCGTTCATTTCTTACACAGCTGCGCATAGAACGGTGCATCTAATAGCATGAACTACGCGTATTCAGCTGTAGTGGTCGTGATGGGCCTTTTTGTATATGTCATCCTTAATGTCATCTATATTAGCTTAGCCGGTAAAAAATAATGAGTAGAGGGAGGTGGAGGGGCAAAATACTACAACTGTTCACGATGCCTATATTTTTTTTTATCCGCTCAAGAGTATTAAAAAATGTTTTTCGCCTTCTAGCGGCAAAACCACGGGACTTTGAAAAAAAAAACAGACAACAAAATTTGTCGAAAATTCTTTTATCTACAACTTTAATATATTGATGTTTTTTTTATAAAATGCATAGTTTTGGCTTAAAATCAAACACCAAAAAAATGTATACGTTTACATAAACTTCAGCGCGCTCTAGCAACTAAGCGGAATTTCAAAAAAATGAAAAAAACGAAAGGAACAAAAATTGTAGAGAATCGCTAGATCTACAATATCAAATCAGATCATATTTTCTCAGAAATGCACAGTTTTGCAGCAAAACGCAAAAAACCGCCAAATTGGCCAAAAAAACATATATATGTGTCTATATCTAAAAAACAACCCTTATTTTTTCATGCGCTTGGTGAAAAATATGTTAACACAACCCCAAGACAACTTTCTATATGGGTGACTTATCTGTAGGAAAAATTGCCCTCAATTTTCCTAATTTGAAGGGACTACTATGTGAACGTATATACAGGGTCCTGCAGCTCACCTCCCGTCTTCTACTACACCTAAACGATTTATTTTAGAAAAATGATTCAAACGGGCCAATAGACTGTTTGTTAGAGAGCACATTTTTAAAATATTTTTGAATATACAGGGTGTTCCAGAAATTGGTGGTGCATCAAAGTTGTATCTTTTTAAATGGAACACCCTGTAGTTTTATTGATTTTTGGGACCCCTTCGAGCTACTGTACATATCCCTAGAATATTATCAAATTTGATTTGATAGTTCCAGAGGAATAAATTAAAATCGAAAAAAAAAAAATTTTTCGTCATATTTTAAAAAATTTATAAAAAATAGGAAAAACATCTTCAAACCAAAACTAAGGAACAGGTTGCTTATAATAAAAGGTTAGTTTATTCTACTATGAATATCGTAAAAATAACTTATACAGGATGTTCAAAATTCAATGCCAAACTTTTCAAAATGTAATGCTATTTTTCTCCATTTTTTCAAATGGGACACCCTATATATTTTTATCTCATCGGATGCAGAATTAAAAAATGAGCATATTTTTTAATTACAATTATCTCGACTATCTTAAAGGTTTCACAGATATTCGTCAAAAACTACTACAAATCGCAAAATTATTATCTAATAGTTACTTAACATTTTTCAAATCAATAACTAGAACTTATGTTCAATATGTCTTCCGTTCTCTTGGGGGCACAAACGAAGGCGGGTATGAAATGATCTTGCTACTCTTCCTAATAGGTCGGGTGTAATGTTTTGAAATGCGTTCCTGATTCTTTGCTGCATGTTTTCTGGTGTGGTTGGAGGTTCCTGATAAACGATTTCCTTAACGTAGCCCCACAAAAAGAAATCCAATTTAGTGAAGTCGGGTGATCGGGGCGGCCAATTACATGGCCCTCCTCTTCCAATCCACCGGTTTGGAAAGGTTGTATTGAGATGGTCCCTGACTTGTAATGAATAATGTGCTGGGGCTCCGTCGTGTTGCAGCCACATTGCATCTCTCAAAGGTATTGGTAAATTTTGACATAAATTTGGCAATTGATTTTGCAAAAAATCAAGATACATAGCACCATTCAAATGTCCGTTAAAAAAGTGAGGACCAATAACATGTTCACCAATAATTCCCCTCCACACATTTATTGACCATCTGTGTTGTTGGTCAACCTGCCTAAAAATCCTTGGGTTGTGGTCGGAATAGTAATGAAAGTTATGGCGATTCACAAATCCGTTTTTATGAAATGTGGCCTCATCAGAAAACAAAACCTTATCAAAAAACTCACAATTTATCCTAATTTTAGCTTGCGCCCAATTGCAAAATTCGACACGTTGCTCAAAATCTGCATCGAAGAGTTGTTGATGAAACTGGATATGGTAGGGATGAAAACGGTTGTCCTTTAAAATTCGTTGAACGGTTCTCTCACTTACACCTACGGCATCACTGACTGCTTTTTGACTAACGAAAGGGTTTTCCGTAACAGATAATAGCACAGACAATTCATTTTCTTCATTTCGAGCGGGTCTATTTCTAACTGGTTTTGTATAGTCTACATGTCCCGTTTGTACAAATCTCTCTAATAAGTTTAGGTATTAGGCCCAGCGACATTTTTTTTATTTATGACCACACCGTTGAAACTTTTTGTATCTGTTATGTGGATGGAGTCGGACAAATTTGGGACTTGGCACATTATGGTAGTGGGGCGTTTGTCTGTCACGGAGTAGTCAATTTTATGTAAAAAAAAAAATTATAACCACATTGGTAATTTTATTTTAATCAATAGTTTTTATCATACAACTAGCGAAAAAAAAATTGTCGGACAAAAATAATGGGTCACTTGACGCGTCGGACACGCTAAACACGTCAAGTTTATTTAGAAAAAAAATTTATTACCACACGGCTGATTTTAATAGAATCTACCATAAAAAATTGTTGCAATAATGTGGTAACCTTGTCGGACAATTTTTATGGGGCATATGCGCAGTCGGATGCGCCAAAGTCGTCAACTTCCTGCAAAACTTTTATTTACAACCCTTTTTCCGACAAAAAAAGGAAGTTATAAGTAATTATAATCTAAATCAAAATATCTAAGTGTCCGACAAAAATATTGGGGCAAATCGCCAGTCGGACAAAAAAACTAAATTTTTATAGGTAATCGATATTCGCAAACTGTACAGGGTTTCTGCATCCCTTATTTTTACAACCATTTTTCCGACAAAAGTAGGAGGTTACAAGTAATTATTTTCTTAAATAAAAAATGCAATTGTCTGACTAAAATATTAGGGCAAACGTACAAAAAAATTTAATTCTTATAGGCTATCGACGTTCTTAAACTATAAAGGTGAGTTAATGCTAATTATTTTATATATATGTTATGAAATAATACATAAAATATTATTATTAAATAAATATTGTTCAGAAAATCAAATAATATCATTGAAATTATATACATAAATAATAATAATAATAATAATAAAAGTTTTTTATTGGTTAAAAAATAAAGGTAGGTTCTGTGTTTCTCCGATGAGTCGTGTTTTACCAGAAATGGAGTGTTTAAATTTAAAAATGTGCACTATTGGGCAGACGAAAATCCACGTGTAATGAGAAGGGCACATTTTCAACGACAGTTCGGCGTTAATTTGTGGGCAGGAATTTGCGATAATGAAATAATTGGACCTATACAATTACCCGCTCGATTAAATGGTGATGTATACTTAAATTTTTCGCAACAAACATTGCCAAATTTGCTGGAAGATGTACCCTTGGCTACGTGCAGAAGAATGTGGTATTTGCACGATGGCGCGCCAGTCCATTTTAGTTTGTCTGTTCGAAATCTTTTGAGCAGAAAGTTTCCTCAACGATGGATTGGACGTGGCGGGCCAGTACCATGGCCTGCTAGATCGCCCGACTTAAATTCGAAGGACTTTTAAATTTGGGGCATTTTAAATCTCTGGTATACCGTGATCCAATTGACACTTTAGAACAATTGGAACAACGTATTTTAATGTGCATAGCAACCATAAAAAATGATCCTAATTTACCAAATATATTGAACGGAGTGCGTATGTCCTTAGTTCGACGTGCCGAAATGTGTATACGTGGAGATGGAGGTCATTTCGAACAATTTTTGGTTTCGAACAAGGTATGATTATTATTATTATTATTATTATTATCTTTCCTTTCTCTCGCACTGAGCGGTACTTTATCTCATGCACATCGGCTGACGGCAAGATGTGCAATAAGTCAGTCATATCTACGCGAGAAACTTGCGGACGATGCTACAGGTGTTCAAGATCACTGATTTTTGAATATCCCTCACGACACTAGGATTTATATTTAATGCGGTATTATTATTATTATTATTATTATTATTATTATTATTATTATCCAAAGTTCTCACACACTGAGGGTGGGGTTCGCTTACTATCGGCTCTTTAAAGCAAGATAATAAGTTTCTATTGTAGGTTTATTAAGTTGGTAGATTTAAAAACTTCCGGACTGTATTGCAAGTGCTGAGTATCGTAGCTTTCTGTATCAGACCAATAATATGCTGACTAAGGCCGAGTGTGTCCAGGCCCTTCTTCAAGTCATTAGGAATAACGCCAGTTGAGGACAGAACGATCGGGACAATGGATACCTTGTCTTGTTGCCACATCTTTTTAATTTCTTCTGCAAGTTCACTGTATTTATTAAGTTTTTCCGCATGTGCTTGTCGTAGTCTGTGAGTATTTGGTATGGCTATGTCAATCAGAAAAGTGAGTTTCTCTGATTTGTTCGTTAGGACGATGTCTGGTCTATTTGCAGAGATGGTTCTATCAGTAATAACAGAGCGGTCCCAGTAAAGCCGGTAGTTGTTGTTCTCCACGACTGCGTTAGGCGAGTACTCGTAGTATGGCTGATTCGTGCTGGTCAATTGATGATTAAGGGCCAATTGAGAGTGAATTATTTTGGCTACTTGGTTATGCCTGTGCGTATAGTCAGTCGCTGCCATAAGGCGGCACCCTGATGTGATGTGTTGGATTGTCTCCGGAGCATCTGCGCATTGCCTGCAAGTGTCATTTGGGATGTTCTCCTTGAGTATATATTTTCTATAATTATTATTATTATTATTATTATTATTCGCTGTCTTATTTTCATCTGTTTATTAATGTTTACATTGATTTTCATAGAGACCAAAGACTCGATTTTTAGTTTTCGATACCTGATTGGGAAAAATTATGCGCTCAATCCGTTAAAAAAATCAGATTTTTTCCTAACTTAAAATACACAACTATTTTCTGTTATCGTATCTCGGACGTCTAACTGTTATTCATTTTCCAATTTCATAAAATAATTTTAAGCTTTTAACACAATGTTACAAATGTTAATGAACCACTTTTAAATTTTATAAATTCTTATAAACGACAATAAAAGCTACAATAACTTTGTTCCAAATTAAAAAACACATGTAAACAAATCCTATTTAAACCTCTGCGGCCATGCTATGCTTGCGTTGTGCCGAAAGAAAAGGAATTATTTACACTTTCATAATTAGTGGTATAAAAAGTTCGCTATAAATAATCCCATGAAAATGCCGCACTTCTACCGGCGGGAACACAAGTCGGGTTTAACTGTTTTTTATTATTTCTAATATTCGGAACTATTGATCCACTGACCCTGAAAAACAGTGGTTCCCAAAAAGTTTCCTACCTTAACATTAAAAATGTAAACCCAGGTCAGTTTTGTCAAAGTGTCCCTAGAGAAAAAAGTCATACAGGTTTTTTGTTTGTCTAGTCTGTCCCTATTACCAGTTTTTTTTAATGACATGAAACTAATTACACACTGTATATACAATACATACATTAATAAACGTTTGCATAATAATATGTATAGAATACATAGCCGAAAATTTTAAAAAGTCCTTTTTTTAAATTGTATCAAAGAGCTCCATTATTTTTGTCGGACAACCGATCCTTTATGCATTACACGTGTAAAGAAACAGTACAAAATCAAAATGACATCTATGGTTGTAAATAAAAGTTTTGCAGGAAGTTGACGACTTTGGCGCATCCGATTGCGCATATGCCCCATAAAAATTGTCCGACAAGGTTACCACATTATTGCAACAATTTTTTATGGTAGATTCTGTTAAAATCAGCCGTGTGGTAATAAATTTTTTTTCTACATAAACTTGACGTGTTTAGCGTGTCCGACGCGTCAAGTGACCCATTATTTTTGTCCGACAATTTTTTTTTCGCTAGTTATATGATAGAAACTATTGATTAAAATAAAATTACCAATGTGGTTATAATTTTTTTTTTTGCATAAAATTGACTACTTCGTGACAGCTTAACAGACAAACGCCCCATTACCATAATGTGCCAAGTCCCAAATTTGTCCGACTCCATCCAAATAACAGATACAAAAAGTTTCAACGGTGTGGTCATAAATAAAAAAAATGTCGCTGGGCCTAATACCTAGTTGTTCAGGCTTCTTTTGTCTGGATGTCTCCGTTCCGGATAACGCTGTGCGTAAACTCGACTTGCCAAAAAACAGTTTCTTTCTGATTCTCCTAATATGAAAATCATATCTACTAGCTCTTCTCTGCTGTACTCCATCACAAAAAATGCTTAAAACTTGTAAATTACTAATACGTAATTTAAAATATTGACATATGTCTATTTGTATGACAGTTTGTAAGCAAATTTGTTTCCATGGCTATCTACTAAATTACCTTATTATGGTTAAGAAACAACAGGAATATGATTTCTGTTTACTCCCCTTCATTTACGCCTTCAAGAGGAGAACTGCATAGACAGTTATATGAGAAACTGTCTAATTTAGGTATTTGCTTATTTAATAACATTAGAGGAGCTAAATGATAAAACGGAACACATATTGAACATAAGTTCTAGTTATTGATTTGAAAAATGTTAAGTAAAACTATTAGATAATAATTTTACGATTTGTAGTAGTTTTTGACGAATATCTGTGAAACCTTTAAGATAGTCGAGATAATTGTAATTAAAAAATATGCTCATTTTTTAATTCTGCATCCGATGAGATAAAAATATACAGGGTGTCCCATTTGAAAAAATGGAGAAAAATAGCATTACATTTTGAAAAGTTTGGCATTGAATTTTGAACATCCTGTATAAGTTATTTTTACGATATTCATAGTAGGATAAACTAACCTTTTATTATAAGCAACCTGTTCCTTAGTTTTGGTTTGAAGATGTTTCTTCTATTTTTTATAAATTTTTTAAAATATGACGAAAAATTTTTTTTTTTTTCGATTTTAATTTATTCCTCTGGAACTATCAAATCAAATTTGATAATATTCTAGGGATATGTACAGTAGCTCGAAAGGGTCCCAAAAATCAATAAAACTACAGGGTGTTCCATTTAAAAAGATACAACTTTGATGCACCACCAATTTCTGGAACACCCTGTATATTCAAAAATATTTTAAAAATGTGCTCTCTAATAAACAGTCTATTGTCCCGTTTGAATCATTTTTCTAAAATAAATCGTTTAGGTGTAGTAGAAGACGGGAGGTGAGCTGCAGGACCCTGTATATACGCGAGTTTTGTACAGCTTTATTGCCGCTTCTCGCATCTCATTTTCCACTTTGTCCTATCGTTCCAATCACCGTCTTCAAGGCCTCTATCTTCCATTGCTGCTTCTATTCTTTTTCTCCATTCTGTCCTAGGTCTGCCTCTTTTTCTTCTTTGGAACGGGGCCCACTCAAAGGCTTTTTTAGGTATTCTATTTTCTGCCATACGTTTCATATGGCCATACCATAATAGCTGTTTTCTTTCTATGTGAACGTGAAAGTAATAAAAACTCAGTAATGACAAATAATTGTGTTTAGTGTAGTCATCTGTTTTATGTATTATGTTGACAACTGAATGCACTGCTACGAACTTGTAATAAAGTATAGTTTTATTCACAAACGATTCAAGAGAAATGACCCATTCTTATTAATAAAGTATTCTTTAGAAACGGCAAATCAGTTGTCACATTGTAAAGTCAAATGCAGATATTGGAAAAAGATTGGTATCTACAACAAACTTCAGAAGTTTAAGCTATGCAACTGTTTAGTTACTGACTACCTGACTGATATACTTGGTGAGTAAAAACTTTCCGTGAGACCGGCGACTCCGCCAAAATTGAAATTCATGACATCCAAATACAAACATTCACATTTTTTACTATCTACTTCCCTTGCTTACCAACGAGAACTGTTGTAATTATAGTCCTATCAAATTAAATTTCTCCGTGCCAACCGAGCCATCCGCTAGATAGAATATGGGCGAGATAGAAAAAATTCCGTAGAATTTGATGAACTAGTTTTGGACCAGCAGTCTAGTGTAGAAGTCATTCAAAATGGGGTCAACAGAGGACCGAATACAACTTTTCGCGTTAAATAAAAAATTAAGAGTTTTTACAAAAAAATTTTGTACAAAATTTGTAGAACTTTTTAATAGCCATAAGATAATAGTCCAGCCAAAACAATGTTTAACCTCCTGAAAAATCCGAAAGTTTTGAAACTTCGCATACTTATTTAAAGGTATCTAAGAATGAATATACCGAAAGTCCTTATGAATATGAGGCGAGCTCTAGCGGCAATTAGCGAAAATAGGGGACTTTCTTTGGTTTTTCTCTATCTCGAGAACCGTTGGTCGGAGGCAAAAGGTGATTATATACATAATTAAGGCTTATCAAATTTGCTACAAAAATGATTATATACATTTTTCTCGTATTCCCAATGGTTCCCGAGTTATAGGCGCTAAAAAAAACCGTTTTGTGAAAAACCACGCTAGGGCGGTACAATATGGCATATCTAATAATATTGGACAATAAGTTACTAAATTAAATATAGTACTTACAATTGTTTAATATACCTACCTCATGCGCCTCATCAATATACATCATAAGTAACATACATCATGTGCTTTTTATACAAATTTGTAAAGTTTATCTCCTCAATTATCATTAGTATACAAAAATTTAGGTAAACCATATGTCAAATCACTTCACTTAGTGATTGTGGCCGACGCTTGGAAAGCGGCCTACAGACTGAAATGTGGTGGTCAGTGGAAGTTCGGAGGAGAGCAATTAGGCCACACAAGGGCTCTATCTGATGCAATAGAGGCCCACCCACTCCTGGAGGCCAGGAGTGACGACGTAGTGCCTTCCTTCTCCTTCGCACAACCCTTTGAGGTGGTCATCCCCAAAAGGGAAGACTGGAACCCACTCGAGGACATACTCGGGCCTGCGGATATCGTCTGGTTTACAGACGGATCGAGGCTAGAGGAAGGTACCGGAGCAGGGATATATGGAGAAAGGCCCAGGGCTGAGCTCTCCTATGCCCTGGCAATTTCGCCACTGTATTCCAGACTGAGATCTTTGCTATCTTGGTCTGTGCATAGGAGAATATCCGAAGGGAATACTTCAACAAACATATACACATATTTAGAGACAGCCAAGCGGCCCTCAGGACCCTTGCATCGACAAGAACCAAATCAAAATTGGTTCAAAACTGTAAACAGGCTCTCTGCGAACTTGGCTCATTCAATTCGGTCGGGCTTGTCTGGGTGCCTGGACACAGCAACATTGACGGTAACGAGCGGGCAGACGCTTTGGCCAGAGGGGGCTCTCGGAAGCCTCTACTGGGTCCGGAGCCGGCTCTAGGTTACCCTCGATCCAACGCCAGGAGGTTAATAGAAGACTGGGCCCGCTCCCAGTTCATTGACTACTGGACATCCTGGTCGGTTTGTCGGTATCAGGTCGCGTTAAGGCCATTTCAAGGTCAAATCATCAGATTTTGACTGACAACTTTGAAAAAAAATTTGTATATAGGAAATTTTATAAATGAATGATGTAATAAATAAGAATAAATCTACTGTAAAGCATTTTTTCTTGCTACCTTGTCAAGTGCGACGTCGGCGACAACTGTCCCGAAAAGGAATGTGTAGAATGATCAGCTCTTCAGCTTGTCGAGGTAACGATGCCAGTGGAAGCGCACTGTCTTGCAGCGGAGCGATAGGGAGTGAGAATGAAGCCATAGTGTGTCCGACGACGAGTTGACATTGTCCTCGTCAAAGTCGGAAAGCCCTTATACTTAGTCCTGGAGAGGCATAAGGGTATATTTTTGTCAGGTTTTCCACCATTCGACCTTGAAATGACCTTAACGCGACCTGATACCGACAAATCGACCTCGGATTCGGATTCAGCGACCTCAAAAACCTATATACAAATTTTTTCTAAATTTTCTGTCGAAATCTAACGATTTGACCTTGAAATGGCCTTAACGCGACCTGATACCTACAAACCGACCTGGGATTTTGATTCAGCGACCTCAAAGTCATATACATAATTTTTTTTCAAATTTTTCTGTCGAAATGTAATGATTTGACCCTGAAATGACCTTAACGCGACCTGATACTGTAGATGAACCTAATATCGTTTGGTCTGAAGGACACGACAAGGATATAATTTAGGCCGAAGCCGTGTCGCCATTACGATACTGATCAACTCTACTCACAAGGGGATTCAAGATATCCTTTAGACTCCCCAAGACGAAAATAGACAAAACTATACTTACAGTGATTGCTACAGTCTGCTCTCTCCATCTAAATCTTATGTCGGGTAGTGCCCTTTTAATGAATATATCTTATAATTAGCACTTTCTCAGAAACACTGCTTAATATTTAAGACCGTTGATGGATTCTATGAATATTCGGACAAGTACACAGATCTGGCGGGATCAAAGGTGACTCGCGGAAAGTTATTGTCCGACTCATGCCACAGAATCGCACGCCGGTCACAAACCATATATTTAGTGGATCAACAAGAAATCGAATTCAAAATATATCTTCATTTATTGAAATAATTCATAAAATGTAAAAAATATAAATCTTCAATATATGTGTATAAGGCAAACATCAAAGAGCACCACCAATCTGCAAGCCGTTACCTCCCCTAGGAGAGAACTATGACAATCGACTGTACAAACAATTCAGATTCCCAATTAGTAATATTTGTAAAATTTATGAGAAACTTTTTGAAAATTAATCACTTTGAGTTTTGCATTAAAATGATTGAAATGATTGTCAGGATGCTTAAAGTTCGATATGAGTTCGATGGTTTTCCTGCTATTATAAACGTACTAACGGCATTGAACACAAATATACTTTTTTTCCGTCTACTCGCCTTCGAGCGATTAGTATGGCGTTGTCCGCCTGAGCCGGGATAAAAAGTATTTTGGGTTCCTCGGAATCGACCCTTCGATTTTAAATTCTTTGACTATTTTTCTGTACGTTTTTGGGGTTTTGTATGAGCATTATGCTCCAACTCGTTGAAGAATATTAAATGAGGATTTTGGTTTTATTTGAAAAACCATCCCTTCGATTTTTTCCTAAATGTTGACGTTTAAAGTAGCTACTCGCTACATCCTGACTGAGGATTTCGACTTGTGACCACCAAATTCTTTCGAAAAACCAAATTCGTGGTACTTTCGAAAAATTCATCTCGAGGAGCGGTTTTCTGCTTTATTTATTTACTGGTTATTGTATTTTTATAAAAATAAATTTTCGAGATTTTCAAAAAATTAAATTCGTAGTAATTCTGAAAAATTTGCTGTGCGGAGCAGTTTTCCGTCTTATGCGATTTTATTTGTTGTGCTTTCGAAAAACCAAATTCGTGGTACTTTCGAAAAGTCAAATTCATCATATTTTCGAAACAAAATGTTGGACGGAGCAGTTTTCCGTCCTGTGTGATTTTATTCGTTATACTTTCGAAAAGCCAAATTCGTGTATTCGGTACTTTCGAAAAGTTCGTTCCCGTGCAACTTGAAAATTTTGAAGTACTTTTGAAAATTCGAACGACGGAGCCCAAAGGCGATTGACCGTCGTCCTCGAGATGAAAAATTTTTCTGTCGATATTTTGGTCATTTTTAGTGAAACAATTTTTTACGTATATTTCGATTTAATATAATGACAATGGTGTTTAGAAGTCTTTCTACTGGTTTAAATATTATTTTTTCATGGGACTCTTGTCTGAATTTACTTTTATAGTAAATTGGATATTTTTTCAAATGGATCGTTTTACTTGGTTCAATAACAATACCGACAAACTGACCTCGGATTTGGATTCAGAGACTTCAAAGACTCATATACACAATTTTTTTTCTAATTTTTCTGTCGAAATCTAATGATCTTGACCTTAGCGCTGTAACCTATTTTGATACCTAAATATCAAAACGTGTTACATCGGTGCGAACGGCAGCCGATTTTTGGTGGAGAGCATAGGCCGTGGGTTAGAATTATGTGTGTGGACACTCAATAGGGCGCCACTGGCTGTATGTTACATAATATGATTTAAATAATTTTGCCAGCACGGAACAAAAATAAGTTACTAGCAACCATGCGATGGAATTCTCAAAATATCTCTACAATAGCAAAACTCTTACTTTACTCTCTCAAATCTCGAAATTTAAACAATTATCAGGTGTACCAGTGCAAATAATAAGAACGTGTAGACTAGATATTTATTACAACACACATGAGATGTACAACAGTAAAGAGTAAAAACAAAAACACTTCAAACCTTACCTAATCGTGGTTCATACGTATGAAAGAAATTCTATACAGTTGATCAAAAAACTTGATTTGAATTCAAACTTAGATCTCTGACTGAGATTCTCTTGCAACTACGAGTTTGCCAATATGCAACTATGAGTTATAACTTACAACCACGAATTAAATATTTACCACGAGTTGAATTTTATATGTGTGACATAATAGTAGGTGAATTAACATCTCACGGTACCATGGGTGTTTTACAGTAAAACTCTTAAATGTATCATCATTCTACACATAAACTTAGTGCTTAATTTATAATTGCAAGATTCTAGTATAATTTACTTCAATATACGAACAAAAATCACTGAATTAAACTATAATATTTTCTTTAGAATATTTAACTAAAATGAACAAAAAAACCTGGTCACGGTCTTGACATTTTCTGTGACGACTGCAGTGTGACTTGTCACCATTTCATAGACGTTCTCGACG
The DNA here is from genome assembly GCA_963583905.1 of Stenurella melanura. NCBI lineage: Eukaryota > Metazoa > Arthropoda > Insecta > Coleoptera > Cerambycidae > Stenurella > Stenurella melanura. The sequence goes on from OY757317.1 coordinate 14,708,436, forward strand.
TTGGCTGCAACTGCAGCTCCGTGCTGCATCAAATTTCTACCTAAATCTCCGGGAGACTGCTGCGAACGACTCTGCAAGTCCTAAACTTCTCAAAGTGTCAGCGGAACCCACATAAAACCAAACATCTGAGTGATAGACTTCCTCCTATCACTCCTCTAAATACTGGGCCCCTTTACATAACCATAAATGGTAGCACCATTCATTCAGAACTTAAACCTCTCCAAAGTATATATGCCCCTCCAAACATATACTTATACCAGACACTCTCCTGTAGAGAGTATTACATAACCTCACGAGACACGTGGCGATCAGATTACGACAAGCAACAGAATTCCTTCCTGGAATTTACAAAATGCTTCTGGCAGGACGGTAAAGAAACACTGGGCACATCAAATCAAATCCATTTTCAGTGTCAGCGATGTAAAAACCAAATTCTTCACTACAAAACCGGGACCGCCGCCATTCCGCTATCTCGTCGCTGTCGAAGAAGGAACCCCCAGACGGAAATCTCCTTCTCCAGTTCTCCGTGTTGCCAACTTGAACATCTAGAGAACTCTTTCTCTAGCCAATAAAAATGCGCCAACAAAGGACTTTGCAATTTAAAGACTGAATTACACGATTATGTAATATTTCCACTACAAGAATATGTGAGTAACACCTCCAACTCAAAATCATGCTTAAAGGAAACATGTTTACTACCCATAATTTCTCATCAAGATAGGCAACCATCTACTATCGAATTCTAGATCGTGGGTTGCATAATCAAACAGGTGAATTAATCAAGGTTAATTTACAGTATTCAAACTGAAATGATTAATGTAGCTTTTTCAAATGCTACAGCGCGACCTGATACCGACACACCGACCTCGGATTCGAATTTAGCGACCCCAGAAACCTAGGGTATACTAGGTTTCGTCGGTAGAAGCGAACACTTTTTTTGTGTGGATGTGTTAGTTATCTTGTACTATTTGAAATCATGTCATATAGTGTTTCTACTACTTTATTTTGTTTTCAGGACGCTATACAAGATCCATTGGATATTATCAGCTAACAGTTCCACACAGGCTGACGATGGAAGGTGAATTCGAATCGTTCAAATTGCCACAGTACTTCAAGCACGACTATCGAAAAACAAGAAAGCGGAGAAGTTTGGATGACGAGGACCTAGTGCATTACGGTATTACGATTAATGGTCAAAATCACCACGTGTCCTTGTGGCCTAACCACGATTTTGTGTCATCCCATGCGATTTTTGAGGATCGAGATCCGCAACTAAAAGTACAAGATAGGCAGCTAAGATCATTGGAGGATAAAAACCTTTGTCATTACACAGGGCACATTCGAGGACGCCGAGATTCAAGAGCGGCTCTATCCACTTGCGAGGGTTTGGTAATATCAAATGACTCGTTCAGGATGGATAATACTTTGTACGCATCACATGTAGTGCAATAAAAAAAGGCCAAAAAAATGAAGAGATAGGTATAGTCTGTATACAGCAAGATTGTGATTTTATCCTGTTTAGGACATCACCGGGAGTATATTCCTAAGTTTTGGACCTCGAAAACCTTGTGCTACTTTCTTTATAAACAATTAAATTATTTTTACTGCGTTCTTCGAGCTTAAAATGTGAATACCTCCGGTTTCATAAGTCGGATCGCGACAAACTGAAAACCAGTCCCTTCGTAGTAAAATTTACAATAAATCGCCGTTGGTTTCAAGTCTCTGAAGTACGTACATAACCTACAAAACTGAAAAAACTAGAAAAAGGTATATATTTCATTTTAGTGCCCAAGACAGCCAACTAGACGAATTTGCATCAAACTTTTAGAAAATATACTTTATGATGTAATAAAAAGACTCAGAAAAAAGTTGCTGTCAAAATATTGAACCCATTGTAGTACAGTCAATGAAGGCTTTTGCTTCCGAAATCTTTCAACCATCATCGATTTGCGTGAAAATTTGGGAAAAGTTAGTGCATGCCTCAGATATCAAAAGTGACATGGTGCCACCTTGAGCATTTACCCTGGGGGCGGATGCCACCCCTTCTCGGACGCTGAAATTTTTATGGTCAAAATAAACCCGGGAGTCGATAGAAAACCCAATTCTAAGCAAAAAATGTTCTATGAAGTTTTTTCGAAAATTCCATACTTTTTAAGTTATTCGTGATTGAAAATTCGCCATTTTCATTAAAAAATGACACTTTTTTCAATGGTTTTTTACGAATAACTCGAAAATTATACGTCTAATGAAAAACAGTATAAGAAACATAATTGTAGCTTATAAAAAAAACAAAGAGATTCGTTTTTTAGAAATATCCTAGGTGCAATATAAAGGGAGATATGGTTGACGGAAGGAAACTTTTTTTTTGTGAGTTCTCGAATCGGTGCATTCAACTTGAAATAACGGAAAAATAATCGACTTTAGGGGTATTATGCTAATAAGAATTTTTGTAGTGCTTGAAAAGACCTTTAAAATGAGCACTGTAAAATGTATCTGAAAAATAACGTGTTTATAACACAAAATGGCACTGACAATATAACTGATGACGCAATGAGTGCGTAGTGAATTGATGTAGTGTTTTGGCGAAAATATTTCAACACAAAATTAAAATGGCTTATTTTAAGGAATTATTTGACTGTTTCTCAAAATTCAAGTGTTTTTAACTATAATAAAGCATTATATTCAGAGAGAAAGTGAATTTAAAATTTGTGAAAACACCTAATTCGCTTTAATCATACCCATGTAATTTAAAATACCTCAACTCTTATCCTAGCACTTGATTGACTCAATGTGATTTGTACAAATTATCCGCCCTGTGTTTGATAATTATTTTGTACTTATGAGAAATTTTCTAGGCAGGATACCTCACATTAGACAATGTGAAGTACTTTATAGAGCCAGTGGAAGAGCATGAGCCGAATGACGAAGGACATCATCTCCACATCATATACGAAACGGATCCTAAACTGGACGGGCACAGCAATGATAGATGCGGAACAAAAGAGAATTGGCAAGAAGCGTGGAAAAGGAGGTTCAGGGATAAGATGAAGAAAGACGAAAATGTTGATAAGAGAGGGGTGGCTAGCGAACATAGATATCTAGAGACACTGGTTGTTGCGGATAAGAAGTTCATAGAACATCATAAGCAGAAGGATGTAGAAACATATATAATGACCATAATGAATATGGTAAGTTATAATGCTCTTTCTAACAATGTTGTTGTCATATTCGATAAATTACTTTTTTTCAATATTTACATGGAAAATTATCATATTGTATACATGTGTTAAAATATTCGAGAATACAAAAGGTTGACGTTAGAATTTATGTCAACGCTTGGGCACACCTCTCCTTAACCCTTATGTGCCTAAGCCGGGTAACTTGGGTCCCCCACATTCTAACTTTTTGTTGCAACTATTTTTTGTGAACAAGTTGATCACCCTGCTTCCAGCTATTTGTCAAGTGAAATTTGAGGTTATCTCTTATTCAATGCATGTGTGATTCAATGGCCGTTGTTGGATTTTAAAAACAAAATAAGTAAATAGGATATGAGTGATTATGACGATGATATTATACAATTTATAAAGTATGAAGGGAGACCCTATACCATAAGGACACGAGAAAATAATTTTGAGAATTATGATGATAAAGATTTTTTAATAAGATTTCGACTGCGTAAAGAAACTGTATTACATATCCTTGAGATGATAGAGGAAGTTGCAGAAATAATTCTGTTTCTCCAATCACTTAAAGTGTCGTTAGCACCTTTTTTCGTTTTTCCGCTCTCTATTGCAATTATTGCTGATACACAAACACACAAAATTAAGAACAGAACATCAATCAACCGGCTAGACAACGCAATGAATTTTGAGATTAAATTAGATAAACTGTCACTAAAACACGTGCGCAATTTGAATTAGACCAATTGAAAGAAACTTCAGGTAGAATCAGTAGTGCCAACATAGCTAAGAAATAATTCAACTCATGAATACATAGCTGGTAGTTAAATTACTGTTGATAAGCACTACCCTAGATATAACTGCCAGCTAAGCGTAACTAACAGCTACATATCTGGCACTTTTAACAGGACATTGAAAAACCGGCCCTTAGACACTAATGTTAAATGTTGTGAACAGAGGAAACGCGGTAGATGTTATAAATGTTCCAGGAACAAGACAAAAAATTAAAGTGATCTGCAGCGCTTGTAAAAAATTTGTGTGCTAAGACCACCGCAGAACAGTTGCTACCACCATATGTATTGATTGTGACACTAAAGACTAATCAAGTTTTTTTCATTTAAAAATATTCAGCAGATTTTTTAAATTTTTTATATTAATATTAACTAGTAATAAAAATGCTTAATAAGTATTTTGTAGGTGTTTCACTATGTTCGGTACCTCATGAAAGCTAATTTACCCAAAAAAATTGTGGGGGACCCTACTGACCCCACTTAGGACTTTACGCAGATCGGAAGGCCTTAGGCACATAAGGGTTAACCAGTTTTTAGTTTGATGAAAATGCCGACGAGAACGGCATTTGGAGAATTTTTCTAAGGTGCCTGAGGATTCCGAAAATGCTAACAGGAAAATCGTATCTGCTGAGATTCGCAATATAATCTATTTCTTTACTTTTAAAAGAGTAATCAAATTTTTTCAATTTTTCAAAAATGCAAAAAATATTTTTATGTTTATATACACCCGATAACAGTATCATGGTATACCCCCTTTTCTCATTTAGTTTTGAAGACGATTGAAATTTAGGACATACTACATACAAAATAAGCGGCACTTTTTGACATACTATTGATTTTTTTTTCATTCCTGTTTCGCCGGAAGTGACATTAACTTTCGATTTTTAAATTGAACACCCTGTATATTGCATTTTTGAATTCTTCAAATAAGTGACATTTCAAACATCAATTTTTTTTATAATGCAATTTTTAGTTTCCCATTTAAGTGTGCCATGACGGTTCCGACTTATTCTAAATGACCCGTAGTCGCGTCATTTTAGCATGAAAAATCTGAAAACCTCTAAAAAAAAGGTACAGGGTCAATTGACTTCATTTTTGTCGCAAAGGGTTCAGAAAGGCATTTAGATTTAGAAAAAACGGTACCTCTTATTTTTTGGCGGAAACGTTTGTTTTAATTTTTTTTCCGATAATTGGCCAATAAATGGCCAATTCATTTAAATGAATTGAAAAATTTGTTATCATACACAATATGCCATAAAATTAAACGAAACTGGTTACTCGCGGATTTTGGGGTCGCTGATCACCAATCTGAAGTCCAATTTGGGAAAATCAAAATAGCGGATCGGAAATCGGGCCATTTTTCATAAGAAATGAGAATGGATATCTTGGCCTTGAAAATTTGTGCTCGGGGATTTTTAAGGTCGCTGATTACGAATCCGAGGTCAGATTTGGTGAATTCAAAATGGCGGACCGGAAGTAAAGTTAATGTATCAGGAGAGACTCGTATTTTTTTCGTTTTTGAGCCGAAAATGAGTATTTGAGGGTTTCTGAGGTAGTTGATCATGAGTCCAAAGTCTAGTTTACGAAATTCAAAATAGCGGACCAGAAGAACAGTCAATCTCTACGGACGGAAAAACTCGTATTTTTTGCTTTTTTGGGCTGAAACTATGAAAAATACGAGTATTTCCTGAAAAATATACTACTTCGGTCCGTCATTTTTAATTCTGTAAGTAAGAAATGGACTGTGATTCCTGTCCGCCATTTTGAATTTCGTATATTAGACCTCTAATTTTTTTTTTCAAAACACTAACCACCGTTTACGAACAAATTTCATGTTTGAACAACCCACATGCTTCACTTTTTACAAGCCTCATATCTGTGAAAAGATTTCCGTAATTTTTCCTAATTTAAACTAAAAGTGCCAGAAATGACGTCGATACAGCACAAAACTCAGGTTATGCCACTCGCAAGAGAAATAACCCTACTTTATAATTATGATTTGAAGCTACGTGTCTTGTACCGAGTGCTACTGTATCGACGGATAAGTGTTATCCTACTGAGTGTAGTCTACGCGTCGATAGCAGGTGTGGTCTATACTCAGTAGGGGAAGTGACCCTGCTGTATTATTAAACTGCGACTTTACGATAGGATAATACTTATCCTCGCATTGTTAAACTGGCCCTAAGCAATTTAAGATTTACTACGTGCGAGCTCGCGCGCGTTTTTTCTCTCCAAGCGGATGTGCTGTTTACCGAACCCCCATCCCCCTGCTGTCCCATGCTGTCACAAACTCAGTGGCTCGAGTAAAGTGTGCACGTGATTTGTGAACTTCAAGTTGATTTATGGTGCTTCTCCTAAGGTATACATTGGACAAACACGAAGAAATTTCGGTAGACGGTTATCAGAACACAGAAAAAGTTTCACCAGTAATAATACAACTTATGCTAACCACCTAATAGAAGAAGGTCACGTGTTCAACGAAAGTTCAAAATTTTACACACTGAGAAAAAGGGTTAACACTCGATTTACTAGAATCTCTATAAATAAATAGACTGAAGTCATCTGATATTTTATTTAATGATCAAATTGAAACTAACGTATCTCCCTTACTAAACATATTTACTTATACTATTCAAATTAACTTATACTATTAAAATTAGATTCAATAAATTACCTGCAAATATATGTACCTTTCCATCTAGCAATTAAAACTATATTATGTACTTTTCCGCTTTAGCAATTAAAATTTTTATTAGGTCGAAATTGTATAAAACCATGTAGTTTATGTATTGTAAAATTAGTATACCAGTATTCAACACCCGAAGAAGCCACTGCATGGAGAAAAAATTGTCATGTTGACAAAAAATAAAGTGACATCCAAAATTAATATAGTTTTCTCTCCAATTATTTTTAGGCGAGAAAAACTGTTTTTGGGCATCTATTGACCCCATGTTGAACAGCTCCTGCAAGGGATTGCTTGTCTAAAACTAGTTCATCATTCTACGAAATTTTTCCTATCCTTCCATATTTTATTATGCGAATGGCTCGGTTGCCACGAAAAAGTCTAATTTGATTAGACTATAATGCTAAAAAAAATGTAAAGAAAATTGATTGATTTAAGCGAGTGAAACTATTTTGAATAGGTTTAATTTTGATACGTGAGTCACTATCTTGACGTGCAAATTTTGCAATGATAGTACTACATACAGTGTAACCTATCTTGAATGGAAACACCCCTGTAAAAAAGGTGTCTATTATCTCATTCTAACGGAGCTTTTTTAAAAGATAGGCCGTCGAAAGTTTTTTCAATGTCAAAAATGGACAATTTTGATTAGCGATTTTCTTTTATAAAATCTAACTATACCACTGAATTCAGAAACATCTCAAATGGGTACATCCAAAATTTCGTGAAAAAATATTAAATAATGACAGATTTATGACAAAATTAATGTAGGTAATATTTTATAATAACTTTCACATGATTTTTTCTAAAAATTGAAGTAGCCCTTGAAAAATAAACGATGGAAAGGTAAATTAAGTGGATAGTTTTAATATAGTGTATTAAAGTATAAGTGGATATTAAGGTTTTTAAAACACGCGGGATTTTTCGAGCACGACGGCGCAGTCGGTATACTTTGAAATAATAAATACTGGTATAACCACAAAAAATGGAATGAAGAATTAAGAATGTAAAATGGTTGAATTCGTGATGTGACATCAGGATACCTGTCAGTGTCAAATGAAGAATGCAGTAATTAATTTGCAATTTCTCACACAGGATTAATTATTGTCACTACAGTTGTTACTGATTGTATATTGCTTTAAAACGAGTTCTAACATTGATTACTTAAATAGAAAAGCAGATTCACGGTTAATACCGCAAAAATTCCTGTCAGATCAATAATTAAAAAGTTGACATTTTGACTCGAGTTGTACTTGTTGTCATGGTAACTTTAAAACACGCGCGTTTTTTTAAAGTTGGATTTAAACACTCTGAGGCGTACTATAAATAAACAAAATAGGGTACCAATAAAAAAAATATTGTTCTTTATTTATTGAGTAATGACAGATAATAATAGGGTACCATGGAAAACAAATTTTAAAGTCATACGTCAGATCTTTAAAATACGCATATACTAAGAGTATATTATCAAGTATTAGTTTATTAGTTTGAAGTTAAAATTAGGGATAGACAGAACTTTGGGAGAAGCTTGTGAGATATTTAATAATAAGCACCCGAATAGGCCTAACAGCACTAAAAGTACCGTTTCTAAAATAAACAAAAAATTTTAATGAGTGTGGCTCTGTGACAAGGCGTATTACAAGAACAGATACTGTACAAAGAAGACCCATGCACGAGCAGACCGTTTTAAATTATTTTAACAACAATCCAAACGCCAGTATAAGAGTAGTTAGCTTAGATTTGAATTTTATAGAAACATGTTTTTTTCATTCAACAACTAGCATCAACACAGTCCCCTACGGCCATGCAGGTTAAACTAGTATTTAGATAACCCCCTAAGGTATATGAAGATTCAGTTATAAATGAGAACAAAGGCATAAACTGGATTTATTTACCTACCTTTCTTAAAAAAAAAATTCATTCTAATGGATTACATTTTCATGAAATCTATCATTTTCTTTTTGGAAATGCTTAGCCTTTGAAACGTTTTTCGTTCTTATTCTGAACTCATCAGAAAGGCACAAAGCCACTCATAAAGATATTCTATGCAAAACCAAGACAGTTTCTATAAATAAGTATGAAAAATTATATTTGACATTGACTGATAAAACAACAGATCTCCACCTATCTATTAGCTAACTAGTATTGGAGCCTATAAGTAAATCCATTTTATGCCTTTGTTCTCATTCTTAACTGAATGTTCATATACCGTAGGGGGTTATGTAAATACTAGTTTAACCTGCATGGCCGTAGGGGACTGTGTTGATGCTAGTTGTTGAATGAGAATTTTCAAATAAGAAATTATACAAATGCATTTAAGGAATTTTAGTTTGCTGGCATAACCAGAAGTCGGGTTATCGAAAGAATGCAAAGATTCCATTAATATTTTTACACATAGCTTTTCTTTTAGTTCCCATAGATAGCTATTTTTTCTGATGTTTGCAAAATCCTATATAGATTTGAATTTACCTAGAGAAAATATTCCCCAATTCCTTAAAAAGAATAAGGTAAAACCATTCAAACCAAAGTCTTTACATTCGTTGGAATCTGGTGATGATGAAACACGGATCGAATTTTGCTTGTGGGCTCAAGGAGAGTATCTTAATAACAGAAATTTTTTGGAAATTACTTTGTTAATGGGTGGGGCAACTTTTAACACAAATGGGGTGGTATCGTTACAAAATTGTAGGTTTTGGACTACAGAAAACCCAGAGTGGGTCATTAATTGTAAAAGACAATATTCCCAAAAAGTTAATGTTTGGTGTGGCCTACTCAATGAAACAATCATAGATCCATTTCATGCAGTTTTACAGTTTCTAAGAAACGAATTTTGAACTATGCTACATGAACTTTCAATACAAGAAAGAGTAAATCTGCACTTTCAATTAGATAGCATAATAATGCCAGAGTGGTTGCCAGATGGCTTAATGCTAACTTTCCTAATCGATGGATAGGTCGAGATAGCCCGTGAATTGGATGGCCACTCCGATCCCCGGACATAACACCGATTGACTTCATTTTATAGTGTTTAATAAAATCTAAAGTTTACAGGTCACGCCCGAGTAATAGAGAAGCTTTATGTGCAAGAAAAAGACAAACTTGTGCAGAAGTTACCCGGCAACAATTACAGAATGTCGTAAAGAATATCAAAAAACGACTCGACACGTACATCGAAATAAACGGCGGCCTTGTAGAGGCTACAAAAATTTAAGATGAATTGTATTATTGTGTTTTAGTTTTAGTGTAATGTTGTAATGCGTTGTTATTTTGTTTATTAAATACCTAATTATTATTACTTTCAATTGTTCATACATGTTTTTAAGTCAAATATGATTGGGTTTGTTTAAAAGAAAGTATTTATTAAAACTATCCACTTCATTTATCTTTCTATTGTTTATTTTTTAAGGGATACTTCGATTTAAAAAAAATCACGTAAAAGTTAAAAAAAAATATTACCTACATTAATTTTGTCATAAATCTGTCATTATTCAATATTTTTTCACGAAATTTTGGATTTACTCATTTGAGATATTTCTGAATCCAGTGGTATAGTTAGATTTTATAAAAAAAAAATCGCTAATCAAATTTGTCCATTTTTGACATTGATAAAAAATCATAGTAGGATTTAAAATTGAAATTTATCTGTAAATTTTTGTCAAAAAGGAGAGCTTTCGATGGTCTATCTTTTAAAAGAAGCCCCGTTAATATCAGATAATAGACACATTGTTTACAGGGGCGTTTCCATTCAAAATGGGTCACACGGTATTTTACTTATATTGAACAAAATTGTTATTTCGTATCTGGGGATAAAATGAATTGTGTTAACACTATTAAATAAGTAACTATAGCAGAGAACAGTGTCGACAGAAATGCCTGATTCATATCGAAGAAACCAGCGGCAGATATCGTCGGTCGCCATTGTGCGAGATACTTTGCAGTGAAAAATAATTTCTTTCGTATCAGTTTATCATCCACCTCTTGCTGAAGCTTGTAACAGGTCTCAATCATATTCCGGTGACTTTCTTCAAGACCATTGCATGACATAGCCATTGCGGTAACCATTGCCTGAAAATTGTTGTTTAATATTATACATAATATTTGAAGCTATGTAACAAATGCAAGAAAAGAGTAAAGATAATTTTTTATAAAGTGGCCCGATGCTTGGAGAAAGTTAGGATGCGAGTTCACAGGCCCTAAAACTGATCATAAAGCTGTCTGCTCAGTGTAAAATTAGAGAGTTTTAAGAAGTAAACAAGCTTACATAACTTATTAATTTTAACAACTGTTCGTGTCAAATACAAAAACATTTCGGCAATAACCATAAAGCATTCTGTAGTATGTTTTCTAAATCCGAAGTATTTTATTGTCAGTTAACAACCTTAAAACTAGACCCCCTAAACTCCAAAGCATGGGATTAACATTGCTTTATTAAACGCAAAATCAATTAATTACGTGGGAACAAGGCAAAACACCGACACCGTTTAAACGAATAGTTAAATTAGTTATCGCACAGTTAGACTTATAAATGCTGTAACTGGTACAGGATTCCCAACCTTATTGTACACTAGATAGGCGACCAGTCTGGTTTTTTCCTTTCTACCCACTCGTAAAATAACACAAAGATGTTTTTTCACCGTATTGGAATAATTAGATAACTGCAGATATAGAATAGTTTAAGTTGCTGCTAAAAGAATGGTTTATGTTTAGTATAAGATATTTTGGCCATATTCACTGTAGACGTCGCCAATTGCCAGGTCGATACTATATATAAGTTATTTTGTCCCATATTATTCGGTAGAGGACGCAAGTTGCCAGGTCAAAACTAAGCTCTAGAAGGGGGCGGGTTCGCATTCATTGGTCCAAATAATTCCGAAATACCCTGTCCTATTTCACAAAAAAATCAACAAAAAATTTTGGGGGAAATTAAGTCACTTTTCGTCTAGCTTCGGTGGTGTTAAGATTAACAAATTTTCACCGTAGTGTTCTAGCGTCAACGTTTGCGCATGTCCAAGGGCACCTCGCATTAAAAACATCCAGTAAATTTTTCTTAATAATGTGCCGTCATTTAATTCAGTATGCCATTATGTTCCCATGCAGTTTATGATAACGTATGATGTATATGAAATTGGCATAGCGATTGGGACAGTAAGAAGTGCAGGCACACACAACAGAAGTTGAAAAATAGATAATGAAATTTCCGTGTGTTTAAACAGTATGCCCTTTTGTTTTTTACTCCATTCAGATGTATTTAGGTGGTATACCGAATGGCATATTGTTTGGTTGAGTCCAAGACTGTCAAACATAAAATAATTTCTAAAAGCACGACAACGGCTAGTGCGAAATAAACGACATATTTTTTATAATTCTATACAGTATGCCTCTCCGTTTTTAGGTGAATCATCTGATATCTACCCCAAATCATAAGCGGCATACTGATTCGAAAGGTTCATGGTTTCCAAAAAAATACAATTTTCATTACAGATAGAAAAAAATCTAGGCACAGGGCTTGCCTTTTACTTTTCATCATTTATATCAGTTTTTTCCTCCGAATTTTGAATGTTTGATCTCTCTCTTATATTCTGAATTCGATTTAAGCTGGGAACTACACAAGATATCCGGAATATTTGAGAGTGAGCTCGTAGAAAACGCCTTTTATAACATAAATGAATTCGTTGATTTTTTTTTTAAATAAACCTGACAAGTATTAATTTTGACCATATACAGTCTTTGAAATATTCGTAGATGTGTTTTTTTATATATTCTGTTTGTATATTATGAATCTGTTTGTTACATATTGTGCATTGCCATGTTTTATCTGACATGTCCTATATCATGTAAATGATCTCTTGGATAAATAAATAAAAATTAGCCCTATTTACCCCCCAACCCTTCACCAGATTAGTTCAAAAGACAATCAAGTTCCAGATCTCGTTATAATATATACGTGTACAAAATTTCAAGTCAATATCTTAATCAAATTTCATGAAAAAATACACCAATATTTTTTTTACTTTATCATATGATATTTAGTCCATTTTCTATGGGTTTTGTCCTAAAAACTTTAATCCAAAAAATGAGTGATTTTTTTCATCTGAACTCGAGATATTTAACTTTTAGCATCTTGTAAGAAGACAAATAGCAGTAAATACGCACACAAGAAAATAGAGTTATCTCTGAACAGAACAAATATTTGACATTAGTCTAGAAAAATAAGGTCATAATTTTATAAAGAAAAGTTGTCAGAATATCAAATTTCCCTAAATACATACGTTAATTACCAACTTAAGTAAGGAAGCAATTGAATATGGTGCAACAAAACGAGAGGTGTTCTTGATATATAAATTAAAAAAAAAAGCTATTCACGCTATTAACAACAATGAAATGTAAATGCTTTTAAAATTGGTTTTAGGTTAAAAATATTTTTTGGGCATTTCGTACGAAGTGTATATGTTTCAAAATGGCAGTTCAAATATTAGCCAAAAAATTGGCATTTGTTAATTAACAATTGACCATATGGTTAAAAATTAAACATCTCGAGTTCAGCTGGACAAAAATTAACTTTCTTAAAATAAACTGAAGTTCTGGAATTTCTCTTTCTTTTCTGATAAATATTTTTCAAAAATGTTTTTAAAATGGCCAAGATAATCTATTTGTTTTCATTTGGTCTATAAATAAATGCCAAAAAAGAGCCAAAATAACTTTAAGAGAATTTTTTTAATGCCATCGGAAAGCTGGCGTCTAGAACTACATTTTGAAAAAAAGATCCATTTTGAACTTAATAGCACAAAATGGCGGGCAATTCAAATTTAAGATAACAAATTAATGTGTCCATAATGTTCAATATTTGGGCACCAAAATTTCAGGTTGTTTTGTTTTCAACAAAAGGTAGGTATATTTTCTGAGAGATTGAAGCCGATCGGAACTCTTGACGTCCGTGGGCGTTAAAATGAAAAAAAAAAATTTGGAATTTTTTTTTACCGTTTTTTAAACAAATTTTACCACTAAAATAGTTGGAAACATTTTTTTTCTTTGTTCAAATTCATAATTTCCACGTTCTAAACATATTAAAAAAAAATTGAATTTCTTTTTATCATTTTTGAAAAAATTTTACCACTAAAATAGATGAACATTTTTTTCTTTGTTCAAATTTAAAATTTCCACGTTTTCATCGCATTTCAAACCTAGTCAAACAACTTTAAAAATACTACTTTCTATAGAATAGATTGTTCAAATTTAAAGTTTCCACGTTTCATGATATTGCAAACCTATTTCGGAAAAAAAATGTGCAACATTTTTTTACCATTTTGGAAAAAAAAATTACCACTAGAACAGAGAGAAACATTCTTTTTTTGTTCAAATTTAAAATTTTCACGTTTCATGACATTCTAAACCTATTTCAGAAAAAAAAATTTGAAAATATTTTTCACCAACATTTTCTAAACATTTTTTACCACTAAAATAGATGGAAAAATATTTTTTCTTTTCTCAAATTTAAAATTTTCACGTTTCATCGCATTCTAAACTTATTAAAAAAAAGAAAAAATTGAGCGCTACTATAGAATAGAAGGAAACTGTCCTTTTAGCTCAAATTTAAAATTTCCACATTTCATCACGACATTCTAAACCTACTTCAGAAGAAAAAAAATTTGAAACATTTTTTACCAACATTTTTAAAAAATTTCAAAAAAAATTAAATTTTTTAATCGCCACTACACTTCCACTCCACTACGTGAATGTGGAATTGAAAATGTGACAGATGGGAGTAATATTTGGCATATGAACCTATTATACTTTTATTGAAAAATGTACAGGGTGGTCATCCCAAGAAATAATTCATTCATGGTGGACATTTGTAAAGGTATTTGCACAAGCCTTCTATTTTTTTCCTTCTTCAATTCTTTGGGACTTCCTGCCACATGTATGTTTTCTTTCTAAGCGGTGCTAGGGGCATCTACAAAATATATCACAATTAACCAGTATGTTACTGATAAAATACCTCTACGCCTGTGACGTTTACGTCAAAGGATCAGTTAAAGGTTGGTTTTTATAAATAAACAACATAAATAAGTATAAAAACTTGAAATTAAATATTTCGCCGACGTTTCGGGAATCTAATCTGTTTCCTTTTTCAAGGCTTTTTTTGAAAAATATTTTTCGCTGTGTATGACAAATACACAGCTCTAAGAATGTTTGTTATATTCAATATCCATAGATACTTACTATTTACATAGAACTGTTGACATAGTTAACAGTTTTTTAGTTTCTATACAATTAGTAGGGGAGCCCACGATGCTAAATGGGGATTTACTCGAGCGTCGTAGGGAACTATTTGATTTTGAAGATTAGATGGCAGAAAGAAAAAAAGGTTATATGATGTATACCCTTTCCCCGGTGGGGGAAGCGTCTACAGGCTTTCAAAAATGTAAAAAAAAAAACAATCACATGGAAATACTCGAGCGCGTCAGATATTGATAGTGTATATGCCCCACGTGTCTCCGATGACGGAGGTATGTTAATCTGCCGGTTTGCATGGTGGGAGCGGCCGCACGGAAGTGTTAAAAATGGGAAAAATAAAAATTTACTCGAGCGCGTCAGATATTCAGAGGGGATGTTAAGTGAACCCGAACGAAGCTCCCATTCAAAAGACTGACGATTCGGATGTGACGCAAGCTTGTGGCGGCTTTTTGAAAATGCAAAGGAAAATAGCTATTTTGAAATACTCGAGCGCGTCAAATTTTCATACAGATGGTTTAGCTTGATGTCCTGGTCGTGCTGATCAATAATCTGACGATTATTTGGAGGGATTTTCTTAATCTGACGGTTTGAAAAAAATATTTTTATGATTTTTTTTTTAAACCACTGAATGTGATAAATAAAATGCACGGAAAATAGCATGAAAATAAAAAAAAATTACAAATTTTGTTGAAATTTGTAAAGAAAGTTTTTTATTTTATTTTCTGCACACGTAAATCTATTTCTTTTAATTATCATACATATAAACACATATATTACATGTATATATACTTTCGGTAATCTCTTTCTCTGATAAAATTACCAATGATAAATAAATAACAGGTAAAAATATTTTGACCGAGGTTCATAAAAAACGATATTTTTAAACTTTTTGATAGTTTTATTGGTGGGTGATAACTTTACAGAATTCACAAAAAATTAATGAAACAAAATAAACATGTTAAAAATATTTTGTTTTGATCTTCATCTTCATCCGTGGAATTATCATCATACAGCAAGTCTGGTTCGATTTGATCATCAATTTCATCCACAGCCTGCATATCTATAACAAGAAATCCTTATGTACCTGAATCTGGAGTATCCCCTAGAATATCTGGTGTTATGACTACATCTTCATATACTTCTGGTAATTGATCACCAATGGCGTGATGTCTGGCATGTGGGAACGGTGCGAGAGAGTGAGAGACAGAGAAAGAGTGAAAGGGAGAGAGATGCGCGGAGTGGGGAATACGTGCTTCACTGCGGTGCACGCGCTAAACTTTATTGACGATTTTTGTTACTTCGGATTGTGGAAATCGGCAGATTATATTTTTCCCATTATCCTCGAATTATTTCCTTCAAAACAAAAAAAATTCGACCGCGCTCGAGAATGTCGAGGTGACGTTTTTTTTTGCAAGTTTGTGACCCTCCCACTCCCTTGCGTAACGCTGAAATCGTCAGATTATTGAAACGCACGCTTTTCAGCATGTAATTAACCCATCACACCTTAATCTGACGCGCTCGAGTATTTCCAACTATGGATTTTTTTTACTATTCTGATCGGCTGCCCTACACGCGTGGCCCTATATAGAGGGCTTAGATATGGTGGAGGTACCCAACAGGGTGCAAGGTATTCCCTATATGTTAATCTGCCGCGCTTGAGTAAATCCCAAAATCCCCTATTGGGCTCCCCTACTAAATGTTAAGTTTGTGAAGTTCTTCTTTTAACATTGGCAGCCAAGTTGTACAGACATCTACGGAACAATTCGACACGCAATTATCCTCATTCAATAATATTATCGCGGATTCTTTAATTTTTCTTTTTTTGCGTCGGCGAAATATTTAATTTCAAGTTTTTATACTTATTTGTGTTGTTTCTTTATAAAAACCAACCTTTAACTGATCCTTTGACGTAAACGTCACAGGCGTAGAGGTTTTTTACCAGTAACGTGTGTAACCAGTGATATATTTTGTAGATTCCCCTAGCACCGCTTAGAAAGAAACCATACATGTGGCAGGAAGTCCCAAAGAATTGAAGAAGGAAAAAAATTAAGATAATGCCACAAATAACATTTAGACAATATTAAGCCTTCTATATTTGGCACCTGTTATTTAGTGTTGATCTTTTGCTGTTGGATGAGCACTCTGTATATTTTTTTGACCATAACTTATCAGGTTTTCTTTGTAATAATAGTGATAACTATATTCCGATTATTATTTTCAATGTCATTTCGTAATTATTAAATTTTTATAGTGACCGCGATGACCAAATAAAGAGAGAAGTTCTGCGTAAACAACTTTACCGATTTTTTACTGCACTGAAAGTGTCATCGTAAAAAAATAATTTCTTTCATTGAAATAGGTTTCGAATGTCATGAAAATTTCAAAGGATCGTTTTTTCTCAAGCGCAATACTTCGACAATCGAGGGAAGTAAAAAATTACATAAAGTCGCGCGCAGAATTATCACTTCTATCATTTTGGGAATATCCTCTTAAATAGTTAGCTAGTTCAAAGAATTTCCATAACAAAACTATATAGTGCCTGGGCCAGCAATGAAATGGACTTCATGATTATAACCCTTTTAAAACCTATTCGGGGGGGTTCCTTTTGACGAGTCTACCACGAATATTCATATCGCCCTATATGGAAGCGGCGCTTTAACCCTTACGCACCCCTCAAACACGTCATTTTTCAGCCTTCAGGGTTTGTGATAAGAACCCGTTTGTTTTTGATTTTAATGAGAAGATTGTATATAAAAACCCCTATACGGAAGCTATTGTCCGACAAAATAAGTGACGCGTTCACCCAGTCCGACACCCGAAACATGTCAATTTTGAGCCTTATGGTTTCGTGACTATAACCCTTACCATTTTTGGCACAAAGTTTAAAAATTGAATGTAGAACATCGTGGTAAACTTGTCCGACAAAAAAAAATGACGCGTTCGCCCAGTCCGACACCCGAAACATGTCAATTTTGAGCCTTATGGTTTCGTGACTATAACCTGTCGGACAAAGGCACCACGTGATTCATTAACACTTTCTTAAATCATTTATATCTATGTCCGACAAAAATATGGACGGTCCGACAAGTAAAATGCAAAAAAGATGTTTTATTAGTGGTGCTTTTTTTCAGTTGGCTGTTATGAAGGGCACGTAAATTTTTTGTGAAAAATCCTTAAGAATAACATAAAGAACAGTAACTGAGAAATTCGCAGCCTGAAAAAGTTTAGCTAAATTTTTGGTGATTAATTTTGTGTAAAATTCCGAAAAAATGACTTTTTGACTATTTTTTTCTAGTTTTAGTGAAAAGTTCAAAAGAGATAAAAGTTTTGTAATTAAATTTTACATAAGATCTTACTATCTCACTCTTTACTGAACAAGTGCAAAGTAATTTGCAAAATAATAACTGTTTTCTACCCTTCAATAAATCTGTAGCATAAAAAAATTATAAAATTACCGGCTATTTGAAATATGGATTAATAAGTCAATATTTATAAATATCAATGTCAAGAAATAAAATAGCAGGAAGTCTGGTTTTTGGGTGATTGGTTTTTAGCATATAATCGGTTTTATGGTTGGATAATTTTTTTTTATAAAAAATCAAAAATATACATTAATTGTACTTCAAAATAAATTATTTTATAAATAATTTTCGTAATCATGACACTCTTTTGACTCCTTTAATTGCCCAATAATTTCCAAAAACACCTAATCTGATTGTGTGATTGTGTGTCTTTTAAGTATAAAGAGATAATTATTTGATTAATGAATATTAATTCATCTAGATTATTCTAAATTATGACATTACTTTTTTGATTTCTACCTTTAGAAACATGCTAGTACAGTTTTTCGCATAGAAAGTTGTTTATTCGTTGCTCATTTATCAAATTTAAATGAAAACTGAACATTAATTACTAAGATATGTTTAATTAAACATGAATAAATCTCGATTTTTCCCTCCGTTAAATTCCATTTAAGACCGTATCAAACACGTAAAAATAGACATACTTATAACTCAAATCAAACACACGCTTGGGCTACAAAAATTGTACTGAGTACTTTTAGGACATTGATTAATCAATTCTCATAATTTGAATAAAAACTGATCGTTAATTTAGAACCTCCTATGATCTTAAAGTAAAGATTATAATAAAACGCATTAAAAAACATTTTTGCATAAAAAAAAGTATCTTTTTCAGTTTTTCTAGATTTTGCGTCACTTTTTTTGTCGGACAAGTTTACCATGGTGTTTTACATACAATTTTTAAAAACTGTACCAAAAATGGTAAGGGCTATAGTCACGAAACCATAGGGCTCAAAATTGACATGTTTCGGGTGTCGGACTGTTCGAACGCGTCATTTTTTTTGTCGGACAAGTTTACCACGATGTTTTACATTTAATTTTTAAACTTTGTGCCAAAAATGGTAAGGGTTATAGTGACGAAACCATAAGGCTCAAAATTGACATGTTTCGGGTGTCGGACTGGGCGAACGCGTCACTTTTTTTGTCGGACAATAGCTTCCGTATAGGGGTTTTTATATATAATCTTCTCATTAAAATCAAAAGCAAACGGGTTCTTATCACAAACCCTAAAGGCAGCAAAATGACGCGTTTGAGGGGTGCGTAAGGGTTAAAGCGCCGCTTCCATATAGGGCGATATGAATATTCGTGGTAGACTCGTCAAAAGGAATCCCCCCGAATAGGTTTTAAAAGGGTTATAATCATGAAGTCCATTTCATTGCTGGCCCAGGCACTAATAAATGTCTAAAAGTCTAAATGCCTAAAATTCTAAAAACTTTAAAAAAAATTCCACTAGCTTCTGGAATGAAAAAAGATACTCACCGCTCGTTCAATGCATACTATGCCTTGGGATATGACATTTAATCCATTGATCTCGGAAACTAAAGTCACAAGTCGGTACAGTTCAAGAAATATTGCACCAGACACGCAGAGAAATATATGCCATCCAAAAATTGAGCTAATTTGATCAGTACACATATGAAACATCTTTAACAGTTGTGTTACATGTTTTACCTCTGACAGCTTTTCGCCTGCTGTAGTATTTCTTAGTATTAAGTCACTCACATATCGACTGAAGAAACTATACCTCGTCTTTAACATTCCAGTTAATTTAACAATCAGAATTAATAGCGATAATTCATGCACTTTTGAAATAATAAATACAGCAATATAATATACTCTAATATGGAAACCATTGTGTGCCACATAGAAAATATACATTGTAATAATTGTGATTTCATACAGGAAAATAGCTAATATTTTTATACATGAAATGACCATTTTATCATTTACGTTGAAATCAAATTTGTTCAGCAGGTTTTCGATCCTATTAAGTGTGTAGGATAACCTTTTCCATGATTTCTGTTTAAATATATTTCCAGCTAAAACACATGACTCAACAGAAAGCAGCCCACACAGTAACATAGCTAGTCTAAGTGCAATCTTCATGAATGGATCTCCACTTCTAACGACATCGTGTAGTACATAAGCAAATAATACCATGTAAAATATAACTAATATTAGCGCAAAACCTTTCACATGTTGCTTCTGGTTAACCGTATTTAAATCACAGGGTGTTAGACCAAGATATTTACCGTATTTAAGGAAGATTTTCACAATTTTGAAGTCACTTCTGTTTCTTCTTATCATGGTTGTATCTATACAGTTATTTCTATTGATACACATTTTATCATTGCTTTGAAGGTATTGGTATGCTTGAATATGGTGTATCATTGTCAAAGAGAAAATTGTGACCGCAGGTAACGCGAGTTTATGAATTTACTGTTCAGTACTCATAGAGATATTATCAAATCGATAGCAAATTACACTAGTACATGCATATGCATACGTAACACTTCAGATAATTATCTCACTAACCGACAAATTTTAACTTTTATTTAATATCGTTATCTAAAACCACTTATTTGTATTGTTTAGTTCCCAGCTACGTCTAACCTAGTCCTAAGAAATTTGTTGGCTCTAAAAAATATAATAACTGACCTAACTCACATATTATGGTATAATTTTAATAAAAAAAGCAATTAATTACATCATGCGAAAAAATATTTGCCATTTTGATATACAGGGTGTTGCATCATGAGAGGGACATAGCTTAATAGGAGGTAGAGAACATCAGTGGTAACCGGAACCTCCCATAGAAATGTCTCATTGGGCCTTCACTACGAAATTACAGGGTGTTAAATAATTTTTGGCCAAACCTGTTTTTTGTCATAACTTTGACAGGAAATGAAATAACGGATTCATATTTGGTACGGCTAATGTACAAACGAGCCCCAAGAGGTACATGTATAAAAAAAATATATCCAGGTCCGGACTCACTATAATGTATGTTTCTTCTTTGCATCAATAAAACATCACCCTGTATATATGTTTTTGAAATGATACGATATTCGAAAAGAGCAAGAAAAAACAAACAAAATGGCCTATTTCATTTTTTTGTTACACCTTCGTGGTTATTTAAATACGTTGTTAAATGTGCAAGAAAATGGATTACAGAACCCTATTAAATGAGAGGCACGTGAAATAAATAGTTTTATAACTAAAATTTGCAAAAATTCTATTGAGCCTAGGTGGTCTGGGTGAATCCTAATTCCGGCACGTTTTAAAGGTCCATTTTGGTAAAAAACTGTGGTCCTAATAAGTAATCGGGTATGAAATAACAAAATTTTTAATCAATCACAGTAGGCTTGTTCAAAGAATAAAAGTGACAGATAATTTAAACCATTTAGGCCTAAGCAACCAGTTACTTTGATCAAGAAAATCATCAACATTTTATACTTAATAAAAATTGGAAGAGAACAAACTAAAATCTAAATAAATAAAATATTTTCCATTCAATTAACAATAAATAACAAAACAATAACTAAATGTGTTTAAAAATAAAACGTAATTGACACTAAAGTAAATTTTCAAAATGTCCTCCCCCAAATTCTGTGCATTTTCTTGCGCGTTTAGAAAGGTCGCCAATTGCTCGACGTATCATTTCTGGATTATTCCGTATTTCGTCGCAGGTTGTAACGATGCGCTGGATTAAATGTTGTCTACTTTCAATTTCAATGCTATAAACCTCGTTTTTTAAGTGGCCCCATAAAAAGTAATCACAAGGGTTACAATCAGGAGATCTTGGTGGCCATTCATGTGGACCCCCGCGTCCAATCCATCTATTAGGATACACATTGTTTAAGTGTTCTCTTACTTGAAGGTTAAAATGTGGTGGGGTCCCATCATGCTGAAACAACATGCCTCTTATACCGATATTTTCTAACATATTCAGTAAAATGTTTTGAAGAAAATCAAAGTAAATTTCACCATTCAATCTTTCTTCAAAAAAATGTGGCCCTATCAAATGTCTATTCACAAGTCCGACCCAAACATTTACAGAAAACCTGTGTTGCGAACGGCGTTGGCGTACCGCATGTGGGTTTTCCTGTGCCCATTTATGATTATTTCGTGAATTATTTACTCCATCCCTTGTAAATTGTGCCGCATCCGTAAATAAGATTCTGTAAATGACTGGGCGATGATTAGACAACCAACGACAAAATGCCAGGCGGGGGATATCGTCGCCTTGTTGAAGACGCCTGTACCTGCTGGATATGATATGGATGGTAACGTTATCTTTTTAGGGTTCTCCATACTCGCCAATGAGGAATACCAGTTGCCAAACTGATTCGTCTAGTGCTCATATTTGGGTTTTCTTGAACTACGTTTATAATATTGTTTTGTTCCTGCACACCTTGTTGTAAAACACGCTCCACAACTGCAGAAGTAGGAAACTTTCCGTGTTGTCTTGCATACTGGAACACCGTACTAAAGGTTTTATGATTAGGGCATCGACGACCAGGAAAACGCAGCCGATATTCTCTTTCCGCCGACCTACCATTTCCATTACAGAAACCATAGATGAATATTATGTCAGCATATTCCCCGTTTGTAAATTTTACTGGCATAGTTAAAATATTTTCACAAGTTTTCACTAACTAAATGCGGATTATTGACACATTAAATTACTAACAAACAATTATTCAACTGTTTAGGAGATTTCTTTTTATTATCTGTCACTTTGAACAAGCCTACTGTGATTGATTAAAAATTTTGTTATTTCATACCCGATTACTTATTAGGACCACAGTTTTTTACCAAAATGGACCTTTAAAACGTGCCGGAATTAGGATTCACCCAGACCACCTAGGCTCAATAGAATTTTTGCAAATTTTAGCTATAAAACTATTTATTTCACGTGCCTCTCATTTAATAGGGTTCTGTAATCCATTTTCTTGCACATTTAACAACGTATTTAAATAACCACGAAGGTGTAACAAAAAAATGAAATAGGCCATTTTGTTTGTTTTTTCTTGCTCTTTTCGAATATCGTATCGAAATTTCAAAAAAATATATACAGGGTGATGTTTTATTGATGCAAAGAAGAAACATAAATTATAGTGAGTCCGGACCTGGATATATTTTTTTTATACATGTACCTCTTGGGGCTCGTTTGTACATTAGCCGTACCAAATATGAATCCGTTATTTCATTTCCTGTCAAAGTTATGACAAAAAACAGGTTTGGCCAAAAATTATTTAACACCCTGTAATTTCGTAGTGAAGGCCCAATGAGACATTTCTATGGGAGGTTCCGGTTACCACTGATGTTCTCTACCTCCTATTAAGCTATGTCCCTCTCATGATGCAACACCCTGTATATTTCAAATACATGTTATGTAATATATATTTAATTAGAATATAAACTCTTTAATCAGAAAATTAATTACTCTTCCTGCGCTTCTTAGCCTGTCTCTGATAAGTTACTTATGGAGCATCTCTTATACATGTCCAACAGTAGTCTGCTAAGATCACAGATGTCCATTTGCCCTGATATATTTTTCCATATTTTGAATATCCTCGTGGAATCTCTCTCCATGCTCTTCACTTACTGCACCACAGTTTCCCGGGAAATACTCTAGTTGTGAATGTATAAAGTGGTCTTTTAATGGCATTGCGTTCTAATTTCTGGTAGCAAGAAAGAAGATTCCCAACAAGGTCTCTATAATTTTCTGCTCTTTTGTTACCGAAAAAGTGTGTTGCTACCAATTTCAAGGAATTCCAAGCAGATTTTTCATTACCTTCTAGAATGTTGTCAAATTCAGCATCTATGAAAAAGTTCTTTATTTGAGGACTCACAAAAATTAATTTTCGCCTCACTAAGGGCCGGTTTATCAATGTCCAGTTAAAAGTGCCAGATAGGTAGCTGCTAGTTACGCTTAGCTGGCAGTTATGTCTCTTCTTTTAGTGTTTATCAATAGTAATTTAACTGCCAGCTACGTATTCATGAGTTGAATTATTTCTTAGCTGCGTTGGCACTACTGATTCTACCTGAAATTTCTTTCAATTGGTTTAATTCAAATTGCGCGCGTGTTTTAGTGACAGTTTATCTAATTTAACCTCAAAATTGATTGCGTTATTTAGCGTGTTGATTGATGTTCTGTTTTTAATTTTGTGCGTTTGTGTATCAGCAATAATTACAATAGAGAGCGTAAAAAGGAAGAAAGGTGCTAATTACACTAAAGTGTAGTTAACATCTTTTTTCTGTTTCTCCAATCACGTAAAGGTGATTGAAGAAACAGAATTGTTCCTGCAACTTCCTCTATCATCTCAACGATATGAAAACAGTTTCTTTACGCAGTCGAAATCTTATTAAAAAATCTTTATCATCATAATTCTCAAAATTATTTTCTCGTTCCCTTAGGGTCACCTTTCATACTTTATAAATTGTATAATATCATCGTCATAATCACTCATATCCAGAATATTATTATTATTGTTCATTATTGGCAATAATATGTTTAATATAAATCACAAATTAAAAACGAACATATCAATCAATCACATTGGTTTTTAGGTTAGATTGTTTTAGAATTGTCAGAAATTGAACCAAATGCGCATGTGCAAATCCACTAACAGCCGGTTTTACAATCACAAGTTATCTTTCATGTTAGTTGACTTTTACTTGCAGGTTAACTATAACTTTATCGACACATGCGTTTTTCAATATAAAGTTAAGTGATGATTTGTAAACGAGAGGTCGTGAATAAAATTCATAATGTTGGTACTGGAAAAATGGGTAATATACATAAAATGTATGAATTTTGGTCCAAAGTCACGTCACCTGTTATCAAATATAAATGTCAGAAGCAATTTATGAGTTAGTGGTCTATAAGTAAGTAGGTAGTATTTAGTCTCGATCTATTTAAAAAATATCTTCCATCGTATTCTTCGAAAAAGTTAGGTCTATACAGGATTACCTTGGCTACTCATCACTGCTATATGCATTTACTTCGTACATATCCATTTTTAGGCAAAATATCAAAAAATAATTTTGTGACAGTTATTTTATAGGTTATAAATTGCCAGTAAACTGCCAACTTCTAGTTTACCCACACCTCATCTGCTAGTAAAGTTAACTACTAGATAACTACCACATCGAAAATGACCAGCTATTGTAAAACCCAATTTCTATAATAACCTGAAAGTTAACTCTGACTGGAAGTTAACTAGCGATTGTAAAACCGGCCGTAAGAGTAGAATAAATCCTTAACTGGCACTTTCAACTCTCTGCTAAATTTACTTTCAGATAGTGAGTTTAACCCTCCGGTAAATTTTACCTGCATATTGAAAAACAGTTTATCTGCCAGATAAATTTTATCTGACAGTTAAGCTATTTAACTGGACATTGAAAAACCGGCCCTAAGTCTGGGAAATTTTTGTTTTAAATAACTGAAAGCAAGTCTTTCTTTGTCCATAGCTTTTACCAAGTTTTTCATAAGCCCCATTTTAGGTGGAGTGGTGGCAGTATTACCTTTTGTGAATCAACTAATGGAATGTCAGTAACATTTTTTGCTCCTGGTTCAGAACCCAGTCTTGGCGGCCAAATTTTTATTCTGTAATGTTGTAATCGCGTTCGACTGTCCCATTCACAAAGAGAACAGCAATATTTAGTATACCATTGCAGAATACCAAGTAAGATAGCTATCACTTTTAAGTCTTCACAGATCTGCTACTTATACTTGTTATATTCTATAGTTTGTAGCAATACATTCATGGACAGCATGGACGATTGGAACTGATGGTAATTTATTTGCATTGTGGAGTAGCACAGCCTTCTGACTAAGTTTCCAGGCGTCAGTAAAAAGTTTTCTGTCACTAGGATCATGGAGAATGTGTAAAGACTCACCGTCAATGTCCTTGTAGGCAACCAAGTAATTTTCCATTTTGACGATTTCGATACATGGAAACTTTAACATTTTCTTGTAATAAATTCCACAGTTGTAATATAGATGGCAAAAGCTCCGCTATCGCCTTGAACAGATCAAGGTCTCTTATAAGATCACTTAATTCGCGTTGTTTAATTTTGTGTGGTTCATCACCGGACACTTCGGCAGAGAAATCGGGATCTTGTGATGTTGATGGCTGGACTAAGTCGTCATCTACGTTATCATCTGATTGTTCATCAGAATCAAGACTGTATTCTTGAGGTGGAATAGAAATAGGCAGTTCATCACTATGGGGAACCGGGCGAATGGCAGATGGTAAATTTCAAGTTAATTTTGTGTTATTCTGTGGAAAAAATGCGGGGGAGACCCCGCACCCCCTTTTTCTTTGTAGGCGACGCTAATACTGCATGTGGAGCTAATAATTATTAACAATTAGATATCAGAGTAAAAACCTACCAACCTAACCTAAAGAAATCACATGAAAGAATGAATTTATTTTAAGTAGAATAAAAACCAACTAACCTAACCTAAAGAAATCATAGAAAAGAATTTGTGAAAAAATATATTAATCGTCACAAATCGTCACCGAATTAAAGAAAAAAAATCAGCAAGCATGGGAGTTTGAACCCGAGACCTTTCGCACCGTAAGCGAGAACATTACCTATGCGCCAACCATACAGCTGATGATAAACACTAGGACAAGGAATAAATAGTGAGACAAATGATATCACGCTTATTTATTCGTCCGCCGCAGCAGCACTAATGCGTTCCGGCTCGATGCTACAAGATTTGCTCTCTCCATACCGCCTTTTGGTGAACATCGGCGCTGACCGATTACACCGTATCGCTTCCCACACAGTAACAGGCTTTCGCTCAGTATGGTATCATCTGACCTTGATACTTTTATGTTGACGACCTTGGAAAAGACTCGTAGATTTTGTCCTATACGCTATACGTGAACATTAACATTTCCAATGTTAAAAATGCCCATTAACAAATAATAATGATAATATTAAAGAACCGTTGAAAAGCGGGAAAATGACCACCTAATAATAAATAATATTTGATTCAAATAATCGTTTAGTTCAATAATATTCATCTATAGCACACAACATGCAGGCTGTCCATTTTATCAGGGCCATCGAGGATGTCTCACTTAATATCGGTTGTGCAAAAAAATTGTTTCTAGGATAATTGTGTCAATTTTTATAAGCTATAAAATAGTTTAAAGACACTTGAAATCCATGGCCTACTTTAAGAGTTATAACGAAAAATATCGACAATGCGGAATATGTCTAAGCAAAATATCTAAGTTATTTGAAGAGATATGACGAAAATTCTAAGGCGAAAACTTTTTGCAAAACAAAGTACTTCAACGAAGTTTTGTCTAAATGTTTCAAAAACCGCTGTATTTTGAGATTTACTCTTCAGGATGTTAAACATTTTTTTTTGAATAGTGCCATATTTATTTATTGGAACTAAGCCACTAAGTATAAAAACATTTTTTAAACCAATATTTTTTTTACTTCCCTCGCATACCGAAGGGAAGTATTGCATTCGAGAAAAAATCACCCTCCGAGATTTTTTCGGATTTTCGTTTACGTTTCAGAACACGCAGATTACGAAAATATAGGTTTTTCAATTCCGTCTGTCTGTCTGTTTGTCTGTCTGTCGGTGCATTTACTAAAATACTGCTTGACGGAGAGCAGTCAAATTTGGTAGGTAGTTGACTACTGTCAGCGAAGAAATGATAAAACTTTCACTGGAAAATATACAGGGTGGACCGTCCAAACGGAATAAGTAGTGAAAACAATTTTTTTTTGCTCAAATTTAAAATTTCCACGTTTCATGACACGCTAAACCTGTTTCAGAAAAAAAAATTTTGAAAATTTTTTTCACCAACATTTTTGAAAAATTTTTTACCACTAAAATAGACGAAGAAAAACATTTTTTTTGTTCAAATTTAACATTTGTGCCCCACCACGTCTACCTGTCCGATATGTGCAAAACAACACGAGGTTAAAGATTGCCACTCTGATTGTAACCAATGTATAAACTGTATAGAATATAATAACAAACATAGTGCAAATGTACCCACAGATCACGCGGTAAAAGATATTAACTGTCATGTATACAAAATAAAAGTAGAAGCCCTAATTATGAAAACTAATTATGAATAGTACAAAAAATAACGTTATTAAAATAGCACATATAAATGTTCGTTCTCTTTGCGCGAGTTTTGCCGATTTTGCGGATTTAGTTGTAGAAAATGATTTTAGCATTGTTGCCATATCTGAGAGTTGGCTTTCGCATAACATTTCCTCGGATGCAGTCTCAATACCGGGGTATGGACTATATCGCAAAGATCGGCTAGGCAGAGGCGTGGGTATTTACGTCAAATCAGGTATAAATTGTCAATTATTACAAACAGAGACTATAGAAGCGGAAGCGGTACTTGAACATCTTTGGGTCAAATTGCAGTTAGGTAGGTATAGCTTAATACTAGGCGTACTTTATAGACCCCCGCACCAAAATATGGGGCGGGCAGTAGGTCTTCTCGATAATCTTGTACCAACATTATTAACATCCTGCGATAATTTGGTTATCGTGGGCGACGTGAATATAAACCTATTTAACTTGGGAAATCCCATTACAAAACTTTTTGATACTCATGGTTTAACACAAATTATAAATGAGCCAACCCGGATTGCACGAAGTAGTTCCACTCTATTAGATCCTATTTTTATAAGCTGTCCTGATATAGTGAACAAATGTGGAACCTTAAATGCTGACTTTCTCAGCGATCACAGACTATCTTACTGTTTTATAACTATTCCTCATTTTAAAAATACTCAGAAATTTATTACTTATAGAAATTTCAAGCAATTTGACCAAGAGCTCTTTTATTATGATCTAAACCAAGTGCCCTGGGATAACTTATTCTATGTCAATAATATTGAGTACAAAGTATCTCTGTTAACAAACTATATCACAGAAATATTTAATATTCATGCACCGACAAAAACAGTGAGAGTAAACAAAGCCCCGGCGCCTTGGCTAACCTACCCCTTAAAGCTAATCTTAAAAGAAAAGGGTAGAGCACTATCTGCTTACAACAAAAATAAGACGCAAGAAAACTGGGAAGCTTATAAAAATATTCGTAATTTCGCCTTAGCATCGGTGCGGAGAGAAAAAGCCGCGTATTTAAGTTCGTTACAAAATCAAACTTCTAATCGCGAGTTTTGGAAACGGCTACAACAACTAAATATTCGATTTAAACGTGATAACATCATACCTCCTAATTTACAGAATGCTGCAGATATTAACGACTTCTTTCTTAGTGTATTCTGCAAGAACGATAACTGCAATAGGACGATAAACTTCTATGCTAACACCAAATTTAAAGATAATTTACTGTTCACCTTCACACTTGTTACTACCGATACCGTTTATAATGCTATTAAGAGTATAAAGTCGAACACTGCCGGAAAAGATAAAATAACTCTAAACATGTTAAAATTATGCATCCCAATAATCATAAAGCATATCACTCATATTATTAACTGCTGTCTTGAACAGGGTTACTTTCCTACAGAATGGAAAGATGCAATTATCTGTCCAATACCAAAAACAGCAAATCCTACAACCGTGGAGGATCTGAGGCCTATCAGCTTGTTGCCAATTCTTTCCAAAATACTCGAAAGAATAGTTCACGACCAGATTACCGAATATCTTTTACTGCATAACTTATACCCATTACATCAATCGGGATTTCGTAAAGCACATAGCACCACTACCGCTTTGTTGAACCTTAGTGATAATATCATCAGCGCACTAGACAAACGTATGGCAGCTATTCTTGTATCCCTAGACTACTCCAAGGCATTTGACACCATTGATCACACGCTTCTTTGTGCAAAGCTAAATTACTATGATTTCGACGCGATATCCTGCGGTTTTTCAATTCTTATTTAAGCGAACGTCGCCAATGTGTATCAGTCGCAGGAAATATATCTGATTTTAAAATTATCTCGTCAGGTGTTCCTCAAGGGTCCATTCTTGGTCCTCTTTTGTTTCTTGTATATACTGCAGATATATTTAATGTAGTAACTAGTTCGCATGTGCAAGCATATGCTGACGATACCCAACTTCTTCACTGTTTTGAGCCATCTAATGCAGCTATTGCCACTAATTTGATCAACCAAGATTTAGACAACATTTATCAATATTCGCATCAACATAACCTTAAAATTAACCCTACCAAATCAGTTGTTATTCTATTCTGCTCAGAACATACTCGAGATCACTTAAAGGCTTCTATTCAACTAAATATTAATCAAGAAAATTTGTCATTTTCTACTCATGCCAAAAATCTTGGCATAATAATAGACGAAAAATTACGTTTTATGCAGCACATAAAAATTCTTTTACAAACATTTTACTCCCGGCTAAAAGTACTGTATGCAAACAGGCATATCTTGAACTTTAAACAACGTAAAAAACTTTGTGAAACTTTAGTCATGCCTGTATTCAATTATTGCAATTTTATGTATTTTTACTGCCTGGATCAAGCTACAAAAAATCGACTACAAGTTTTGCAAAACTGTTGTTGTCGTTTTAATTACAACTTAAGAAAATTTGATCATGTTTCAAGCAAATATGTTGAGTTGCGTTGGTTAAAAATGGAACAACTCGTTAAATTCCACTATGCAGTTTTCTTATTTTCTTTAATAAAATATTCTATTCCAAGTTACTTAAGAGACAAGTTAATTTTCAGATCGTCAGTACATACTGTAAACATCAGACATCGGTACGTGCTAACAGTGCCACAACATCGTACAGCCCTCTTCCAACGTAGCTTTTCTTACACATCCGCAGCCTTATATAACTCTATTGATCCCATATACAAAAATCTATCGACAGTTAATATCTTCCGTAAAAAAATCAAAGCCTAGTTCATTAATTCCAACAAAAACTAGAATATATTCTTAGGCACCATTTTGCACTGTGTCTATGATCGATGTTTTATTTAGTTATTTTGAGTAATTAATTTTTAGTATTTCTATAAATATATTTTATAAAGTGTATACCGTCCGCCTATTACATTGGACTATTGTAATATTGTATTGTATTTTTGTATTTTAATGTTTTATTTTTAACTTAATTAGTTAGGTAAGTGATTTATAAGGTTAAGTGTAAGAATAGCCACATGGCTAAACTTCGCCTTGTAAATTGCTATTTGTAATGTACTTGTAAATGTACATCTACACTCTTTGAATAAAGCCGTTTATTATTATTATTATTATTATTATTATTATTATTATTTCCACGTTTCATGGCAATCTAAACCTATTTAAAAAAAAATGGAAAATTTTTTTTACCAATATTTTTGAAAAATTTTTTACTACTAAAATAGATGGATTTTTTTCCTTGTTCAAATTTAAAATTTCCACGTTTCCATGGTACTCTAATCGTATTAAAAAAAATTAAAAATTTGTACTTACTGTAGAATAGATGAAATAATTTTTTTTTTGCTCAAATTTAAAATTTCCACGCTTCATGACATTCCAAACCTATTTAGGAAGAAAAAAATTTGCAACATTTTTTTACCATTTTGGAAAAAAAATTACCACTAGAATAGATGGAAAATTTTTTTGCTCAAATTTAAAATTTACACGTTTCATAACATTTAAACCTAATTCAGAAGAAAAAAATTCTGACATTTTTTTAACCATTTTTGAAAAATTTTAAATAAAATGATTTTTTTTCTTTGTTCAAATTTAAAATTTCCACATTTCATGACATTCCAAACCTATTTCGGAACAAAAAAAATTGAATAATTTTTTACCATTTTGGAAAATAATTTTAAGTACCACTAGAATAGATGGAAAATTTTTTTTTGCTGAAATTTAAAATTTTCACGTTTTATGACATTCTAAGAAAAACGATTTTGAAAAATTTTAACCAACATTTTTGAAAAATTAAAAAAAAAAATGAAATTTTTTAACCACCATTATACTTCCACTCCACTACGTGAATGTGGAATTGAAAATGTGTCAGATGGCAATAACATTTGACATATGGTATTATACTTTTATTGAAAAATATACAGGGTGGTCATCCCAAGAAATAATTCATGGTGGACATTTGTTAAGGTATTTGCGCAAGCCTTCCATATTTGGCACCTGTTATTATTTAGTATTGAACTTTTGCTGTTGGTTGAGTACTCTGTATATTTTTTTGACGAAAACTTACCAGGTCTGCTTTGTAATAATAGTGATAACTATATTCCGATTATTATTTTCAATGTCAATTCGTAATTATTAATTATTTAGAGTGACCCGCGCACAGATAAAGAGGGAATTTCTGTGTAAATTCCTTTACCGATTTTTTTTAACTAGCATCATACTTGCCGTGGAGAAGTATGATTAATTAAAACGATTAAGAAATTCAGAAAGTTCTTCAAATCTTTACTATAATCAAACATTAACACAATTAAAAAGAATAAAGTAAGTTCAGCTAACAAAAAAGTTCGCAATTTACAAGCCGAGGACAAACCAAGAAGAACGACTTTTTGTAGGTGGCTGTTGGAAAAGAAGCGCGCCGAACCATTAAGGTCAGGATCGAAATGTCAAAAAATGTATATGTGGTTGCCTAATAATCATTAAAATTGCGTCAAATCGACACTTGGTATTTCATAAATAACTTTTTTTATAAGTAATTCAAACGAAGTTTTCAAGTGGGCAGTATTATAACAGAAGTCGGCCAAAGACAACTGACCTGTTTGTTTCTTTTTTAAGTGCACGATAAATTCGGAATAAATTTTTAAAATTGCCTAATTGTCAGACGCTACATTTGCAGTTATATTAGATAATCAGAGTTATTTAATTACATTTAATTAGGTCGTTTTGATGCGTATTACAGTCATTATCTCTTATCTGTGTAAAAAATTGCATAAAATTGCTTTTGTACATTTTAATGTATGAAACTGATTTTTAACACAAATCGATGAGTCATCAGAATAATTGTATTGAAACATTTTTTATAGGATTTTGCAAACAGCAGAAAAGATAACTATCTATAAAAGAAAAACTTTGTGTAGAAATATTAATGAAATCTTTGCATTCTTTCGATAACCTAAATTCTGGTTATGCTAGCAAATTAAAATCCTAAAATGAATTTGTCTAATTTCTTATTTGACAATTCTCATTCTAACACTAGCATCCACACAGTCCCCTACGGCCATGCAGATTAAACTAGTATCCACATAACCCCCTACGATTATGAAGATAGGGGGTTATGTGGATACTAGTTTAATCTGCATGGCCGTAGGGGACTGTGTGGATGCTAGTGTTAGAATGAGAATTGTCAAATAAGAAATTAGACAAATTCATTTTAGGATTTTAATTTGCTAGCATAACCAGAATTTAGGTTATCGAAAGAATGCAAAGATTTCATTAATATTTCTACACAAAGTTTTTCTTTTATAGATAGTTATCTTTTCTGCTGTTTGCAAAATCCTATAAAAAATGTTTCAATACAATTATAAGCAAACAAATAATCATTCATTTTTAATCAGAATAATTGTAAAGAATATTTAGAATAAGTTCATCATATAACTAGAAGATGGCGCCAATAGCCTAATGAATGAAAAGGGGTAATGATTTTGGTTTATGAATGAAATGAAAAGTGACATTTAAATTTGTTAAATAAATTAAACAATGAAAGTATTATTAAATGGTCAACAGTTTGCAACTGTATTTAAGCACTAAAATGGCATTATATTCCAAGTATACAATATATACAATAAATTCTGTTCATTTTTGTCAAAAATTAGGTGAATTTTCAATGAATGTAAATATATAAATTAGGTTCGAACCATGAATATGGTTCATGGCATTGGTGTTTTAATCAACTGTCCATAACTTTATCTCGTTTATGCTTCCACAGAAAAGAGTATCTTATATTTCATTGTGTGAGTGCTTCACCGAGAGGAAACAACGTGTAACCTAAACCCTAAAGTTACGGGTTCAATCAGCCAGTTTTGGCAAATTTTTATTGTGTAAGAATGATTAACCCAATATACTTACTCGGATATTGGTTATGTTATTTTCTTAGATATGTGCAAAAGCATGTTAATTTTTTTGGAAAATAGGATAATGATACACTATATCTAGAGGTCAGGCAAAGATTAGAGACCTAACAAGATAGGACAGTCAGACGGAGAAGACGAAATAGACGAAGACAGTTGTGCACTCCAATTTAAAGGGACACGACATCCAGCGGAAGCGGTTTCGGGATTTGTCGGTTATGCATTAAACGAATTTGACCAAGCTTAGTAAAAGATAGGTTGGCTCATCAAAATCGACAAGTGCTACGTCACTTATAGACCTCGATGACAGCTGCGTGTGGCTGTTTTTTCTTCATTTTATAGAAAAAAGTTTCAAAATTATTCTTTCAATGTACAATTCTATCCTAACCAAATAGATACCTTACATATAAACATAGAAATACTTCGTGTGACATATATTACTAAGCAACCTGTTTTTTAGTGACCTTGGCTACTGACAGTCAGCTGAGTTCGGTTGTTCTATCAGGAGACAGTGTTGTCCAATTTTCATTATTGGCGCGAAAACTCCGCTGGCTGTCCTATCTTGTTAATTCCCTGATCTTTGCCGAAAGTCCCGAGCTTCGAGCATGTGCATTACCTTGTAAATGTGTAATAAATTCTACAAGTCGAGAAATTGTTGAAATTGAAGTATTTCGTGTTATTTTGTGATAAAAAGGCGGGGGGACACCCCGCACCCCCCGTTTCTTTATCAGCGACGATTATACTGTCTGCGGCGCTAATAATTATTATTATAACAATTGGATATCAGAATAAAAACCTACTAATCTTACCTAAAGAAATCACATGAAATAATAAAATTATTTTAAGCAGAATAAAAACCTCTAACCTAACGTAAAAAAATCATAGAAAAGAATAAGTGAAAAAATATATTAATCATTACAAAATTAAGGAAAAAAAAATCAGCGAACGTAGGAGTTTGAACCCGAGACCTTCTTCCATGGTTTTATCTACGCGCTAGCCACTCGGCTGACGGTGACCGCTAGAACAAGGAATATTAAATATTAAATAGTCAGATAAATGATATCACGTTTTGCGCAAAGTCGAAGCTTCGGACTATTGGTGTACCTAGACGCTTCTCTCAAATACTACGTTCAAGGACATATTTACAACTGTTAGGTAAAATAAAAATTAGATGATGCACAGTTGCCAAATTTAAATATATATTGTCTTTGCCATTTTCAACAATTAAAACTTTGATATGTTCCCATAATTTGGATAAAAGTTTCTTGCTGTTTAATTCGAAATTAATAATGTGGTTAACCATTTAATTGTAAAATTTAAACAATATCCCTATATGATATTATATAGTTGTACATGGCATAAATTATGCACACCTACATTTTAGAATTTACCTAACCGGATAGTACCTATTTTACGACTATTTATGTAATTGGGTTTTATTTATAATTATAATTTGTAACTTTTATTATATCTTATACTAAAGAAATTTTTGTACATGTGGCAATGCGGACAACATTCCGACAAATATTGAAACTTGCCAATAAAATGAGATAAGATACACACTGTGCCATCTAGCATTAACATAAGTACTAGCTTACGAGTTTTTGACATTTCGATCCTGTCCTTAATATGTAGTAAGATACCTTAGTCCGACGAGGCAAATTTTTCCAATAATGGATTTTTTAATCGTAATATTCATTACAAATGGACTTCTGAAAATACACAGTGGCATAAACCAACCTGGGTTCCAAAATCATTTTTCAATAAATGTGTGAATAGGTATTTCAGGCATCAATTTAATAGGTCCGTGTTTTTATGATGATCACTTCAATGGCCAAAGGTACGTAAACTTTTTAAGGAGCGAATTTAATGAATTCCAAGATGGCGTACCTTTAGTGAATCGACATAAACTTTGAATATTTTCAATAAAATGGAGCTCCTCCTCACAATTTCCGTATTTGCTTAGATTATTAAGACGAAATTTTGCCTCAACATTGGATAGGTACCAATGGATTTATTCGATGACCCCCTCGTTCTCCAGAGATAGCCCCAATGGATTTCTTCCTATAGGGGTATATTAAAGATAAAGTGTTTTCGACACCGCAAAATGTAGAGGACTTAGAGCTAAAATTCAACAGGCATGATAAGTAATGTTTCGATTGCAGTACCTCGCCGCGCTCGATTGTGCATGAGAAATCGCGGTGGACATTTTGGATACTTGATAGGAAATTTTAAAAATTATTTTGAGGATTAGATAAATATTAGTGTTCTGTGTGCTATATTCATTTTTATTATTATTTTTTTTGTTAGCTGAATATACTTTATTCTTTTTAATTGTGTTAACGTTCCATTATAGTAAAGATTGGAAGAACTTACAGAATTTCCTAATCGTTTTATTTAATCATACTTGTCCACGGCAAGTATGACGCTAGTTAAAAAAAATATTGGTTTAAAAAATGTATTTATAATTACTTGCTTAATTTCAATGAATAAATATTGCATGTGACATATCGTTGAAAAGGTAGAAAAATACTCTATTTAATGCCACTATTTCTCAGCAGTTTCAAAAAATTTATTTAACGCCCTGTAGAGTAAATCTCGAAATACAGCGGATTTGGAAACATTTAGACAAAACCTCGTTGAAGTATTCTGTTTTTCAAATAATTTTCGCCTTCAAGATTTTGTCATATCTCTTTAGATAACGGAGATATTTTACTTAGACATATTCCGCATTTTCTATATTTTCCGTCATAACTCTTAAAGTAGGCCTTGGATTTCAAATCTCTTTAAACCATTTTGTAGCTTATAAAAATCGGCACAATTTTCGTTGAAACTTTTTTTTTTTGCACGATCGATATTAAGTGTGATATTCTCGATGGCCCTGATAAAATGGACAGTCTGTATACAGATATTAATGAATACATTTTTTTCCATCCATCCATCCACCATAATCCGGTCAAATTAGACCAAAAAATAGGAGTGAAAGTACAAAAATTCACACCGAGCTGAAAGTTGGTAGGATTGTTCAAAACACCATTATAAATGAACTCAAAAAAGTCCTCATCGATCCGATACCTGGAAAAAATATTTACGCGGGGTCAAAGATCACAAAAATGGGTTTTTCGCGATTTTCAACAAAACGGTAAGATTTATCATAAAATTAGTTCAGACGAAAATTGTAGATCAGATAATTATCTATGAAAAATTCTTTTCCTAAGAGCCACCGTTTCTGAGATATTACGATTCAAAAAGTTGGAAAAGTTGTAGTCGTCATAATATGCACACGTTTCCACGCCACCTTTGAGGTAGTGTACTTAGTGCTTTTTTTAACGTGGTTTCCCCGGTAGGCCTATTCTACGGGTCTGTTGTGATTCTGTTTAATTTGAAACTATTGAATAATAAAAGATATTAGCAAGGGTTGAAAATGATAAAAGCGGTGTAAATTTAAAAAAATAGGGAAATTTATTAGTCTGATTCATAATTCTCTAATACTTCTGCTTCCTCTTCTTCTTGTTCTTCTTCTTCATCCTGGGTGCAAGTAAATGGGCTTGTTCCATGATATTCTTTTTATATGGTTTTTATACTTTTTCATATAGTACTCGATATTCTCATTATACACTTAAAATTTCGTATTATTAACTTTTTCCGTTCTCGAGATATAAGGAGTTGAAATTAGTAATAGTTGGAAAAACCGAGCGCTCATTTGTGACGTCACTATACGCAAGTGACGTAAGAACAATGGCTTCCTGGGACCTTTCAAATTTAACCTGAAAAGTCGAAAAACATGGAATTTTTAAACGCTGGTAACTAAATAAATACGTCGAGTGGAAGTTCGTTCTATGTGTCTATGGAAAGGAGAAGGTCGGCGATGAATTAAAATCGTAAATTGCAGGGTCAAAATCGAAAACTCGTTCTGGCAGGAGCGAGAGAAAATTGTAACTTTTTAACATTTCACCAAATTGTACTCTCCTACTGTCAAGTATTAAGCAAAACAAACAATACTTCGAAAACACTTATAATTATAACCAATAAGGAGCATCAAGTCTATTGAGATCGCCGAGTCTATGCGTATAGTGACGTAGCGCCTGGCCACGCCCCATTTTCGCGAGATGGAAATTTGTAATAGTTTTTAAGATACTAAACGTGCGAATAAGATTCTGATTTTTTGCAGATCCATTAATTTATACTTGCACTTTCGATTTATGAAATAAAAAAAAAAATGCCGAACAAGCTCTCAATAGTGATGCATCGCATGTCTCCTCGTTGCTATCAAACGAATCCTCTACTGGTGCTGATTCAACATTTTAGCACGACCGACCTTGACAATTTGTACATGCTAGAGAACAAAACAGTCCAACTTTTTTGCAACCACATTTAGCATTACATCCCTTTTTACAGTTGCAAAAAATTGTGTTTAGCAGTTTTTCTGGCGCAGGTGGGAGTAAAGTCTGAACTGGTTCTAATGTATTGTCGACCAACTTCCAACCCCAGTCTTTTCGGTCTAGCTGATAACCAAGCCACATTTTAACTTGGTAATATACCCGAAAAAGATGTTGATGAGCAGCCACTGAGGTTGAAGGAAGACAAGCTAATTGCACTTGTTTCTTATTTCGAGTATTTTTAACGATACATGCATATCGAAACTTATCTAAGCAGGTAGTTTTTCAGGAGCTCCGTACATAGAAAGAAGAAAGCGAATTGAATTACTCTTTTTAAAAACTTCAACACATTGAACTAAATTTTGTTTTTCAAACATTTTAAAAACTGTTGTTTTACCCCTTCTGAAAAATGCAGATGTCGTATCACAGCCAGTGATTGCGTGTAAAAATAGTACATGATTTTGACACTTTGCAAAAGTAGATAAACTTTTCGATGAATATATTTCCGATTGATGTTGAGCTTTTCCAGGTTTAAAAAAAAATAGTTTTTTCGGTTGGAGTTCGAGCAAATCAAATCAAATCAAAAACATATTTATTGAAAATTAAAAACAATCTGTCCCACCTGAACATCCATGTCCGGAGCCAGCCGAACATCTGCAGCGAGAAATGCCACAGTACTTGTAAAGCTGGACGGAATGAGGTCAGGTAGGATTACAAAAAATTATTAAAAACCGCTGCCTAAGGAATCACTACTTCCACATCCAGATTATTCGTCCGTCACTTTAAAGGAAACATCTTGACTATATTTGCAATCTAGTATGTGGAAATTATTGGTCATAGAATTTTAATAATATTTGGGGTAGATGTCATAGAAAAGTTTGAGGAGTTGGTTTCTACCATATACGTTAAAAATGAAGTTTCTAGTTTACCGTACTTATTTTCCACTATTTACAACCTACCACCTCAATGGAGTCATCTCAATCAGATGTCACTACAATACATACGTGTACTAACTTTCAAGTGAATATCTCAATTTGATGTTATCAATCCCATTAATAATGAAGCGGAGGTGGCAGAGTTTGAAAAATATTAGAAAGAAATCTGAGGCCTTGGTTTCTAGTATATACACCGAATCCCGAATTTCTGTAGTCTAACCAGCTTGCTTTACTTATTTTCCCCTATTTGCCCCTATTTAACCCCCAACCCTTCAACGGCATCATCTCAAATTATGATCTAGTTTCAGACGTCGTTATAATACATACGTGTACCAAATTTCAAATGAATATCTCAATTTTATTTTATCAACCCTTTTCATATTTGAGTAGGGGTGGTTGGGTTGAAAAATATTATAAGAAAATCTGACGCTGTGGCTTCTAGTACATACACCGAATTTCAAGTTTCTGTAGTCTTACCAACGTTTTACTTATATTCCTCTATTTACCCCAAATTAACCCCCAACCCTTCAACGGAATCATCTCAAAATATAAACTAATTCCAGACGTCGTTATAATACATACGTGTACGAAATTTCAAATGAATATCTCAACTTTATTTTGTCAACCCCATTAATGGGGTAGGGGTGGTGGGGGGTTGAAAAATATTATAAGAAAATCTGA
The DNA here is from genome assembly GCA_963583905.1 of Stenurella melanura. Taxonomy (NCBI): domain Eukaryota; kingdom Metazoa; phylum Arthropoda; class Insecta; order Coleoptera; family Cerambycidae; genus Stenurella; species Stenurella melanura. The sequence continues at coordinate 14,748,721 of OY757317.1, forward strand.
GGCCTTAACTTCTTGTACATACACCGAATTTCAAGTTTCTGTACTCATACCAGCTTGCTTTACTTATTTCCCCCTATTGACCCCTAAATAACCCCCAACCCTTCAACGGAATCATCTCAAAGTATAATCTAGTTCCAGGTGTCGTTATAATTCATACGTGTACCAAATTTCAAATGAATATCTCAATTTTATTTTATCAACCCTTTTAATAATGAAGTACTTAGGGGTGGTGGGGGTTGAAAAATATTATAAATAATCTGAGACCTTGGCTTCTAGTACATACACCGAATTTCAAGTTTCTGTAGTCTTACCAGCTTGCTTTATTTATTTTCCCCTATTTACTCCTATTTAACACCCAACCCTTCAACGGAATTATCTCAAAATATAATCTAGTTCCAGATGTCGTTATAATACATACGTGTAGAAAATTTCAAATGAATATCTCAATTTTATTTTATCAACCCTTTTCAAATTGGAGTAGGGGTGGTGGGGGTTGAAATATTATTAAAAAATCTGACGCTTTGGCTTCTAGTACATACACCGAATTTCAAGTTTCTGTACTCTTACCAACTTGTTTTACTTATATTCCTCTATTTACCCCAAATTAACCCCCAACCCTTCAACGGAATCATCCCAAAATATAATCTAATTCTAGACATCGTTATAATACATACGTGTACGAAATTTCAAATGAATATCTCAACTTTATTTTATCAACCCCTTTAATGGGGTAGGGGTGGTGGGGGGTTGAAAAATATTATAAAAAAATCTGAGGCCTTAACTTCTAGTACATACACCGAATTTCAAGTTTCTGTACTCTTACAAGCTTGCTTTACTTATTTCCCCCTATTTACCCCTATTTAACCCCCAACCCTTCACCGGATTTCCTCAAAAAACAATCCACTTCCAGATCTCGTTATAATATATACGTGTACAAAATTTCAGGCGAATATCTTAAACCGTTCCGGAGAAAGCGTGCGGACAAAAAAAGTTACAGACAGACCGACATACCGACAGACAGACCGACAGACAGAAAATTTTTTTTCGCTCAAATTTAAAATCTCGACGTTTCATGACATTCTAAACCTATTTCACGAATAAAAATTTTTGAAATTTTTTTTGCGATTACTATACTTCCAATCCACTACGTGGATGTGGAAGTAAAATACCAACTCCTTTTACAAAAAGTAAATTAAAAGGTAAGTAAAATTAAGGATTATCTAACTATGTAAATTTAAAATAATTTGTAAATAAATAAGTAGTGTAAAAGTATTAAGTATTAATAAAATTGGTTTTACGGGAAAATTATTAACCAAAAAACCCGTTTCAGGAAATTCAACAAGAGCGAGGTATAGCTATATCAAACCACTTCAAAATTAATAAAAAATATAACTAGGAAGAACAAAATTTCGATAACGGAAAAAAAAATTACAAAAAGAAACGAAGAGAGGGATAGGAGGGAATGAAGATTGAAATTGTTTCAGATAGCAATTAAAGAAGAAGAAAAGTTTTGGCTACAGCTGTTGCCGAAAGATGGGCAACGCTTGGTATGGTAATTTGTGTTTAATGCGAAATGGTGCATTATGCTCTCTAATTTGTGTGAATAGGAGACAGATGTTGCTCAAGGTTACACTTTCGTATAAAATGAGGGACTGTTTCTTTTTACCTGACATTTACATATTTATAATATTGTATATATGTAAGTTACTCTGACCGATAGAAAAATATTTTTGCATGTATTACAGCTTCAGTGATGTATATACGTGGCGTACATATACATATTATGACGATTACAATTCTTCCAACTTTTTGAATCGTCATATCTCAGAAACGGTGGTTCTTAAGAAAAACCGTATTGAGACATTTTTTACAGATAATTATCTAATCTACAATTTTCGTCTGAGCTAACTTTAAGATAAAACTTACCGTATTGCTGAAAATCGCGAAAAACCCATTTTTGTGACCTTCGACCCCGCGTAACTTTTTTCCAGTTATTGGATCGATGAGGACTTTTATGAGTTCATTTACAATGGTGTTTTGAACAATCCTACCAACTTTCAGCTGGGTGTGAATTTTTGTAGCTTCCGATGTCTAAATATACCGGACTACCATACCCTGCATCCTTACATCATTTAAAATATTTCACTAGCATCTGAACTAAAGGGAATACTTACCGCTTGTTGAATAGATACTACGCCGTCTAATATACCACTTTGTGTATTGTGTTCCGAAATTAAACACAAAAGTCTTTGCAATTCATAAAACGTTATACTAGTCATGGAGAAAAATATATGCCATCCAAAAATTGAGCTAATCTGATCCGCGCAAATATGAAGCCACTTCAACAGTCTTATTATATGTTTTATCTCCAATAATTTTTCACTTGCTGTAGTATCTCTTTGTATTAGATGACTCAAATATCGACTCAAGAAACTATACCGTCTCCTTAACATTCCAGTTGATTTAATAATTAAAATTAATATAAATAAGTCACACACATCTGAAATAACAAGTGCAGTATTCTCTACTATATGACGGAAACCATGGTGTACCACTTGGTAATAACTATATATTATCAATATAATTTCACACATCCAAATGACTAATATTTTTATACAATAAAAGACCATTTTCTCATTTACGTTGAAATCAAATTTGTTCAACAAGTTTTCAACTTTATTAAGTGTGTAGGATAGCTTTTTCCATGATTTCTGATTAAATATATTTCCAGCTGAAACACATGACACAAGCATAAGTAGGCAACATACTATCAGAGCCAGTGAAAGTGCATAAGACGTAAACGACTCTTCACTTTTAATAATGTTATTTATTACATATCCGTATAATATCATGTAAAATATAAGTAGTATTAACGCAGAAACTTTAACACGTTGTTTCTGGTTAACTCTATTTAAATCGCAGGGTGTTAGACCAAGGTATCTTCCACATTTAAGAAGGATACTGACTATTTTAAAGTCGTTTCTATGTCGTCTTATCACGGTTGCATCTATGCAGTTATTTCTGTTGATGTACATTTTATTATCATTTTGAAGGTATTGGTATGCTTGACTGTGGTGTATCATTGTCAAAGTGAAAAATACGACTCACGCAGCCCAAAATTTATAAACTTGTTCAGTATTCATAGAAATAGCAAATCGATAGCAAATCACGTTTGTATTGTATATCGTGCACGTAACACTTTTAAGTTTATGTAAATATGTTTAACGTAATAGCTAAGCAGTTATATAATAATAATAATAATAATAAAGGACTTTATTAAGCAAATTAATGTTACAATTTAGAATAGATGGGCGAGGTTCAGTAAAGCCTAAAGGCATCCTGTTCTTCCACCTAACCGAAGACAAACAATATAGCCTAAATAACAAAACAGAAATTTTCCGAACTTCTGCTTACAAGAAAGAAAGAATAAAAAACTAAGTTCTGGACAATGGGACATAAAATATGGGAAACAACAAAGAAACTACAACAAATTTTTGTGTGAAATCACTGCCTGTTCATAATTAACTCAATCACATGTTTTTTTAAAACCAGATATATTTTTAGTTTTTAATTCCTGGTGTAATTCATTAATACACTTTATAATATTGTACGAATATGAAAAAATTGGGTATGACGAACGGGAGGAGTAAGGGTACCCTTAAACCTACTATTTAAATTGTGGACGTCATGCGTCAGTCCGAAAACGTATTTTGGAATACAAGTATGGCGGGATCTTGTTAGTCAGTATATTAAAATACTGACAGAGTGCAAATATCGTATATTTTTTATGTTAAGCCAGTTATTTAGGTTTAGTGTGTGGCTAATACGATTAAACTTCCTTACACCAAAAATTAACCGCAAACAGGAGTTCTGAAGTTTTTGAATTCAATTACTATCAGTACCATTTAAACAAGGTTTATATATTGTGCCACAGTAATTCAACTGAGTCAATACTAGAGAGTTACAGAGTACAGATTTAGAGGTTTTGTTCAATGCAAATCTATTTTGATATATTACTTTTAAATTTAAGTACGCCTTTTGTAGACATTTATTGATATGTTGCGTGAACCTCAATTCTTGGTAGATAATGAGTCCAAAATTTTTCACAATATTTTGAAATAAAATAGGCTCATCTTGATTTTGATAGTGTTCTTAAACTCTAAAGCGAATTCATTTATTTCCGATTTTCTGCCGAACACAATCACAGCTGATTTGCTAGAGTTAAGCTTAAGACACATTTTACTTGAAAAATCAAATAAAGAGCCAACGTCGTAGTTTATGGAAGCGATTGCCTGCTTACTTTCACTCGCTTCAAAAGACAAATACAGCTGTGTGTCATCTGCACAATAATGTTGTTTAAACGAGAGAAAAACGGATGAAAAGTTAGACGAGTAGATTATAAAAAGTGAAGGACCCAAAATTGACCCCTGGGGCACACCAGTGCTAATGGTTAACATATCTGAGGATTCTCCTCCATACATTATCTGTTGAGATCTATTATTTAAATAATTCTCTAATTATTTAGTTGCACCTTCAGTGAAGCCGATGAAATGCAAAATGAATATTAACATCTTATGATTGATGGTATCAACCGCTTTGGAGTAGTTTAAAAGGATTAAAACGGTTAGTTTATTTAAGTCACATGCCACTACGATGTCATCTGTGATGCTCATCAATGCAGTACTGCAGCTGTGGCCTTGCCTAAACTCGGACTGATTTGATGGTATTATCTGATTATCTTTTATTTGTATTTCCATAATTTTTTCTAATAATTTTGAGAAAGTTGGCAAGATACTAATTGGTCTTAAGTTATTTAAACACAGAGATTAAGATTAGACGACTGTCTAAGTTAAAAACAAAAATTTTTAATTTAACTTCAGGGATGCAGTCACTGGGTTCAAAAAAGAAGACTCTTTTTTAAATTCAAGCTTTCGAAACTTTATTGTTTCTTCCTCAGGAATTCTACAAAATGTTTATACATTGTAATTATATTATTTAAAAATGTGAAAGGTACTTACTAAATTGAGGTTATAAATAAAATTGGCATGTCCTAAGGACCATAGAAAACATTGCTATTACAATTTAAAAACACTACATTTTGATTCAATCTAAGTTAAAAGCAAAATCCTTAATCAAGAAGTTGCATCAGCCACTTCGAAAACTGAACAGATACCAGTCAACTACGTTTTATGAAAATTCGAAAAAAGCAGCGGAATGTTGACAAAAAACCACGAAATATCAGGACTGGAGCAGAGAGAGAGGGGGTGCCAAACCCCTCTCTCTCTACTCCAGGCCTGACATAAATGGATGCCAACACAACAGATCAAATGAAACCAACTAATTGTTAAAAGTAGTGTACAGGGTGTTGTCCCTGTTCCTTCTATTAGCGTGTGCATGTAATAAATACGTGTATAAAATACTGAGACCTTCGATATCACTTCTGGCATTCATAGCATCTGGTTCGTTAAAGATATGACACATCTCCAGGAAAGTCCTTTTATGAAGGTTTTTTTGAAAGTCCAAAATCTTAACTTCATCGTAGTTAAGATTATGGTTTAACGTTAGAGCATGTTTGGTTAACATCGAAGACTCTTTGTTGAGTCTCACGTCGCTCCTGTGTGAAGTGATCCTATCTTTAACTTTTCTACCAGTTTGACCTATATACTTTTTTTCACAATTCATGCAAGAGATGCAATATACCACATTGGAATAATTTTTTAAATCGTCTTTGTCTTTCAATTTAGCAAAAAGATTGTTGATGGTTATTTTGTTTTTAAATGCTAATTTTATGTGTGAGAATCTTGAAAATAATTTCCTTAATTTAAGAGACACCAATGCTATGTTCGGTACAGAAAAATAAAATACGTTGTTACCCATGTCCTGGTTTTCAACCATACCGGGCACAATCCCGTCACGACGTCCATCATTTAAACTGTCATTAGCCATTGTTCTGCTGAAAATCAGTTTTTTTGTTAAAGTCGGTGGATAACCACACTTAACAAATAATTCTGACAATTTATTAAGATTATCTGCTACAAGGGAGGTATGTGAGGTGTTTATAACCCTATTTTTCATTCCCAACAGTACATTGATTTTTTGTCTTTCAGAGTGGAACGATTCATAGTGTAAATATCGTCCAGATGACCCTGGTTTAGTGTACCAAGAAGTGATAACCTTATTGTCTACCCGCCTTATCAGTTGGGTATCCAAGAAGGGGACTCTGTTGTTTTCGTCTTCTTCTTCTATGGTAAATTTCAAACGTTGATTGTAATTATTGAACACCTCTAATAAGCGTTCTTTACAATTGTTGGGAATACTAAGTATGATATCGTCTACATATTTTTTAAGAAAGGGAACCTCAAAACCTAGTTGCAGCAGACAGTCATTGATCAAGTCGTCCATGACGTATTGTGCCAATATGGGTGAGACCGGACTCCCCATAGGCATGCCTAAGGTTTGTTTGTAAATAATATTGTTGAAACTGAACACAGTGGTGTCAAATAAAAAAGTTATTAGTTCCAAGAATCTTCTTTTTGAAATACTACAATGTAATTGTATTTCCTCCCAATGGCGTTCGACCGAGCTTTTCGCTAGGTCTACTGTGATATTATTGAACAAAGATTTAACGTCTAGACTTAATATGACGTAATTGTCTGGCAATTGGAACTCTTGTATGAATGTGCTGAATTGAAAGGAGTCTTTAATGAAAAAGTTGTTATCTGTGCTATAAGCGTTCGTAAGTATATCGGTAACTAATTGGGCGATACCCCTATTAGGGCTATTAACCCCAGAAATGATGGGTCTCAGTGATAGTGTTGGCTTATGTATCTTCGGGAGACCATAAAATTTGTTTATTACACCGTTATAACATCTATGTTTTTGACCTTCTCGAGGTGATATCATTCTACTTTTTTCCAATTGAGAGATAATATTGTTGGCTTTACTTTGTATCGTGTGACTGGAATCCCTGTTGAGGATGCAATAGTATTCATCGTCTGCCAAGATTTCTGTTGACAGTCTATCATATTGTTCTTTTGTCATGATCGTGGTGACTTTCATTTTGTCCGATTGAATGACTTTTAACTGAGGGTTTTCATTTAGAAACCTCTTGCATGTTAGGTAGCTGTTGTAATACACATTAGGGCTTTTACCTCTGTGTAAAAAATTTGTAATCATGTTGGTGGATTGAGTGAGAAGCAGATTTTTTTCTCTGTTATTAATCGTATCTATGTTATTGACAATATGATCGACGTCTGACAGAAGCCTTTGTATACTGATGTCTTTTGCTAGTGGTTCTATACTAAATTTGGGGCCAAGTGCCAAAAAATTAGAAACCTCACCAGGGATTTCAACATTAGTTAGATTCTTAATCCAATGTGTTGGCGTTTTAAGTTTCGATAGAGTTGACTGTTTTAAATTGTTAAATTTACGAACGTTAGTGTTTTTGACCTGGAAAAACTTTCTATTATATTTGACAGATTGACTTCTAAAAAAGTCAACCATGACGTAGTAGGGTAGCTTATTGCTAAGTCTATTTTTTAATGTTCTAAAAGTTTTTTCCATGTCTCTAACACTATCGTGCGTGACTTTAATTTCTAAATTAAGTATTTTTGTTCTTAACCTGTGATTGAATTCTGATGTCTGATGTAAAGTCCTTCCAACGGCTGCCCCCGTTAGGTTGTCCACGTTCTTTACACCTGTCGTGATGTGGGTAGGAATGATACCATGTTTTCTGCATTGCAACAGGAATGTCTTTCTATTTCTTAGAGATGCCAACTTGATATTAATATTTGCCACTTTCTTCAGCTCCTTCATAGTAGCGTACCCATAATTATTTCGGATGTTCTGATAAAACCCCATATCGGCTATAAGTACAGAGATTAAGATTAGACGACTGTCTAAGTTAAAAACAAAAATTTTTAATTTAACTTCAGGGATGCAGTCACTGGGTTCAAAAAAGAAGACTCTTTTTTAAATTCAAGCTTTCGAAACTTTATTGTTTCTTCCTCAGGAATTCTACAAAATGTTTATACATTGTAATTATATTATTTAAAAATGTGAAAGGTACTTACTAAATTGAGGTTATAAATAAAATTGGCATGTCCTAAGGACCATAGAAAACATTGCTATTACAATTTAAAAACACTACATTTTGATTCAATCTAAGTTAAAAGCAAAATCCTTAATCAAGAAGTTGCATCAGCCACTTCGAAAACTGAACAGATACCAGTCAACTACGTTTTATGAAAATTCGAAAAAAGCAGCGGAATGTTGACAAAAAACCACGAAATATCAGGACTGGAGCAGAGAGAGAGGGGGTGCCAAACCCCTCTCTCTCTACTCCAGGCCTGACATAAATGGATGCCAACACAACAGATCAAATGAAACCAACTAATTGTTAAAAGTAGTGTACAGGGTGTTGTCCCTGTTCCTTCTATTAGCGTGTGCATGTAATAAATACGTGTATAAAATACTGAGACCTTCGATATCACTTCTGGCATTCATAGCATCTGGTTCGTTAAAGATATGACACATCTCCAGGAAAGTCCTTTTATGAAGGTTTTTTTGAAAGTCCAAAATCTTAACTTCATCGTAGTTAAGATTATGGTTTAACGTTAGAGCATGTTTGGTTAACATCGAAGACTCTTTGTTGAGTCTCACGTCGCTCCTGTGTGAAGTGATCCTATCTTTAACTTTTCTACCAGTTTGACCTATATACTTTTTTTCACAATTCATGCAAGAGATGCAATATACCACATTGGAATAATTTTTTAAATCGTCTTTGTCTTTCAATTTAGCAAAAAGATTGTTGATGGTTATTTTGTTTTTAAATGCTAATTTTATGTGTGAGAATCTTGAAAATAATTTCCTTAATTTAAGAGACACCAATGCTATGTTCGGTACAGAAAAATAAAATACGCTGTTACCCATGTCCTGGTTTTCAACCATACCGGGCACAATCCCGTCACGACGTCCATCATTTAAACTGTCATTAGCCATTGTTCTGCTGAAAATCAGTTTTTTTGTTAAAGTCGGTGGATAACCACACTTAACAAATAATTCTGACAATTTTTTAAGATTATCTGCTACAAGGGAGGTATGTGAGGTGTTTATAACCCTATTTTTCATTCCCAACAGTACATTGATTTTTTGTCTTTCAGAGTGGAACGATTCATAGTGTAAATATCGTCCAGATGACCCTGGTTTAGTGTACCAAGAAGTGATAACCTTATTGTCTACCCGCCTTATCAGTTGGGTATCCAAGAAGGGGACTCTGTTGTTTTCGTCTTCTTCTTCTATGGTAAATTTCAAACGTTGATTGTAATTATTGAACACCTCTAATAAGCGTTCTTTACAATTGTTGGGAATACTAAGTATGATATCGTCTACATATTTTTTAAGAAAGGGAACCTCAAAACCTAGTTGCAGCAGACAGTCATTGATCAAGTCGTCCATGACGTATTGTGCCAATATGGGTGAGACCGGACTCCCCATAGGCATGCCTAAGGTTTGTTTGTAAATAATATTGTTGAAACTGAACACAGTGGTGTCAAATAAAAAAGTTATTAGTTCCAAGAATCTTCTTTTTGAAATACTACAATGTAATTGTATTTCCTCCCAATGGCGTTCGACCGAGCTTTTCGCTAGGTCTACTGTGATATTATTGAACAAAGATTTAACGTCTAGACTTAATATGACGTAATTGTCTGGCAATTGGAACTCTTGTATGAATGTGCTGAATTGAAAGGAGTCTTTAATGAAAAAGTTGTTATCTGTGCTATAAGCGTTCGTAAGTATATCGGTAACTAATTGGGCGATACCCCTATTAGGGCTATTAACCCCAGAAATGATGGGTCTCAGTGATAGTGTTGGCTTATGTATCTTCGGGAGACCATAAAATTTGTTTATTACACCGTTATAACATCTATGTTTTTGACCTTCTCGAGGTGATATCATTCTACTTTTTTCCAATTGAGAGATAATATTGTTGGCTTTACTTTGTATCGTGTGACTGGAATCCCTGTTGAGGATGCAATAGTATTCATCGTCTGCCAAGATTTCTGTTGACAGTCTATCATATTGTTCTTTTGTCATGATCGTGGTGACTTTCATTTTGTCCGATTGAATGACTTTTAACTGAGGGTTTTCATTTAGAAACCTCTTGCATGTTAGGTAGCTGTTGTAATACACATTAGGGCTTTTACCTCTGTGTAAAAAATTTGTAATCATGTTGGTGGATTGAGTGAGAAGCAGATTTTTTTCTCTGTTATTAATCGTATCTATGTTATTGACAATATGATCGACGTCTGACAGAAGCCTTGGTATACTGATGTCTTTTGCTAGTGGTTCTATACTAAATTTGGGGCCAAGTGCCAAAAAATTAGAAACCTCATGTGCCAAAGTGCCAAAAAATTAGAAACCTCACCAGGGATTTCAACATTAGTTAGATTCTTAATCCAATGTGTTGGCGTTTTAAGTTTCGATAGAGTTGACTGTTTTAAATTGTTAAATTTACGAACGTTAGTGTTTTTGACCTGGAAAAACTTTCTATTATATTTGGAAAAAACTTTTAGAACATTAAAAAATAGACTTAGCAATAAGCTACCCTACTACGTCATGGTTGACTTTTTTAGAAGTCAATCTGTCAAATATAATAGAAAGTTTTTCCAGGTCAAAAACACTAACGTTCGTAAATTTAACAATTTAAAACAGTCAACTCTATCGAAACTTAAAACGCCAACACATTGGATTAAGAATCTAACTAATGTTGAAATCCCTGGTGAGGTTTCTAATTTTTTGGCACTTGGCCCCAAATTTAGTATAGAACCACTAGCAAAAGACATCAGTATACCAAGGCTTCTGTCAGACGTCGATCATATTGTCAATAACATAGATACGATTAATAACAGAGAAAAAAATCTGCTTCTCACTCAATCCACCAACATGATTACAAATTTTTTACACAGAGGTAAAAGCCCTAATGTGTATTACAACAGCTACCTAACATGCAAGAGGTTTCTAAATGAAAACCCTCAGTTAAAAGTCATTCAATCGGACAAAATGAAAGTCACCACGATCATGACAAAAGAACAATATGATAGACTGTCAACAGAAATCTTGGCAGACGATGAATACTATTGCATCCTCAACAGGGATTCCAGTCACACGATACAAAGTAAAGCCAACAATATTATCTCTCAATTGGAAAAAAGTAGAATGATATCACCTCGAGAAGGTCAAAAACATAGATGTTATAACGGTGTAATAAACAAATTTTATGGTCTCCCGAAGATACATAAGCCAACACTATCACTGAGACCCATCATTTCTGGGGTTAATAGCCCTAATAGGGGTATCGCCCAATTAGTTACCGATATACTTACGAACGCTTATAGCACAGATAACAACTTTTTCATTAAAGACTCCTTTCAATTCAGCACATTCATACAAGAGTTCCAATTGCCAGACAATTACGTCATATTAAGTCTAGACGTTAAATCTTTGTTCAATAATATCACAGTAGACCTAGCGAAAAGCTCGGTCGAACGCCATTGGGAGGAAATACAATTACATTGTAGTATTTCAAAAAGAAGATTCTTGGAACTAATAACTTTTTTATTTGACACCACTGTGTTCAGTTTCAACAATATTATTTACAAACAAACCTTAGGCATGCCTATGGGGAGTCCGGTCTCACCCATATTGGCACAATACGTCATGGACGACTTGATCAATGACTGTCTGCTGCAACTAGGTTTTGAGGTTCCCTTTCTTAAAAAATATGTAGACGATATCATACTTAGTATTCCCAACAATTGTAAAGAACGCTTATTAGAGGTGTTCAATAATTACAATCAACGTTTGAAATTTACCATAGAAGAAGAAGACGAAAACAACAGAGTCCCCTTCTTGGATACCCAACTGATAAGGCGGGTAGACAATAAGGTTATCACTTCTTGGTACACTAAACCAGGGTCATCTGGACGATATTTACACTATGAATCGTTCCACTCTGAAAGACAAAAAATCAATGTACTGTTGGGAATGAAAAATAGGGTTATAAACACCTCACATACCTCCCTTGTAGCAGATAATCTTAAAAAATTGTCAGAATTATTTGTTAAGTGTGGTTATCCACCGACTTTAACAAAAAAACTGATTTTCAGCAGAACAATGGCTAATGACAGTTTAAATGATGGACGTCGTGACGGGATTGTGCCCGGTATGGTTGAAAACCAGGACATGGGTAACAACGTATTTTATTTTTCTGTACCGAACATAGCATTGGTGTCTCTTAAATTAAGGAAATTATTTTCAAGATTCTCACACATAAAATTAGCATTTAAAAACAAAATAACCATCAACAATCTTTTTGCTAAATTGAAAGACAAAGACGATTTAAAAAATTATTCCAATGTGGTATATTGCATCTCTTGCATGAATTGTGAAAAAAAGTATATAGGTCAAACTGGTAGAAAAGTTAAAGATAGGATCACTTCACACAGGAGCGACGTGAGACTCAACAAAGAGTCTTCGATGTTAACCAAACATGCTCTAACGTTAAACCATAATCTTAACTACGATGAAGTTAAGATTTTGGACTTTCAAAAAAACCTTCATAAAAGGACTTTCCTGGAGATGTGTCATATCTTTAACGAACCAGATGCTATGAATGCCAGAAGTGATATCGAAGGTCTCAGTATTTTATACACGTATTTATTACATGCACACGCTAATAGAAGGAACAGGGACAACACCCTGTACACTACTTTTAACAATTAGTTGGTTTCATTTGATCTGTTGTGTTGGCATCCATTTATGTCAGGCCTGGAGTAGAGAGAGAGGGGTTTGGCACCCCCTCTCTCTCTGCTCCAGTCCTGATATTTCGTGGTTTTTTGTCAACATTCCGCTGCTTTTTTCGAATTTTCATAAAACGTAGTTGACTGGTATCTGTTCAGTTTTCGAAGTGGCTGATGCAACTTCTTGATTAAGGATTTTGCTTTTAACTTAGATTGAATCAAAATGTAGTGTTTTTAAATTGTAATAGCAATGTTTTCTATGGTCCTTAGGACATGCCAATTTTATTTATAACCTCAATTTAGTAAGTACCTTTCACATTTTTAAATAATATAATTACAATGTATAAACATTTTGTAGAATTCCTGAGGAAGAAACAATAAAGTTTCGAAAGCTTGAATTTAAAAAAGAGTCTTCTTTTTTGAACCCAGTGACTGCATCCCTGAAGTTAAATTAAAAAATTTTGTTATTTAAACATGTAGGACTTGTAATTTTTGGTGTAGGTATTACTCGGGCTTGCTTCCATGTATTGGGAAAGAAAGAGTTAATTAAACAATAGTTCATAATATGTGTAATATATGGAAGCAAAAAAGGTAAACAAAGCTGTATAGTTGAAATATGTATACCATCTAAGCTACAAGATTTACTCTTCATTTTCGAAAGTATCATTAGAACATCAATTGCTATGACTGTGTGAAAGTTAAATGATGAATTAACAGTGAAACAGCGATAAAAAACGAATCGTGGGAAAACCTCCTAAATATTGCGGATATTCAAGATGCATTTACTAATTTTAACAACATTTTTGTACACTATTTTAATTTACATTTTCCTCAAAAGAAATGTTATGTAAGACAATCTCGAGATAAGAAATGGGTAAACGATGAAGTTCGAGTATCTAGTTATAAATTAAAAGATCTTTTTATGTTAACAAAAGTATGTCCCAGCATGACTGAGGCTTATAAGATTGCAAAGAAGAATCATAGTCGTCTGATAAAGAATACAAAAAAAACGTATTTTCAAAATAAAATAACAAATTCTGATAACCCAGTAAAGACCAGCTGGCGAGTCGTAGCTGAATTATCAAGCAGAATTGAAAGCCTTTCTAATATTGTTTTAAATAAAGAAGGTACTATACATGATGAGCCTCAAATAGTAGCCTCGTTATTTAATGATTTTTTCATAGAGGCGCCGCATGCTACCATTAGGCAAATACCGAAATTAAACTGCGGTACGTATACACACAGTACAGTTCAGCAGACAAATTCATTGTTTTTAAAACCATTCAGTGAAGAAGAATTGCTTAATTTATTAACAAAAAAACTTAAAGCTAAAAAGTCGTATGGTCCAGATGATATTCCCTGCTTTATAATAAAAAAAGTAATACCTTATATTATTAAACCACTAACATACATCATTAATTTATCTTTTGAAACAGGAACGTTTCCGAATAGCCTAAAGTCCGGAAAGGTGATACCTATTTTTAAAAAAAAAGGACGCCCAACTATTAGAAAATTATAGGCCTGTAACCGTGCCCTCTGGACTTTCAAAAATTTTCGAATATTGTTATTTAGATAGGCTGGTAAATTACTTAGAAACTTTTAAAATAATTACAAAAAACCAACATGGTTTTTCTAGTGGCATGTCGACCGGCACGGCAATGCATTCTTTTTTAAATAAAATTTTAGAATTCATTGATGCGGGAGAGTGTCCTGTTGGAATATTTTGTGATCTCAGCAGGGCATTCGACTGCATCAATTATAGCCTATTAATATCTAAATTATTTGATTGTGGTATACGGGGTGTGTCATTAAACTGGATCACCACATTCCTCGAAAATCGAAGACAATATGTAAGTTTAAAACATAAAAACGATAACACCGTATGCAATGTTAATTCAGAATGTTTAAATCTAACGATAGGTGTTCCACAGGGGTCCATTTTGGGCCCTGTGCTTTTTGTTTTGTTTATTAATGATATTGATTTTTTGCCATCAACTGCACATTTCACAATGTATGCTGACGACATTTCACTGATAATATCAAATCCATCTGATATTATTTTGGAACAAAATTGTAATGCTATTTTAAAAACATTAAACCATTGGTTTTCCCATAATAGCCTGTATCTCAATACCGAAAAAACTCAAGTTATCAGATTTCACGGTAGGCGAAAGGAATGTGATAATTTGAGTATTAAAATAGACAATAAAAATATTTCTAATACTGAGGACAATGTCAAGTTTTTAGGGGTATATTTGGACGAATGCCTAAATTGGAAGCATCATTGCGAAACTTTGATATCCAAAGTCTCCTCTATAGTATACCTGTTCCGAAATATTAGGGGGGTCTTATCAAGAGACCAACTTATTAATTTATATTATGCCCAAGTTGATTCACGTTTAAGATATGGTATCTGTTTTTGGGGAAACTCCACTATGTCTTCAAATGTATTTATTGCTCAAAAACGTGTCTTGCGATGTATATTTGGTATACCGAATACTTACACGTGCAAGTATATCTTTATAGAAAATAAAATTCTTACCTTGCCTAGCATATATATTTTCGAAGTTTGTATGTATGTTTATAAAAATAGAAATAGTTTCATTTTAAATAGTTACTACCATAAAGTCAATACAAGACAAAAAAATAAACTCCATGAACCTTGTGCCAGATTAAAAATCACAAGTGAGTCTCCAAGATTTATAGGCCCGAAATTATTTAACCGTCTACCGGATGACATAAAACATCAGGAGAGAGAGCATTTATTTTAAAAAAAACTAAAGGTGTTTTTATCAGACAAATGTTATTATTCTCTATCAGAGTTTTTCTGCATTTAAAGTATACTGATACACAGCAAGTTAACGTTTTTGTTTTTTAGTCTTGTTTACAAGTTTTGTACTGTACATTTTTCAGTGTTCCGTGTCCTCGTCTTATACAACTGTGTGTTTTACACTGTATTCGACTCTTAGTATAAGCTTATATTATGTTGTATTACTTAACTAGTGTGACTTGTCTTATATCATGTACTTGATCAAAAAAAGACCAATAAACATTTGAATTTGAATTTGAACAGTGCGTTTTATATTATTATTATAAAATTGAATTAGGGATGCATCAGGACTAATTTGTGGTACAGAATTAACAAAATGATTGTTTATCTGATTAACATTGGATAAGTTGGGTAAATCAATTCCCGTATTTCTTGACTGCCTTATTTCTTTTAATATTAACCATTTTTATTTTTGATATTTGGTAGTAAATTTTGTAGCATAATATGATTTTTTCTCCTTCCTAATGGTTGTAGTAACTAAATTTCCAAGTTGCTTATAATTATTCCAATCCGTTATATTTTTCGATTTTTGTATTTGCGTATAGGCGGAAAAATATTAAATTTGATACATTTTGTAAAAAAAATATCCTTCTTAAAAAAATTACTCAATTGTACAACGAGAAGAAACCGAGGAATATCCAATAGGATAGGTCAGCGAACAATAGGGTGTGTGCACTTTTTTTAAGTCGGAAAATATTTTTAGAAGAAATTTAGATTCAAATCATAATATTAAAATCCATTTGGTGCGAGCCCCATCCTCTTTGCGATTTTGCTGAAGCTTTATCCGTTTCGCGCGCCGAGCTCCATTTCGAAGACCCGGACCGCTTTAGGTCCAATCGGGACGAAATTCCGCCTGGTATAGGACGTTTTTCGTCGAGATCGTCCTCCGGGTTTCGTTATTATTTACGCGCGAAAGTCCGCTATCTCTCTCGCCTCCTATTTTTAGGTGTGGGTGGTCGAGGGAACGGAAGGAGCTGTCAAAAGTAGGGGTCCAAAGTCCAAAGTCCAAAATGGCGAGAAATCTGACACATTTCTCTTTAAATCTTCATAACTTCTAAATGGTGGCTCCTAGGACGAAAAACTTGGACCCTAACGAAATCGTAGAAAATTCAATTATCTAAAAGTTGTTTTTTTTATTTTCGTCCTACTCCAAATATAAACGAGCTAGGAGCGGTCAAAGTGGAGGCCTCTTTTCATCCCTGGCAAATAATAAACAATAGGAAATCGACAATTTCAATATATACAGGGTGTGCGAACAATTTACCGGAAATTGATTTAAATTAAATTTCCTTATAGGTCGTTCAATTACGCTGAAAATGGATATATATTGCAATATTTTTCGCAAATCTACATCGAAAACAATCATTGAGTTTGCGTGCATTGTTTTAATAATCGCGAAAAATGCAATTATGGGTTTGTTTATTTCTTTTGGGCAATTCGGAAAAATCTAACTAAACCGTCATCTGAAGATGCAGATATTAACGATTTCTTTCTTAGTGTATTCTGCAAGAACGATAACTGCAATAGAACGATAAACTTCTATACTGACACTAAATTTAAAGATAATTTACTATTCACCTTCACACTTGTTACTACCGATACCGTTTATAATGCTATCAAGAGTTTAAAGTCGAACACTGCCGGAAAAGGTAAAATAACTCTAAACATGTTAAAATTTTGCATCCCAATAATCTTGAAGCATATCACTCATATTATTAACTGCTGTCTTGAACAGGGTTACTTTCCTATAGAATGAAAAGATGCAATTATTTGTCCAATACCAAAAACAGCAAATCCTGCAACCGTGGAGGATCTGAGGCCTATCAGCTTGTTGCCAATTCTTTCCAAAATACTAGAAAGAATAGTTCACGGCCAGATTATCGAATATCTATACACCCATTACATCAATCGGGATTTCGTAAATCACATAGCACCATTAATGCTTTGTTGAACCTTAGTGATAGTATCATCAGCGCACCAGACAAACGTATGGCAGCTATTCTTGTATCCCTAGACTACTCCAAGGCATTTGACACCATTGATCACACGCTTCTTTGTGCAAAGCTAAATTACTATGGTTTCGACGCAATATCTCTGCGGTTTTTCAATTCTTATTTGAGCGAACGTCGCCATGCGTATCAGTCGCAGGAAATATATCTGTTCTTAAAATTAACTCGTCAGGTGTTCCTCAAGGGTCCATTCTTGTTCCTCTTTTGTTTCTTGTATATACAGCAGATATATTTAATATAGTAACTAATTCGCATGTGCAAGCATATGCTGACGATACCCAACTTCTTCACTGTTTTGAGCCATCTAATGCACCTATTGCCACTAATTTGATCAACCAAGATTTACACAACATCTATAGTCTGTTTTTTAACCAGGAGGAGCGTTTTTAATTTAACGCGCTAAATCATACATCTGTGATTGGATAAGCCCTTGCCAGTTTTACACCAGGCAATAGTCGTTAATTTTGACATATTGTGAAAAATTTTAATTCACGTCATAAATTGTTTGGTTATAATTTCTATTTTATCGTTGCACATTGTATATCAGTTTTTAATCTCTTTTATATAAATCTGAAGGTAAAAGTGGCTAATTACTTGGTGCCTTTATATTGCGTAAATGATATGGATGATGTATAAAATATCTAAAGGTCAAATAGAGGACGATGCATTATATGATGTAATCAAAAACACTGCAGTCGTGTATTGTTGGTTGCCCAAAACGCCAAAAAGGATTTAGTGTATTTTCTGGTTACTTTTATGGTGTGAATGGAACTTTCATATTTACTCCTCCTGGTTTAAAAACAGACTATATCAATATTCGCATCAACATAACCTTAAAATTAACCCTACCGAATCAGTTGTTATTCTATTCTGCTCAGAAAATACACGAGATCACTTAAAGGCTTCTGTTGAACTAAATATTAATCAAAAAAATTTCTCATTTTCTACTCATGTCAAAAATCTTGGGGTAATAATAGACGAAAAATTACGTTTTCTGCAGCACATAAAAATTCTTTTATCAAAATTTTACTCCCGGCTAAAAGTACTGTATGCAAACAGGCATATCTTGAACGTTAAACAACGTAAAAAACTTCGTGAAACTTTGGTCATGCCTGTATTAAATTATTGCAATTTTATGTATTTTTACTGCCTGAATCAAGCTAGAAAAAAATCGACTACAAGTTTTGTAAAACTGTTGTTGTCGTTTTATTTACAACTTAAGAAAATTTGATCATGTTTCAAGCAAATATGTTGAGTTGCGTTGGTTAAAGAAATTTCACTATGCAGTTTCTTATTTTGTTTAATAAAATATTCTCTTCCAGGGTACTTGAGAGACCAGTTAATTTTCAGATCGTCGGTACATACTGTAAACATCAGACATCGGTACATACGTGCTAACAGTGCCGCAACATCGTACGGCCTTTTTCCAACGTAGCTTTTCTTACACATCCGTAGCCATATATAACTCTATTCATCCCATATCTAAAAATCTATCGACAGTTAATATTTTTCGTAAAAAAATCGAAGCCTCGTTCACTGATTCCAACAAAAACTAGAATATATTCTTGGGCACCATTTTGCACTGTGTTTATGATTGATTCTTTTATTTAGTTATTTTGAGTAAATAGCTTTTTAGTATTTCTATAAATATAGTTTATAAAGTCTTTACTGTCACCCTATTACATTGGATTATTTATTGTATTGTATTCTTGTATTTTAAAGTTTTCTTTTTTACGTAATTAGTTGGGTAAGTGATTTATAAGGTTAAGTGTAAGAATAGCCACATGGCTAAACTTCGCTTTGTAAATTGCTATTTGTAATGTACTTGTAAATGTACATCTACACTCTTTGAATAAAGCCGTTTATTATTATTATTATTGTATAGGTTTTTAAATATTTGACCTCACAAGTCAATCAGTTTAATTTTGTAGGTTATATTACCAACGTTTAAGAAAAACCAGTTATTTCATCATATACACGGTGTGTGAACAATTTGAATTAAATTTTCGCATTTGTCGTCCGATTGGGCTGAAATTCGGTACTCGGGAGTTATCGACAACTCTGGTCGCGGATATGATGTCAGAATCGCAAAATTCAAAATGGCGGCAAATTAAACAATATATTAAACATTGTATTTTAATAATACAAAAACTATAAAATAATTATTTATTTTAGAGTAACTTTTTCCTTTTTCTTATAAATAGGATTTCATATTGCTGAATCACACTACAATTTCAAATGCACAAAGCACAAATATAATGTTTTTAATACATTGGGTTGATTCTACGGTTGGTTCCTTGTGAAACATTCTTCGATAATTTAAATAAACAGGAAATTATGCTTTATAATGTTTCAAAAAGTTTTATTAAAACTCTACACGTGTTTCGGCTTATTAGGCCTTTATCAAGAATATCTTGTACTCTTGATAAATGCATAATAAGCCGAAACACGTGTAGAGTTTTAATAAAACTTTTTGAATCATTAAAAAGCGTAATTTCCTGTATATTTGAATTAATGTTTTTAATGCTTCTGTATTAGTAAACAATTTTGAATTTCTTATAACAAAATCGAGTGTTTTCAGCGCAGATTTGGTAATTGGCGGCTATAATATTTCGCATATAGTTAACGCAATTGGCAAGGAAACTAGCTATTATAGTTCTATTGAAAAATAAACAAATTGATCAATCTTTGGGTCGGGTTGGAATATTGCGTGCCTCAGGTTGATATTTTTTCATTTATCAGAAAATATTGGTATCGTGGTTGAAACTAAGCAAATAAAAGTTTATGTAATTACAGTATTTAACTTTACAAAATGGCGTATTAAACTGTGCTTATTACCTTAATTTCGGACTGTTGCGTGTTTATAATACCAGCGAAATATCAGACAGTAGTGAAATCGGACATTACTTACATTTTATTACAAGTACTTGCTAATGTTTTCTATAACATCATAACGAATAATTAAGTCAGGTAAGTCAGTTTTATTAAAATTTTCTGTAACATTCGTTTGCTATAGTTGTTTCCGAAATTATTTGAATTCTGAGAGATATTTAGACCAGTAGCTGTAATTTATATGTGTTGTTGCTTTTAGCACTCCGATTTTTTTTGTAAAAATAGTGAAAAGTTAGGCGTATTATGGGAAAAATACTCTAGGTGTAATTCACCCGCCGCCAAATTTGTTGTTGCAAAATTACCGCAAAACTCAAAATTGTTTATAACCCTTTCTCTTTATAATATCCATTCTAATCGTCTAGTTGAACTTTCCAAAGCTCATTTTACTCGGAAATACATATACTTTTAAATGAAATTGGTTGCATTATGATTCAATAATAAGTACTATTTTTATATACAGGGTGTCTCAACGGGAAATGAATCGATCGATATAGAGAAAGCACGAATCAGAAATTTTTGAAAATTTAGACACTTACTAATGTCGGTGTGGCCAATCCAAGTAAAATAATTATAAGTATGGGGTACACTGGTTTTTAATCCTCAGTCGCGCTCTTGTAGCTCGGCAGTCTTTTATCTCTGCTTTCTCGGGATGTTGCGGCAGCCGGCGGCGTGGGTCCATTATAACAATGGCAGGTAATAAATGAGAGGTGCTATACAAAAGATTGTCGTGATCTCTTTAAGGTCAAGCGACGTTGTAGCGCATGTGCTAGCATAGAACTGCCTAAGGGTCATGAGGAGGAAAGGAAATATCAGGAGGAAGTTTCTGGAGCTGATAATAGATCTATTATTTATTTCATTTTTAATAACTGGAGTTATTTTCCCTTAGTTATATGTATTAAATTGAACATTACCATTGGTAGGATATGGAGTGTCTCAATTCCTTTTGCAGACTTCGTCGATATTATAGTACATCAATCAAAATAGAAACTGTGCTTACCCTTCTAGGTGGTTACCCTTTCCTCTGTACATCCCAAACAGGATACTTCACAACTAAACTTTACTGAATTTATAATGAACTCATCTACGTAACAAGCAATAAAACACATGATTTTTCAAAGCACTCAAGCCACTATATTTACAGAGAAAATGGAAAAAAAATAAAATGAGAAGCACAAACATTGAACGATTAAATAAGTTAATAGGCAGCAATTAATTATATTATAAG
This sequence comes from Stenurella melanura, assembly GCA_963583905.1. Lineage (NCBI taxonomy): Eukaryota > Metazoa > Arthropoda > Insecta > Coleoptera > Cerambycidae > Stenurella > Stenurella melanura. The sequence continues at coordinate 14,770,477 of OY757317.1, forward strand.
AAAATGAAGCGGTCCGCAACAATTTCAAATCTTTAGGCTAATCGCGGACCGAACAATCTTAGGATAATTACAAGACATGAATTTACGTTATAACCTAGAAAGTACCGAAATTTACATAAAGTTTAAACGTGAAAGTATTTATCACCCTGTGGCTAGATCTTGACCAAAGGAACGCTAACCCAGAAATTCTATTTTTCCTCATAGAAAGTAAGACTTCTCAAATGTGGGCGGTATACCCTGAAATCCGTACCGTACCCCAATTTGAAATTACCTAACAGACCATGGGATTTGCGAAACATGACTTTATGTGTATCACATGATGTTGTAAGGAATCCCTGCTATTTTATCATAGTAATTTGCCCTATCTAACATTTATGTCAGTAAGGCAGATGAAAAAACCACTTTGTCCGGTACTTTGCTTTTGTATGGGGACAAAAAAATCTACCTTAATTGACTCTAGTTTTTATTAAGACCATTACATATATTTTCTGGAATCCTCTCCGAATCAACTACTTTAGTCCTGTAAATCTAACTAGACCCCACGGCGCAAAGGGTTGTCGTACTTAAACATGTGTTTGACTGGTCTCGTTTCCTCGACTTGAAACGAGACAAATTGTTGAACATAAAATAATTGAGATGATTGTTTATTTCTTTCATGTATCTTTTCAACCAACATGACACCTTACCAAGTAGTTAAAGGGCCCTAGCAAACCGAACGAAACTAAGAAAAATGAATTTAGATAGTTTGTAGCGAGCTTATTGTTTACTGTCTACAGTACCAAGTACAATTTACAGACAGACGAAGTCTAACGCTGATTTGTCATCGTTATGTTCAAATTGCCGCACGCAATCTATCAGATCTTCACTGCACAGTTCTGATATTAATGAAGATTTGCTTGGTGCATCATCATGCATGCCAGAAATGCCATCGTTTATTATGTGCCTGCTTCGTTCTGTTTTTTATTTTGTAATTCGCGCGGGCGAACAATGTATGGACATCGGGGACTCATATAATGGACAAGTCGAAAGAAAAGATTTGTCAAAATTTTGATCCCGGCCCGAACCCCCCTCTCCGTTCTCCCGCTATTGTGTAAAAACTTTGCCGGCCTGTATCTCCCTTCCTAATTATCCGATTGCGATCTTACCCGACGGAAATTGAAGATAAAAAAATGCTATCAATTGGTGAAAATATTATTTCCCCCCACCCCCTTCCTTCATGCCCAAAAGGACGTGCAAAAAATCGGCCATTTTTTATTTTGCGCGGCAGGCGTTTATTTAGAAACAAGAAAATTTCTGTCACAGCTATCTTTTAGCAAATAAAAAAATATGAAAATTGGTCCCGGCCAGATTGCCGTAGCTCCATTAGTAACAGAATTATCAGCGTTTTAATAATTTTGGTTTCCCTCCCATATCTCTCCTCCTAATTGTCCCACCACCCGCACCCTCCGACCTCATCATTTGTTCATTAATAGCCTTCTATACAGAAAAAATTGAGGCCCCACCTCCACTGCCTCTCGAGATATAATTAATTTAATTTTTCGTTTTTTCGCAACTTCAATCGCGATATCTCGCGAATTAATTATGCGATCCGGTTCAGGTTAGAACGAGCTTACGTGTTTTGTCGAGCTCTTCACTTTTGGTTAAGAGCGATTTTCTGTGGGACCGACACCTAAAGAGATACGTCGGAAAAACTACTTTCTCATGCTTTTAATGGGCCGTTTCCCCTTCCCCCCGACGACTCCGCACTGTAAAAACTTGTCGAAATAATGGAGGGGACTTAACTTTATAAGTTGGCAAAAAAATGTTGTTTATTCGGAGCAGTCACTTTTCGACCCTGTTTTTTCTCCAGATCTGCCCGACTACAAGCATGTACGCGTACAATGATGTACGACATAAACTAACTTAAATATCATGTCGTTACGAATAAGCTAACCCAAATTATACCAACCTAATTTATTCATAATCTGCAGCTAAAAACCCAGCCTATAATTACAAGATAAACATTGAGATGCCATTAAAAATAATAGATTACGCAGGAAGTCGCGATTTAATTCGCTGTTTGATGCATATCTATTATCAATTATTATTGATTGCTAGCCTACCGCGTAATAACTTTATAATCGCCAGTATTTAATAACGTCGATACGATATAATTAATATTGGAAGATAAGATATAAAACAGATCAGCGGGACTTAATTATTAGTAGGTACCTTAATAGGATAATGATGCTTCCAAGGTTGTTCTTTTCTCGGATGAGTTGATATTTCTCTGGTAATAGAATAACGACTTTAATAATGTCAGTGGCGGCACCGTAATTGTAGCGTACTTACAATGGTCTCTATTAGTAGGAATTATGCACTGTGAACCTAAAGAAACTCACAAAATTCATATCTTTGGTATGTGTCATTTTTCAAAAAAATCCTCGAATGGGTCTATTTTAGTTTTGTAAATGCTACATTTTGTCACTACCAAAATTTATGACGTCATTGGTTTTTGAGTTGTGATGCCATCATAAGTTTTTTTAAATGAAAACAGGCATTTTTGTTTATTGTTTTTGGTGGTATATTCCTTTGGCTTTCTGGTGATATAAAAATAATGATATTACCTGAGCCATTCTTTTGGAAAAATGACATTTTATGTAAAAATAGTTTCCCTTTCGCAAATTCACGAGTAATGTCCCACTTTGTTATGGACTGACAAATCTTGTTGCCTACATTTTTGTTTTAACTAGCATGAAAACATTTAACATAAAAACAAAAAGAAAATAATTAAAAAAAAAACAATCGCCTTAACAACAGAGAGATACAGGCCTTTTTGTGTAAATTATCGATAACTTTTTATTCCTGGCACGTGTGGAACCTCAGTTTTGTGACACTGCTGAGACAGTGTCAAACTAGTGAATGCAATGCCACGTTTAAGTGAAAGAGAACGCGTAGAACTTTTGATGATAGTTGGATATGGTGATAGGCTGAGAAATCATCAGGAAGCATGTGATGTTTTTAATGCCAAGTATCCCGAAAAGCAAATTTTTAGATCCACTGTAAGTAGATTGGTAGCTAGATATGATGAATCTGGCAGTGTAGCTGACCTTCCTCGATCTGGTCGCCCTAGCACAAGCAACGAAATGAAATTGCGTTGGGGGAAAACATCCCATCAAATGTTGTCAATATGCGAGGATTTAACTTTTTTCGGAAAGATAGGCGTAGTAGGGGAGGGGGCGTCAGCCTATACGTAGTTAAAAATTTTGTTTGTGAGCTTATTATTACTATAGATTTTCCTAATTCAGATTGCTTAGAATATTTACGGGTTAAAGTTAAAATAAAAGGCATTTGTTTACTTATAGCAGTAATTTATAGGACACCTCACAGTAATGTTACTCAGTGTATCGATGTCTTAGACAATATGTTGTCATATTTGGTACCTATGCATGATAATATTGTAATAATGGGTGATATAAATATAAATTTATTTGGATTAGATAATGTATTAACACCATACCTTAATTCTTACAACTTCACACAAGTTGTTAATGAAGCCACTAGAGTTACACAATTTTCTAACACCCTAATTGATCCCAATTTTATCAACAAACCTGAAATTGTAAACAGTGTAGGTACTATAAATGCAGGTTACATTAGTGACCGCAAATGCGTGTACTGTTGTCTAAATTTCATGACAGAGAATAATAAAGTGAAGGTGGTGACCTATAGAGATTTCAATTTTTTTTCCCTTTATGAATTTCTAAACGATTTACAATTAAAACCGTTTCGCAACAACTTATACACTAATGATATTGACGTGAAAATACGTTTATTCTCAGAATATTTGCTTTCCACTTTTGATGCACACGCAACATTAAGAACAATTCGCACGATTAAAGCATATTCACCTTGGATCACCGATACCATAAAATCTTATTCAAACAGCGAGAGAAAGCCAGTGAGTGACGCTGTATAAGTACCGCGCCAGCCTCCTCGCCTATCGTCGAATACAAGACCAGGTTCATCTGTGGCTCTTTTTGCCGCCTTAAACAATCCTGCGCAGACCCCTGCGTTTTCGTAATTTCTCATTAATTGCAGGAGCGGGTCTGAGCTCCTAAGGACATTACATGCCATACACAGTGCCACTCTGCCATGCATACACTCCAACCCCAAGAGCCCTCTGCTCCCCCGATTTCGTGGGAGGTACACACGAGGGACGGACGATCTAGGATGAATACTCCTATGGATACTCATCATCTTGTGGGTACTTCTGTCCAATTGGCGCAGCTCATCAACAGTCCATTTGACTACTCCAAAGGAGTAGAGCAGAACAGGAACGACAAGCATATTAGTGGCAGATACCTTGTTTTTCCCCGAAAGTTCGGATGACCAAATCTTTCGGAGTAGGCCTCTGTACTTGCCGCGGAGAGATTCTTTCACTTGTTGCACATTCTGGATGTGATGTTGCTTCACACCCAAATATGTGTAGGTCTCTCCGGCATCCAAATGTTTGAGGATGCTTCCGTCTGCGAGTTGCGCATCTTCAGCAAAGTTCCCGCATCGTCCTCTCTTGAGTTGAACGACCGCGCACTTGTCCAACCCGAACTCAATACCAATGGCCCGCGTGTACTCCTCGACCACACTTAGAGCATTTTGAAGTTTATGCTCTCCAGAGGCATAGTGTTTAAGGTCATCCATGTAGAATAGATGAGTGACCTTATGCCTCCGGTTGCTGGGTGGTCCACAGTGATACCCCCGAGTTTGGCAGAGCTCAACAGATAACGGCAGCAGTGAGATGCAAAAGAGGAGGGGACTCAGAGAGTCTCCTTGGAAAACTCCTCTTCGGAATGCCACCTGCTCTGTTGTAACCCGCTGTGCACCGCATGTCATGGTGAAGCGAGTTCTCCAGAGAGGCAGCAGTTATATGCATCTCACTAGTGGTTCTGCTACCGCAAGACATTTGAGCAAATGCAACAATAGTTCGTGCGATGTTGTGTCAAATGCCTTACGATAGTCAATCCAGGCCATCGATAGATTCCGTTTGTACTGCACAGAATCCTGCGTCATACAGCGGTCTATCAGCAGGCTGTCTTTACAGCCCGCCATGCCCTTCTTGGCACCACGCTGCTCGTAAATCTGTTCAAAGACCGGATCAACCTGCCGTAATGTCCTAGAATACAAGATACGTGTAAATATCTTGTAGCGGAGTTCAGGCAGGTGGTCGGCCTATAATTCCTTGTATCGGACAGATCTCCCTTTTTGAGGATTAGCACGGTACATCCCTCGACAAACCAGTCCGGAATCTGCTGCCCCTCGTTCAAACACTTGTTGAAAACTTGGGCCAGGCGACGGTGGGTGGAAGGAAATTTTTTCCACCATCAGTTGTTTATGCCGCCTGGGCCCGGAGCAGCGAAGTTTTTAGCTCCAACAAGAGCATGTTGAACTTCCTCTGAACTGATTGTCGGGCACACTTCCTCTGGTTCTTCTAAGGTTCTGTGGCAAAGAGCCTCGAAGTGTGCTATTCCTGGAGTGTTGCTATCGAACTGACGTGTCGCTTCGTAGATTCTCTTCCAGAAGCTTTCGGCATCGGCTACAGCTGGCGGATTGTCGACAACATGCTATGGCTCTTGAAATAGGCTGGAAGGATTCGTACGGAACAGTGTGTTTTGCTCCATACTCCTTACCCGCCTTATTAGTTTTTTCTCGATAGCCATGAGCGCTCGAATCCGATCTAAACAGTGTTGCTTAAGGTAGGCATCACTGTTAGATTTATTGTGTGGTGCTGGCGTCTTAGGCTGGCTACTGTTTGCCGGACTTTAGGCGTGAACGCCTTGCCAGCTATTACCCATTCCACCACACTTTGGATTCGAGAAGTGTGTTGTCTGGTCAGCTGTGTTCTGCCTTCGATCTTTTGTACACGCTGCTTAGCCTTCTCGATACCGCTTGGGGCTCTGGTTGCCCGTTCGCGGGGGACGAGTTGGCTAGCAGCGTTGTACACGGCTGTGTTGATCTGCCAAATTCGGCGTCTTCTGGTAGTTCCTCATCGATAACAGCGTCCATCCGTGCCAGGTCTTGTGGCTTTAGGGTAGCCCTGCTGTTAAGGCTAACCCTCGTTCTTAAGTCAACATCAATATACTCTATGGAATGTTCCTCGTCACCTGCAATTTGCCGCAGTGGCAATGCGGCTGGCACATCTCCCTGCTGACGAGGCGCCCTTACGTAGCCTGACCTGCGCAAGAAGGATACTTGATCTCTGAGCTGTTGTTCAGAGAAGGCGCGATGCTCTGGGTGCAGTTCACACCAGATTTCGTACAATCGCGCCATGTACCCCCTGCGCGCAGGTTCGGCGCTCTCATAGCAGGTCAGCAAGTCATTCCGAAGTTCCCTGGTCCACCTAAAGCGTCCATGTACATTGCGTATATCGTTTCCATTGAGACCATCCGGTAAAGCCCCTCCAACTTGTCTCTGTCTTCCATCCAAGCGAGGTCGATTGTGAGGGGCCCTTTCTCTGTGGGGTAGAACCAGAGAAAAAGAGTCGCAGAGTGGTTAGCCCTGAGACCTACGTCCGACATCTGTCAGGTAGAGTTACCTCTGCCTGACCAGGTACACCGCGTGGAGGCTGCCGATCCGTTTTCCGTACCCTTGTTATTATTATTATTGTTATTATTATTGTCTGTGCACAGAGTGCACTGATTCCAGCGAAATATATTCTAAACGCATGTGACCATACCACCTGGTCTAAATTTACTTAAGTATACAAGATTATTCTTGCATTGAATACAAAATAAATCAACAACTACACCAACAGAGAATGGAAACTTATTTACAACATTTACTTACCCTAATAATATCTTGTACGTAAAACTATTATAGCAAATAACAGTGATTATTTTGCAAACAGGTTTTTGACTTTTACCATGATGCTTCCGTTGGTAACCAGATGGATGTCGTTATCGTACGTGTCATGTATTTGGATAAAGAAGAAGCAGAAATAGACTTGATGATCAACGAGGACGGCGACAAGACACTGACCAGCTTCTGTAAGTGGCAGTTGTCGGTGAATCCTAAAGACATTGAACACCCCAACCATCACGATATTGCTATATTGCTGACAAGGTATGGCTTTAATTTTAAGTTAAGTGTAATACTGGAATATTTCTGTTAAAAGTTCTAATGTCGACATTTTACTATTAAAACAGACACAGTGGTCCAAGAAAAAGTTAAATTAAAAATTTAAGAAGCAACGAATAATTTATACTCACTGGCTCGAAACACAGGCTATTTAATAGAGACGATCTGGCAGGAAAAGGGCAAGCCAACAATGGAATTTCGAATTTTTTTGTTGTGTCATGTAATTATTCTCTGAATATCACAAGTCTCATACTCGAGAGGGGGGCGGGAACTTGCACTTAAAGTTTGCAAAAACTGCTTTTTCGACGATAACGCGGAAAATAATAGGCCGGTGGTCGTAAAATCAAAATCATCGATATTGGTCGGAAATTTAAAAGAGTAATTTTATCGACTCCTGTTAAAGGAAAAATTACGCTGAACACGATGGTGACAATCAAGAAATTATAAAACACAGTCTTCATTTTTAAAAACAATGTTTTTTAGCGAAAATTCTCAAATTTTGATGTTTTTTGACTTTTTGGCGAAAGCGGTACGGTGTATCGGATAAAATAAGTTCAGATATAAAAAAATTAAAATTTTATCAATACGCGTTGTTTGAGACTTGTAGCAACCTAGTGTCTTTGACCATTCAATTGTTATAAACAAATTGAGGGACCTAAATTAACAATTCTCTTTCCTGTTCACCGAAAGGGCATACGGATATTTTATTGTAGTCAAAATTTTTCATTTTTACTTCCCTCGCATACCGAAGGGAAGTATTGTATTCGAGAAAAAATCACCCTCCGAGATTTTTTCGGATTCTGACGTTTCAGAACACGTAGATTCCGAAAATATAGGTTTTTCAATTCCGTCAGTCTGTCTGTCTGTCTGTCGGTCTGTCTGTCTGTCTGTCTGTCTGTCTGTCTGTTGGTGCATTTACTAAAAAACTACTTGACGGAGAGCAGTCAAATTTGGTAGGTAGTTAACCCTACTGTCAGCGAAGAACTGGTAGAATTTTCACTGAAAAATATACAGGGTGGACCGTCTAAACGGAATAAATAGTGAAAAAAATTTTTTTTTGCTCAAATTTAAAATTTCCACGTTTCATGACGCGCTAAACCTGTTTCAGGAAAAAAAATTTTTTGAAAATTTTTTTCAAACATTTTTGAAAAAATTTTTACCAAGTTGAAAAAAAATTTTTTTTGCTCAAATTTAAAATTTCCACGTTTCATGACGCGCTAAACCTGTTTCAGGAAAAAAAAATTTTTGAAAATTTTTTTCAAACATTTTTGAAAAAATTTTTACCACTAAAAAAAAATTTTTTCTTTGTTCAAATTTAAAATTTCCACGTTTCATGGTATTCTAAACCTATTTAAAAGAAAAAAAAATTGAAAATTTTTTACCAACATTTTTGAAAAAATTTTTACCACCAAAATAGATGAATTTTTTTTTTCTCAAAATTTAAAATTTCCACGTTTCATAGCGTGCTAAATCTATTTAAAGAAAAAAAAACATTTTTAAATTTTTTACCAACATTTTTGAAAAAATTTTTACCACCAAAATAGATGAATTTTTTTTTCTCAAAATTTAAAATTTCCACGTTTCATAGCGTTCTAAATCTATTTAAAGAAAAATAAAAAAAAATTTAAAAATTTTTGAAAAAATTTTACCACAAATAGATGGAATTTTTTTTTTCCCATTTAAAATTTCCACGTTTCCATGGCATTCCAAATTTATTAAAACAAATTTAAAAATGTTTTAGAAAAATTTAAAAAAAATTAAAACATGTTTATGTAATCTATTTATCACCATTATAGAATAGACGAAATATTTTTTTTGCTCAAATTTAAAATTTCCACGTTTCATAACATTCTAAACCTATTTCGGAAAAAAAAATTTGCAACATATTTTCACCAATTTGGAAAAAAATTTAAAACTAGACTAGACAGAAAACATTTTTGAAAATTTGTTCTATATTTTAATTACCACTATACTTCCACTCCATTACGTGAATGTGGGATTGAGAATGTGAGAGATGGCAATAATATTTGGCATATCCTATCATATACTTTTATTGAATAATGGCATCCCAAGAAATAATTGAGTCATGGTGGACATTTATAAAGGTATTTGCGCAAGCCTTCCATATTTGGCACCTGTTATTTAGTATATTGAACTTTTGCTGTTGGATGAACACTCTGTATATTTTTTTGATCAAAAGTTATCAGGTTTTCTTTGTAATAATACCAATAATTATATTCCGATTATTATTCCCAAATCATTTCGTAATTAATAATTTTTTGAGTGACTGTCATGCACAAATAACGAGGGAAGTTCTGTGTAAATAACTTTACCGATTTTTTTCATAGAATTTACAGTTTTTCCTTCCCTCGCATACCGAAGGGAAGTATTGTATTCGAGAAAAAAATCACCCTCCGAGATTTTTTCGGCTTTACACGTTTCAGATCAGGTAGATTACGAAAATATAGATTTTTCAATTCCGTCACTCTGTCTGTGTGTCTGTCTGCCTGTCTGTCTGTCTGTCTGTCTGTCTATCTGTCTGTCTGTTGGTGCAATATCTAAGAAACTACTTGACTGATAATAGTCAAATTTGGTAGGTAGCTACACTACCACCAGCGAAGAAATGGTTGAACTTTTACTGAAAAATATACAGGGTGGACCATCTAAAGGGAATAAACAATGAAAAATTTGTTTTTTCTGAAACCTAAAATTTCCACGTTTCATGACATTCTAAATCTATTTCAGAAAATAAATGTTTTTAAAACTTTTTGAACATTTTCTTAACAGTAGAAAAACGATAATTTCTTTGCTCAAATTTAATATTTCCACGTTTCGTGACCATCTAAGTAGTCCATTGGTACCAATCCATCTTCCTGTGTATGTTTGATTTAAATAATTAACAATGTTGTGAAGATTATGTGGGCCTGCTCCATCCTGATGAAACCACATATTATCCAACTGAGCGGGCAAATTCCTTAATAGTACTTGTAAATCATTTTGCAAAAATTGTAAATATCTTTCACCTGTTAAATTCTCATGGTAGAGGTATGGGCCAAAAATGTAACCATTAACGATATCACACCAAACATTTACTCCAAAACGATTCTGGGATCTGGTATGTCACATCCACCTAGGATTGTCTTGAGACCAGTAACGACAATTATGCGTTGAGATTACTCCATTGTTGTGGAATCGACTTTCATCACTCCACATAATTGTATCTAAAAGATTTGGATTTTCTTCTAAGAGAATTGAAAATTGCGCCAAAAAATCTAATCTTCGCTCATTGTCCCCTGGAATCATATGATGAACTAAATGAACTTTATATGGAAAAAAATTGTTTGTTTTAAGAATTCTGTGGCAGGTGTAATGTACAATATTTGTTTCTTCCGTCAACTTGCGTACTGACATGTTTCGGTTATTTTCTACTCGATGTAATACGAATGCAATATTTTCATCAGTCCATAATTTTTCAAATTAGAACACAAACTTACAAAAGTTTTCCGATATGGTAAATTGAAACTGAGAAATGTCAAAACTATTATTCCAAAGGTAACTTTAACTGTATTTAATTTATAATGCATAACGGTTATTATACTTACTAGATATCAAATATTTTTAATTATAATATAACCTAACAACAACACATGAAAAATTCTTTAAATATTTTCTTCTAAAATTTGTAAATTAAATACAGATTGTCCCACTTAAAGGACTGAAATGTTGAAGAGATTACAATTATTCAATATTGGCAAATGCCAACATTTGGACTCCAATATCTCGAAAACTGTTAATTTTATGGTATTTTTTTTGGCATAATCTGCTTAAAAATGCATTTTCTTTCACATAAACCCCATTTCAAAGTTTCTCCCATCGAAATATTTCTTTAGAGCACAGCGCCGTCTATATTAGTCTGCTGTCAGATGTACATCCGTGGGCTCCTTGATGATGCAAGTGTGGGAGTGGTCTCAATCTCTTCATTTGACCTTGGTGAAATACAAGTTCGATAGTGGCACTCTCGAAAATGGTGCGCTCGGGTGCTGCACGCGATAAACAAAATGGCCGTCATCGCAAATACTTTTCCCATTTATCTAAGTAACCGTCCGTTGTATCAAAAAATGTATTATACAAAAAATGTTTATTCTTTTATTATACACAAAAAAGGTTATTACATATCTTTATGTAGGACGTACCATTTTCTCAGAAAGTTTACTTTTAGGGTTTTCAAATGAGATAGGGGTACAAAAATTAAAAGCTGTTCTGTGAACAGTAATCTCACTCAAGTCATCTATTAACAGTGAAAACAATAAAAAAAAATCTACACTACAGACAGAGGAAACTAAATAATAATAATTTAATCGAATTAAACAAAAATAAACGTATTTTTTAATTAGTCATCATCGCTGTCAGTACAAATATCACTTAATCCCAAGTCTGCTTCATCACCTTCGAACTCTCCCATATTATCACATCGGTCAGGATCACTCTCATATCTACACATCTCAGTACACCTTAATCCATTCGACTGACATGTACATGGAGAAGAGCAACGCCTTTGAAAGCACGAGCAGCGGCAAAGTTCCAATAAAAGCTCTGGAACACAGGGCATGGTACATGCAACTGGCTCGTATGTACTCCCTACTTTCTTCCACCCGAAGTCTGTAGGTGATGGGTTATTGGGATGCTGAATAAGGTCCTGATTCCACTCAAAAGCCTGAAGATGAGCCCTTAGCAAAGCTGGGTTCAAAGTAGATTTTGTTGGAGGGAGGTTCTCGTCTTGACATTGTTTTTGTGTAAACAACAACCATCTTACAGCTCCTATATCAGTCAGCTATATTTGCTCCTGAAAGTGTGTGTAATCCAGGAAGTGCAGAGGCCTTTAGTGGCACCAGTGCTTTGTAAACTGAAGCTAGCTGAACAAACCTTTTCATACCATGACCAAGGAAAACTCCAAACTTTGGTGTAAGTTGGGGATATCGCCTTAGTAGTAAAATCACAACATCAGCATCAGGTGAAAACACATGAGTGTTTTTGATTCCTCTCTGTGCTAGGTCCGCAACGTGTAGTATGATCTTCGTGTCCGCCTCCTCCTGGGTACTTGAAAGACTCGATACATCAGCACCATGTGATGAACCTGCTTTGTCCTTCCAACTGACCACGAACTTCCTCCCATAGGTCACACCGAATTAAAGAATCTGGTCGGAAAGGAACTCTGTCTGTTCATCCTTTGTCTTATCATGAGCCAGTAGTTTATTCATTGGTGTACTTCCAATTATTGTTTCTGGTCCGATTTTACTTCATTGGATCTGAGCCCTTTTGCCGAATTACTCTCATCTCTGTTTTCAATGAGTTCTCTTTATAAGAGTCGAAAACCACATGAACCTCACTATAATTGCTGAATTTCTGACCAATCCATTTACTGAAGCTTACACCGAGGTCACGGTATGTTTTCACTGAGTTAGGTTTGTGGTAGGTATGAAGAAGTGCCATGCCATCTACTATGGCAGCTTTCTCCTGTAGTTCTTCCTGCCCTTCTAAATTTGCAGAGCCTGTGCCATTATGATCATCATTTTCTTGGGCAGGGTTTGTTTGCCTGACAACTCTGTCTCAATAAATATCTTTAACTGCTTACGTGACATAACAGCTGATGCATGCACATTATTTGCATAACAAATAGACTTGTATGTCTCTTCAAGGATGTTCATTCCAAAAACTTGCCCCAATTACAGTTTCTCTTCCAAAATATTGATGAATTCGTCTTCTGCTGCCATTGACGAAACAGATCTTCCCTTTTGGGAATGTTCCTCATTGAATCTATGTTCTGGAGATCGAAGAACATTCGTGACATATTCTGTCCAACATTTTCGGTGATACATTACATCAATTGCGTGTGCATCATTCATATTTATTGCTTCGCCTAATCTAACTCTGAGTTTATCATTATTTCTTAGTTCTATAGATTGACGTAAATTTCTACCAGCTTTATCGGTTGAAACCTTCCTTAGTTTTTCTTTCCTGGGGGCTCTCTGATCACAAAAGAAGCACTTGTCTGCCACAGTTGTGATCTAGTAAACTTGGCACTCTATGTAGAGGTTGAATTTCTCTCAGGTTGTATGCACTCTGTAGAGGACCTTTGATCTTCACACGTTGACGGAGGAAACTCGTATCTTTTTTCAAGTCTTTCCATTAATTTTTTGTGGGTAAGAGATTGGTAACACAATCGATGCCACTTCACATTGTTATGCTTCAGTGTCTCAACATTAAAGTCAATGCCGAAATTTTTAATGATTCTGTTACTGTTTTCTTCGCCATATTTTGCTCGCTTCGTAAGGCAATCAACAACTTTCTCATAACTGTAATATGAAGGCTGTGAGACACATCCCTCGAATGATTGAGAATTACAAATCAAACAGCATGGTTTATTGTCTGCCTTTCTTTTCTTCTTCAATTTAGCATCAAACATAGGCTCCATTTTGAGTCTATTTACGCACTACTCTGAAACAATAGAAAAAGTTAAGACAGGCCACCATGGGTTTATTGGTTTAGACATTTTTAAAAACATAATAAATGTAAATTGTGTAGCAAAAATAAAGCAAGTTATGGGGTGATTTCAACCACTAATCTATTCAAAAGTAATGTTCAGGAAATATCATAGAGAAACCTTAAAAATTCATTTTTAGAGAAAATGGTACGTCCTCCATAAAAATATGCAATAACCTTTTTTGTGTATAATTAAAGAATAAAAATTTTTTGTATAATACATTTTTTGATACAACGGACGGTTATTTAGATAAATGGGAAAAGTATTTGCGATGACGGCCATTTTGTTTATCGCGTGCAGCACCCGAACGCACCATTTTCGAGAGTGCCACCATCGAAATTGTTTTTCGCCAAGGTCAAACGAAGAAATTGAGACCACTCCCAAACTTGCATCATCAAGGAGCCCACGAGAGCCTGTTTTTGTATATTTGACAGCCGACTATATACTGGTATATTAAAACAACAATTATATTAAAAATGAAGCTCTTTTTATACTCTACAAATTGGCGTTCACAGAATTAAAGTATCTCTGTTCGTTTATATTATATCCTGGTATTATATGATAATCCTGTGACCTTAAAAAAAATTGTAGAAACGTTGTTTGCTTAAAAATGTATGCTTTTATGAGTATATTTCTATTTTCCAATACATCGACTCATGTTAGACATTTTGAGAAAAAAACTGAAAAACACAAGCTTTTGATTTTTTTTAATATTGTCGGTCTGCAAATCATGCAAACTTTAGATGATCTCATTAATTACACTTCAGAGAACGCATAAAAGAATAAATCATCTACCTCCGAACATGTTTGAGATTTATAGACAAAATTAGTTACACCACCTGGTGTATATATTTTTTCTATTAATATGCGTGAACTGCATATTGACTGTACCACTATTGTTGCCGCAGTTACATGAATATTACACTCGTTACAAGTGAAAAAAGAGATTAGTCCATATCATCCTTCCGCTAAAAACATAAATATTTTTTATTTATTCTGTAATCTCCATTTTATTTGAAACATCAATTCACATTATACTTTTATTGGCCGCGTTAAACCGTTAAGCCGCATTTTTTGTGATAGTGCTCCGTTCTCGGCATTTTTCATATCTGACACTTATCAGACAGAACCTCTACAATATGAAGGGCCATAAAGTTTATTCAATAAAGCAAAAAAGTTTTGTTATTTCTGGTGGCGAACCTTGCGCCGCAAGATAATAAACGTTGTTGACAATACTCAGAGCTTGTATCCCTTATGGCGGCTACAGACGTAACTGCATACTTGAACGGTATGCATGTGCAAGTTTATTTTACAAGTATACTGGAACGTGTGTATTATAACACTTGCACAATTTTTATAATACACACGTTCCAGTATACTTGTAAAATAAACTTGCGCATGCCTACTGTGGAGTTAGAAAATATTAGCGCGTTTCGTTCCGTGGCTACTCAGTGAACTCGTCAGTACTGCCCCACTTCGGAAGAAAGCCGCATGTATACATCTGACAGTTTAGAGAATACAATGGCTGAAGATTTGGTATACTTGATATTGCTGTAACTTTCTTACTAAATAACGTAATGATCTGATTTTTTTTTTTATAGTAAACGAACAATGGATGTTTTTTAATACTGTTAAGATTTTTTGAAAAATATTTCTACTTTCATAAAAACAGCTTCACATACGGTACTTTATCTTACTGAATTAGAAATTTTACTAAGCAAGAATGCCGCATGTGCTACTTTTAAATAGGAAATGAATACAATAATTAATAAATATATATATTATACAGGACATTTTCATATTTCTCAAATGCCTATTATTAAAAATCATAAACGAGCATTGTATAAATTTATTGTTCAAACCATGTTGTTTAGTTCTCAATTTAAAATAAGGAAACAAAAAAGTAATAACGCACAATTTATTGGTAACTATAAATTATACGTCGAAACGTTATAATAAAATTTTAAATATATTATTATTATAAACAAACTTCAGTCATCTTCAATGTTTTCAATCAAATTGAATGAGATTACATTTGTTATTATATTCTTCCAAAATACAAGCTTGTGACTAGGAATTATAATTGATGGGTTGTTTAATAGGGTTTGTTTCATTTCTTTGCGTATTCCTATATTTTCGGTTCTACTTTCTGTCTCAAAATTTGGCATTGCTTGCTTTTAGGTATAAAATGAAGTTCTCTCTCTTCACCATGAAAATGTTCTTCATAAAATAGATTGGTAAAGCCCCTTTTGGCGATTATTGCTACAATTTGTTTTAACAACGGTCTATTATTCTTATTTAATTTCTGTATTTGATAGTTTGTAGTTAAAATTGGTCAATTTTTGAAATTATTATATTGCATTTCTTTTACAACCGGGCCATTTGTATGGTTGGAAACGACGTCAGAGAAATCTTGAAAATCGTATATTTTCGGTTTCTTCTTCATTGCTAATTCTACGAGATGATGAAAAGAATCTGCCGACATGTACTAATGCCCTTGTTCAAAATGCTTGATTGTAATAGTACTTGCTGCAATTTCATCAGAGTTTATTATGTATATTAAGTAGCTATAGAAACACCAACTCTTATTTTGAGCTGATCAGTTGTCAGACCAGATAACAATATTTTCATAGTTGCATGCAAAACGGAAGTCCTTACAATATCTTCTTTCTTCCTCTCCGATATTGCCCCATGCTATAAAACTGCTAACGGCTTATTTTGTTTGTTCAGTTTCCCCAGAGGTACGAAAGTTTGATTGAAAACAATGATTCGCGGAGTAAATACCACCAGTCAAGATAGCAAAATTGCCAGATTAAAATGACACATGTAAACAAATGCAATTCTACAGATCGGAGTACCTTAAATATGACTGCAGTAATACTAGACAAATACGACGTATGTACATACATGCGCGTTCTGTTTGATCACAACATCTTACTTCGGTGATTTTATTAGAGAAGAAAGCCGTATGTCATTACATGCGGCATTCATACTTTGTGTAATGAATGAAAAACCACACACGTACGTCTGAAACGGACACATAGGGCTTTTTTCTATAGTATTGTGGTCAAAAATACTAAAGCGACACAAATGTTGAAATTTTGAAAGTCATTTATTTTTCACTTTTAGTAGAAAAAAATAATATTTTAAATATTTATACAATAGTATATAATTTATAGATTATAAAAATGCATTAATCCGATTTAGCAAAAATCTGAACATACGGCCTTTTTCCGAAGTAAGGCAGAGTAAGGCTGATCAATCAAACCAATCAAAACAAATTTATTTTAAATTAATACATAATTGTCCTACCAAAGCACTCGTCCGGAGCCAGCCAAACATCCACAGCACTAATCGCCATGGTAATTGAAGGGATGGACAGAGCGAGGCTAGGTTGGATTAAAAGTAAACTTAAATAATAATCACTATCTCCTTTCGCGGGATCGGCGAATTAAAAAGTGTATAAGACAGAACATGTAAAAAAAATTTTAAACTTAAAACAATTGATACATGCAATGCAAAAGACGCTGGTGTAGATAAAATATCACAGATATATATGATAGTTTGGCACGGGAAAATTACTATCCAAAAAACCCGTTCAAAGCAATGCAGCAAGAGCGAGCGGCTATATCAGACCGCATAATTTATAATTTAAAATGTTTGCTTTCTAAAGAATTTAATAATAATAATAATAATAATAAAGGAATAAATATTGTTTGGAAGAAATAATTTAGAGCGATATAACAAACAAAAAATGCAAAAAGGAAACGAGGAGAAAAGGTAAATATCGGAAATTGTGTTTGAGAATTTTTATAATTGAATAGAGAAAGTGGGTGTGGCTAGATATGTTGCCGAAAGATGGGCAACGCCTGGTATGGTAATTTGTGTTTGATGCGAAAAGGTGTATTATGCTCCCTGATTCGCGTGATGTTGTTTGTTAGTGGGCTATTACCAAGTTTAAATTGATAGAATATTTCCGATGTAACTTTGATGTAGTCCACTAGTGGCGTTATGTCGTGGCAACGTGCATAAAGGACTCTTAAGGAGATGTATCGTGAAGAATTTGAAATGAGGCGCATAAATTTATGTTCCAGAACTCTTAGTTTATTCATTGTCGTGTCCGGTATACTGCACCATACCGGAGCCGCATATGTTAGGGCCGATCTTACAATAACAGTGTAAATTAATTTTTTATTCTGTCTGCTGAGTCTACTATTCCTGGCTAGGAGCGGATACAGACTCCTGGACATGGAATAGACTGTCCGTACAGTTTCGTTAATATGTGGGTTGAACGTCAGTCGCTTGTCCAGTCGTATGCCCAAATACTTCACGCACTCCCTTTCTGGAATTTTGTTTCCCCTTATCAAAATTGGTGTTAAAATCTTATTTTCTGTAAATCTGCGCGTGAAGACTATAGATTCTGACTTCTCCGCATTTACCCGAATCTTCCACTGGTCGTAATATTCTGTGGCACGAGCCATGTAGGCTTTTAGAAGCATGTTAGCTGCTTGTGCATTATGACTATGTGCGTACATGGCTGTGTTGTCAGCGTACTTAGCAAGTTTAGTATTAGGGAAAATGGGGAAGTCGGATACGTACAAGTTGTACAGTCTTGGACCAAGGACCGACCCCTGATGAACACCCGCGCGAATGTCCCGCAATCTTGACAGTTTGTTATTCACTCGCACCTGGAATCTTCTGCCAGTCAGATACGAGTGAACGAGTTTAACGATGTGTTGTGGAAACCAGTAATTGATCGTCTTGGTAAGCGTATCGAAAGACCTTGATTGGATAACCGGAACCGGAAATAAAAGTGACATTGCGTGAGAGGCTCTAATTTGATTATTAACAACTTTTTGGACCAGAAGTTTGGTGCAAATGAAAGCTAACAAGTTTTTCCATCAACCACAAAAAGTTCTAAAAAAAATATTCAATCCCTGAAGAGTCATACGCGTTTTTGACTCTTAAAAAATCTCTCCCGCAACGTGAAAATAACAAGTTTTGACGCGCAATCGGGTGGCGGGTTCGATCCTCGGTGTGGGCAAATTTTTTTTGTTGACAAATTCCCTTTTTTTTTTCGTGCAATAAAATATTTCCTACACTAAAACAATTCTTAAATTGTAAAAAACGCTATAAATAATTACAATTCGCAAATATAAAACGAAGAGTATATTGCATTCGATCGGCACATTTCTAAAACCGATAATATTGCTCGTAGAGAAAAAAATTTCATATCACTGTATTGGTGATCAAATTCTGAACAACTTTCAAAATGTCCGTCCGTCTGTTCGTTTGTCTGTCTGTCTGTCCTTCCGTCTGTCTGTACGTCCGTCACGTTTCTTGTAAGCACGATAGCTAACTAAGGACGAAAAGTCCGATAGTATTGAAATTTGGACAGCAAGTTAGTGTTAGCTAGAGGAAGAACCGTATTGTCTTTTAAGAAAATCGATCAATTTGACTATTTCTCATTTACAAGTAACAAAGTGTGTGTTTTTTTCATGAGACGTGAACTTTTTTTCATTATAAGAAAAAAGTGAAAAAAAATATTGCTTCTTTTTTATTTTTGGTCTTTTCTAGACAGGCACCCCCCTCAAATAAAGTAAAACAAGCCTTCTCTTTCAGAAGAAGTAGTAAAAAAAAAACAGAAACTTCCGACAAAACCTCGTTGGACAAGAACAATCATATGTTTGTTGCAAGATAGCCATTTATTTAATGGAAATTGCAAAAAAAAAATTATTTACGAAGTAAAAATTTCTCAGAAAGTAAAGACATTTATTAAAATAAAAAATGCTTGGTTACATGAAAAAAATGCAAATTTGACGAAAAAAAAATTTGCCCACATCGAGGATCGAACCCGCCACCCCATTGCGCGTCAAATATTACTATTTTCACGTTGCGGACGAGATCTTGTTTAGGGTCAAAAACGCGTATAACTCTTCACGGATTGAATGTATTTTGTAGAACTTTTTGTGGTTGATGGAAAAACTTATTAGCTTTCATTTGCACCGAACCTCCTATCCAAAAAGTTGTTAATAAACAAATTGGAGTCTCTCACGCAATGTCACTTCTATTTCCGGTTCCGGTTATCCGATCGAAGTCTTTCTGGTCTCAAAATTTTCCTTTTCCCAAGCACTTTCATATGCACAAAACCCCATTTCGATACGCTTACCCAGAGCCGAGTTATTTCAATTGGTAATTTGCTAAATTAATTTCAACTTTAAATAAACAAAAGCAAAAAGTTGCATTCGTGCAGACTTCTATGGGGGTTATGCACGACATCAATATTTATCGTTTAAAGTTAGTTTGAAGTCGATCAAACTATCGAATAAAATGTTATTTGCTAATTAACGAATTATGCCAACTGGTTAAACAATTAAAAAGTATTGAAGATATCTGGCCAAAAAAAATACAGTATATTCTTTGGTATAAATGGCATATATTTTGAAAAAAACACCTGACCTCATTAGTTTCGGAGTAATCAATTGGTTAATTACGAAATTTATTTCGGCTATAACAAAGAACGGGTTGACAAAATAAGTTGTGCCTGACACCAAACGACGCATATTGAAAATATCTTTCGATTGCATCAAGATTTTTTCGGATCCGCCAAACCGTTTTAATTTCATTAAATAAAAACGATAAAATGTTTGTTTAAACAATTATTTGACCGCGAAGCTCGCGGTTTAGGAAAATCTTTCATAAGAAAACCTTGTTCGGTGGAATTATTCCTATAAGAATCTGTGGCTAATTCAAATGGTATAGAAAATTTTTGTGAAAAATCCCAGGCAGACTCGCCTAATAGCCCAAGAGCCGGTAACACCAAAAGTACCGTCATCGCGGATTTTAAAAATTCTAGTGAAAACTGACTAGAAAACCATACGTACAAAATGAGGCCGGTATGGCGAGGTTTCTCTAGCCGGAAGTATTTTTAATTAAATTAAATATTATTTAAATACAATAATGTTTTACCGTTATCGCGGAAGATTTCAATCACAGCATTTTTTAATAAATTTGATGCTCTTTCAGAAAAACCTGGTATTGCGACCTCTACTCTGCCGAATATGTCTGTCATACCTATTTGAAGATAATAGATAACAAATATCATGGTATGACAGTCCATAGACTACCGGAAATACGTGTCATACCGAATTATTGGACAGTTTTGACTCTCGGAAATTGAAAAAGTAACGAAGTGAATAAATTTATTTTCAATTGCAAATACTCTTTGATATACCTCAAAATTTTGAAAACAAAACACCACTGCTCTAAATTATATTTAAATACAATAAACTTGCATCAATACCCCTCCTTCTACTCACACAAACGAGATGATTTGCATAGTTCTCTACATACAAGTAACCTGTAGTTTATATAACCCTACAGAGTGTGAATGGCAACTTAATGAAGGAAATAAACTCGAACCATTTTGGTATGTTGGCCAAGCAGCTCCAGTAAAAGTTGAAGAGATCATTATTAATAACGAAAATGAAGACAAAAGTAAAAATCAGAGGACCATAGACTTTATGATTGTGACGATATTAACTTTGAAGATTATTAATAAATAGTATTTCCCAAAAATGAACAATTATTAATAACATAACCTTTATTTCTTCTCTTGCTGGCAAAAGCATCGATTATTCTTGAATTTTATTTTTAGTATTGGTATAATAATTCAAGAAAGACTGATTTTTGATGTTTTACTTAATATAATTAAATTAGACCTTCTATCGAAAAAAGTTAAAAGCAAATGTTGTAGGTAATGAAAAGGTTTATAACTTTTGTATGAACCAGTTTTTCACATAACCTACAATTTTCCGATAAACACCGAAAAAACCGGTTTTTTCGTTTTTGATTTTTATCTCCCACAAAAAATTTTTTCTTTTCACGAAATTTGGTGGAAACTTACCTTTTTAAGTCCCAAATACGCTGTAATCTTTTTGAAGCAAAATTTTTATTTTCTCATATTATTGTGATTCTAAACCAAAAAAGAGACCTCATTTTCATCCGAAAATACCCATGTGCTGGAAACAGTTTATTAAAAAAAAACAGTGGTCTTTATTTTCGTTGAAACGTCTACTTTTAGGTGGTGTAAAAAAATAAACGTTACTATGGGAAAATTGGCAGGAAATGCGAAAAACTGAAAAAACTAGATTTTAAAAAGTTATTTTTCAATCATTGCTTAAAATTATTCATTATTTATTAAAATTCTCAGTTGAAATCCTCAAAAAATGTAAGATAGAAAACAAGAAATGAACACAAAAAACAACAGTAAAATCATTAGTAGCCGATAAAAATTTGTCAAGTTGGACCAATATTTTTTATAAAAACAAGGCAGACAAAAAAGATATCGCTGAAAATTGATTGCAATTAATAAAGTCAATTTATAAATGTAAAAATAAAAATGTGACTTTGAATTAATTAAGATTCCAGAAGTATCAAGTAGTAACAACAAAATCATTTTTCAAATTGGAAAAACTTCCACCAACTGAAGACGCAGTAGAACAACATTGTTACAGGGCATACTATCAGCTTCAAACTTGGCTCGGTAACAAACTAACAGCAACGGATTGGGGCTGGAAGTAACACCAACATGGAATTATGCCTAAATTGACAGATAAAGAATTGATTCCTGAAATATTGTTTAAAACTATTTGTTGCAACTGTGAAAGTGTGTGTAACAGTCAAAAATTCGGCTGTCAAAAACACGGTTTGAAATCCACAAATTTATATTCAAACTGCCATGGTTCTGAAAAATGCTCTAATATTGAAAAAGAAATCTACGAGGAAGTAAGTGATTCAGAAGAAATCATAGACGATCAGCCGGTAAATATTAGGCAAAATATTGGATCTAAAGATGACGGCGGTATTGAAGATTTCAAAGATCCACTAGAATCCGACAGTTTTATCGAATCTGACGATGAAAAACTGCCGTCAAAGAGGCAAAGACTAATGGACAATTGATTGCATTTCTAATTAGTGTGATAAATGTAAATAAAAATATTGTAAAAATGATAGCAATAATTTTCATGAATATTTAATTTGTATAATTTACAATCCTAGGTATAAATTTTTAGGTACATTTAAATGTAAACACTGTACAAATACATTTTTTTATTAAAAGATTTTCTATTCCATAAATGCCACTTGAATCTAATTAATCAACTTTTTTATATTAAAAAATATGGTAGTAATCACTTTTTTCTGGCTGAAACCATTTCACACCTAATATTTAATACTTGGAAAATAAAATGTTCGCATGTTTTTTTGCAAACCCCATACTTCAACGATTTCTAATTACTTAATTTATTAACGTAACATTATATCTCACATTTTTCAAGGATTTCAACTGTAAATAATAAAAAAATTTAAACAATGGTTGAAAAATAATTTCTTAAAATCCAGTTTTTTTAGTTTTTCGCATTTCCTGGCAAATTTTCCCATAGTAATGCTTATTTTTTTACACCATCTAAAAGTAGACGTTTCAACGAAAATAAAGACTACTGTTTTTTTTTAACTATTTTTATCACATGGGTATCTTTGGGTGAAAATAAGGTCTCTTTTTTGGTTTAAAATCTTAATAAAATATAAAAATAAATATTTTGATTAGAAAAAAATACAGCTTATTTGGGAAATAAAAGGGTAAGTTTCCACCAAATTTCGTGACAAGAGATTTTTTTTGTGGGAGATAAAAATCAAAAACGAAAAAACCGGTTTTTTCGGTGTTTATCGGAAAATTTTAGGTTATGTGAAAAAATGGTTCATACAAAAGTTATAGACCTTTTCATTACCTGCATCTTTCACTTTCAACTTTTTTCGATAGAAGGTCTAGTTTCGCTGGAAATCGTGAAACACCATTTTACATCCATAAAAGTTCACCCCATTTCAACTTTAACTTATTTTTTCCTTGTTGGTTGCGCTATATTTCCTTCCTTTTCCAACAGTTTTTATGTTATTATTTTTTCTTTTTTTTCTTCTTAAAAGATATCTGCACTGGCCTATAGCTGTACCCTGTGGTATTAAGGAGGCATTTATTATGCAGGATAAAAACTACGATCCCTGATTTTTCTATATTTAAAATATTTCCTGGAGTGATAGACTCTTTTTACTTTTATTAGGTGGGATATTTGTGCGGATGGAGATAAAGAATGCGGACTCATGGGGCTGGCGTACGTGGCGGCCGCCTGCACAAATGAGCAGCCCTGTGCCATTAACGAGGACGGGGGATTGCAGCTAGCCATCGTCGTTACCCACGAGATGGGACATATGTACGTATGTATATGTTTTCTATTTATTTGTGTTTGCTTTCTTTTAAAGTCGGCTCGTTGAAAGTGGGATTACGTGTCGGTATGAAATAATTGCTCCCAGGTTGCCTTGGGTGGCAAAAATGTAAATAAACAACAGACATAAACTTGGTATTGTAGCTGGGGGAATTGATGTGAAATGTGAGACTGGACGAAAAATAATAGCTGTAATAAAATATACAGTGTGTTCGCGGATAGGGTGCTGTGTGTAGATAATCTACATAAAGGATTTATTAATTAGTGGACTGTATGTTAAATTAATTGGTCTTTGTTTTCTTACACTATATATTTACAATTTATACACTTGATATCACAATTGATTAATACTAACTTAAACGTTACACTATACACAATTGGATGCCAATAAGGCAGGGCACAATTTAATTAACACTAATATGATGCCACAAAGGCAGAGCACAATATATAAAAATTAACTTATTAAAACAATGCTCAATGGCAGCACTGTAAATATAGGTATATGTGACCTATGTGAAATAATGCTTACGTAAGACTGAGGGTGAGTTGAGGGTGTTAAACAGATACACTTAACTTACGGTACCAACCATGTGGACAAAAAATATGCATATGTTGCCAATACAGGGGCATAGTAAAAATTACATAATATCTGTTTATTATTAATTGATTATAATTATAATTTGTTGGATATGTTTCCAACACTGTGGTTAGTGTTAACCACAGATTTAATAAAATAAAATTAAATATCTTGAATTATCATATATTGCAAATGTATAATACAATAATATAATATTGTTTCAAGTTAAAACAAACAGTAAATTAAAAATTATTAATTTTTTGTCAGAATATAATTCTTGAAGTATTTTCTATTTTCTTTCTTGGTTACCGCTTTTCATCTCTTTTTGGGGACCTCTATATGAAATGTACATGTAGCTTCTATCTTAAAATGAGTACGCTACATATACCCCTCTGCCAAAAGAAAAATTACCCCAAGCAATCAATAACAAAATGAACACGTTTAGGTAAAGGAGTAAAAGTTTGATCCACCTCCTCAGTCAACAAATAAGCGGGTTTAACTCTGTCAAGACTGACAGTGACAGCTTTACCCCGTTTAAGGATAGTCATAATCTTATCAGTTCGAGAAACTACCTCAAAAGGCCCATCAAATAAAGGTGAAAACTTAGATTTCAATCGAGCTTCTCGAAGGAAAACGTATGTACAATTGTTAATATCAGAGCTGATAAAAGATTTTTGACAAAATTGACGTTTTGAGGCAGTAAATTGTAAATTATCAAAATATTCACGTAATTTAACAATAAAATTAGAAACTTGTGGGTCAAAATTTGATTTAATGAAATATTCTCCGGAGAGGCGTAACGTTTGACCGTAAACTAGTTCTGCTGATGAGTAACGCAAATCAGTTTTAGGCATAGCTCTCAAACCCAACAAAATGATAGGGAGTTCTTCGTACCAATGTGATGTATTTACTCTGGCTAATAATGTGGTTTTTAGGGTTCGATGGAATCGTTCAACCATACCATTACTCTGAGGGTGATAACTAGTTGTGCGAATCCGGTGAAAACCTAAAAACTTTGAAAATTCCGAAAATAGAGTTGACTCAAATTGCACTCCTTGGTCTGTTGTTATGTCTAGTGGAACACCGAAACGACATACGTAGTTTTCAAAAAGAGCCCTAGCGACTGTTTCTGCTGTAATGTCTACGAGTGGATATGCTTCTGGCCAGCGGGTGTATCTTTCAACAACTGTCAATATATAAGAATTACCATGCGAAGGAGGTAAAGGTCCTACAATATCAATATGAATGTGTTCAAAACGGCCTTTGGGTATCTCAAAATCACCTATAGGTGTCTTAGTATGACGGATGACTTTTGAAGTTTGACAGTTGATACAGGTTTTTGTCCATAAATTACAATCAGAATTCATCCTGTTCCAGAAATACTTAGTGGTTATCAATTTTTTAGTTGCTTTAATGCCAGCATGAGTTAAATTATGAAAAATATTGAAAACTGCTCGACGTAAACATTTTGGTACGTAAGGACGACATCTATTACGTGAAACATCGCACCAAATTAAAAAATGTGAATCCGAAAAGGTAATTTGTTTTAACAAATAGCTTATTTTACTGTGTTTATTATTCACCTTTTGATTGTTTAATAAAGAAATAAGTTGATCATCATCATCTTGGGTAGTTTTTAATATTGCTAAATTAAAACTGGAAGAGTTTAACGAGTCTATGATGTCTGAAGTATTTCGTTCCAAAACGTTAACGTCATCAATCCGTGACATAGTATCTGCGACAATATTAGCATGACCTGGAATGTGTCGTAAATCGTTTGTAAATTGTAAAATAAATTCCAAATGTCTGATCTGTCGAGGTGAACGGTCTGCTTTTGACGATAAAGCGTAAACCAACAGTTTAACAAGTAAAAACGCGGCCTTCCAATATATGTCTAAAATGTTTAATTGAAGTGAAAAGTGACAGTAACTCTCTGTCAAAAACAGAATATCGTTTTTGCGCATCTGTCAGTTTTCGAGAAAAGAAACCTAACGGAGAAGTAGAATTATGAAATGTCTGTTCTAACACCGAACCCATTGATACACTAGAACAATCCACAGTTAATGAAAGTGTCACTCCTTCCAAACAACTAGGGTGAGCTAAAACTGTGGCATTTATTAAAGCTTGCTTAGCTTTCTCAAAACTAGCAGAACAATCCAATGGCCAGAAATTAATAACTTTACTTTTATCACGCAACATTCTAGCATTCAACAAATGTAAAGGATTCAAAATTTCTGAAAAATTAGGGACAAATCTATGATAAAAATTAATCGTACCGATGAAACGTTGAAGTTGTTTAATAGTAGATGGTTGAGGAATATTAATAATAACTTCAACTCTCTCTTTAGATGGCACAATACCTTCTGGACTAATATAGTGTCCCAAAAAGGTCAAACCACTAGTGCCAAAAACACATTTAGTTGGTTTGATATTGATTCCATAGTCATTAAGGCGTTCAAAGATTAAGCGTAAATGTTCCAAATGTTGTGTATGATCCGAGCTCGCTACAAGAATATCATCAAGATACACGAAAACAAATTTCAAGTTAGAAAAAATTTCATTCATAAATCTTTGGAATGTCTGACCAGCATTTCTCAAACCAAAGGGCATTCGCATAAATTCGAATAAGCCGAAAGGTGTTGTGATTGCTGTCTTATAAATGTCACACTCGGCGACAGGTATCTGATGATAAGCACGAATCAAATCGATTTTCGAAAATACTTTACAACCAAATAAATGAGCATTAAAATCTTGTATGTGTGGTAAGGGGTACCTATCAGGAACTGTTACAGCGTTTAACTGTCGGTAGTCACCACACGGACGCCAGTCATTGGGTTCCTTTTTTGCAACCATATGTAGTGGAGTAGCGACAGATGAAGAAGATGCTCTACAAATCCCTAATTCTACCATATGGGCGAATTCCTCCTTAGCAATATCAAATTTCACTGCATCCAATCTACGTGGACGGTTAAAAGGTAAATGACCCTCAGTCACAATAAAATGTTGAACAGTATGTTTTACAGGTAAAAAATAATCTGGTGTTCCCACCAATTGCGGAAAATCATGCAATAATGCCGTATATTGGTCTTCAAAAGAAAATAACCTCGTGGAAATGACAGAACTAGTTTCGGCGTAACAATTCACTGACAAACTTGTCTTGTTATCGATCAAAATATTGTTCTTCAAGTCGACAATTAAACCAAAATGTGCCAAAAAATCTGCACCAATAATCGGGATCTGTATGTCAGCTATATTAAATATGAAAGTAAACACACGACGTAATCCCAAATTAACTTTCAAAAGTTTCTTACCGTAGGTGTAAACAATTCCACCGTTAGCCGTGGTAAGAACTAAATCCTTGTTTACCTTTAAATCTGTAAAAGCATTTCTCGGTATAACCGACAAATCTGCTCCGGTATCAATCAAAAAGCGAAAATTATTTGATACATCAAAAATAAAAAGGCGACGTCTGCTGTCAAGCTCTCTAGTGTCAGCAGACATGAAAATAGAACTGTCTGGTTTTTTTAAATTATTTGATTTATTTGATTTATTATCCAATAATGGAACGTTATAAAAAGTACACCAAGGACCGCCGCACATATATGCTCGGTCTTTATATACTTGATGATAATAGCAAATTGTGTTGCATGTAGGATCAAAATTATTTCGATTATTAGAAAATCGTGAATGTGAACGACGTCGGTTATGACAATTAGTACAACGTGTCTCATTTAGAGACGTGGAAGGACGAATCGTATCATTCGAAGATTGTAAAGTAGACAATTGTGATTCAAGTGATTGTTGTCTTTGTAAAACTTGATTTAAAGTCAATTGGAAACTTGTAGAAAAGTTATTAAAAGTAGTTAAAAGGTCTGATAATGTTGTGGGCGGAAACGTGTCAGGGATTGAAACAGGCAAAGCAGAAAAATTAGATTGAACTGGAGTCTGACAAGATTCCCAAACTTTATCAGCTATGTCGAGAACTACTTGCAAATCTGACTTTCCCGAAGCAGTCAAGGCAATATAAATTGTTTTCGGTAAACGTCGTTTCCACAAATTCATTAGCAAATCCTGACTCACCATGTGCGAACCGCCAACAACACTTAACATAGAACGATAAAAATCTGAAGGCTTCCTGGTTCCAATTTCTGAACCGGTTAATAAATCTTCAAGTCTTTTCTCTTCACTGGAGGAAAGGCGTGAAATTACAATAGTTTTCAAATTACCATACAAATCTCGCTCTGGAGGATTAATGATAACATCGTAAATATTATTGATTATCTCCAAGGGTAAATGGGCAACAATTAGGTCGTATTTTTTACGATCAGAGGTTATTCTCGAAACATTAAATTGTGCCTCAACTTGCATGAACCATATCAATGGATTTGACATCCAAAAAGGGGGTAATTTGACAGACGTTACACATTGTTGATTAACAGCCAGGGATTCGATTAACTCGACAGTTGTCTGAGGTGGATCAACCATTATTAATATCACAAATTGACAGACGTAGGAAAAAAAAATAAAAATATTGATTGCTTAGCAAATCTTTAAGTAATGGTGAGTAATATATGCAACGTACTCACTTGGCCTCGCAAATAACACTTAGCATCAATGCTAATAAAAACAACTCTCAGACTGCCAATTCGGAGGGATCCAAAACTATAAATTCAGCTATAAATTTCAGACGAGACTTCCTCTGCGCCGGGCACCAAAATGCTCCAACTGGTCAATGGTCTAGACGAAACCACGCCAATTGTATCACGTCGGGGTCACCAATTGTGGTTAGGTGTTAACCACAGATTTAATAAAATAAAATTAAATATCTTGAATTATCATATATTGCAAATGTATAATACAATAATATAATATTGTTTCAAGTTAAAACAAACAGTAAATTAAAAATTATTAATTTTTTGTCAGAATATTATTCTTGAAGTATTTTCTATTTTCTTTCTGGGTTACCGCTTTTCATTTCTTTTTGGGGAGCTCTATATGAAATGTACATGTAGCTTCTATCTTAAAATGAGTACGCTACAGGTGCCAACCCTTTTGTAACTCTCTTATTGTTGGTTATTCGAGAAAATATTTTGCTCTGTTAAAATTTTTCCTTATCCTGGTCATGCGCATGGATCAGATTTGTGATCCAATATACAAGGTACTCAATAGCATAAAATATATAAGAGTGATACTGAACAAAGGACCCCGTAGAAACCTTATGAAAATTGACTCTAAATCAAAATGTCTGAAACTGAGATATATTGTTACGTGTTTTCCACCCTTTAGGAAACACCCTGTATGAATCCGTAGGTTCTAAATAATTTTAACAAGGGATAAACCACTAACACTTTATTTAATAATTTACTGATTACACAAACTAACTTTTAAAATCTTTATATTTACACTTCGAATTTATAACCTCACTTTCGCTATTAACTTCCCTTTAGTAAAACTTCCCCCTCTGCGCCGGAAATCGCGTCTTATATACTCTGAAATTGCCTCTAGATCCATCCAGAAACAATCAAGAATCTTCTCCACAGTCTAGAAAACTCTGTCTCATTCGACAAGTCTCTAGTCACTATTAGGCATAGGACCATCAATCTCCAGTTTCAAGGGGGTGTAAACATAACACTGCCCCCTCCTTAAGCCTGATCCTCCCGGTCAGGCAATTCAGAATCTGTTTATCGAAATGCACGATCTTCATACTGGACTTTCTGCTTTGCTGAATCCGCTAGACGACATAATTAATTCGGGTAGTAACAGTGTACGGTACATCCCAAGGTGATTTCGGTGACTTTCCTTTCCTGCGGGTTGTACAGCCAAACCAGCTCTCCCACCTCGATGAACCCATTTGAAGTACCCTTCTGTTCGTATCGAGCCTTCATTCGGTCACTGGCTGGTGATGGCTCCGCTATACCGTTAGCCAACCTCTTGAAAGGAGCTCCGGCGTTGAACCCTTCACTCTTACTTCCAGTCTGTGGTTCCTTACTGGCTGCACAAATCTTGCATTTGCGACACCAAGCCTCCACATCCTGACGACTTTTTATCCAATAAAATCATTCTCGCATTTTCTTCAGGGTCTTGTTAACACCGAAGTGTCCATCGGACGTTTCATTGTGCACTTGCTGAAGCACCTTCGCTACTCGACAACTGGGAACCACTAGACGCATAACCACTTGTTTTCCATCCTGGCTTTACCATGCTCTTCGCAACAGCCCGTTCATGACTTTCAGTAAGTCCCACTGTGCCCACAGTGCCTTCAGTCCCACTCTTTTGCCTGAAACATCCTTCCATTTTCGACGTGTTCCCTTTTCTGATCAACTGATCTTGTCTTAGCGCTTCATTTTCCCTGTCATCTCGCACCTCCACCTTGACAATGTTGACTGCTTCCATGTCCTGCAGTTTATCCTCCTGATGGAAGTGTTTGCAACATTCCTTGCACCATCTTCCGGAAATATCTGCATCTTTCTGGGGTTTCATTTTATTCTCACATCCTTGTAGTAGTGGGTTTCTGTAATGATTCCATGTACTGTATAATTGGCTCTTCTTGCAAAAGTACTATTCTTTTTGTCGTATATTCCAGTAAATTACTTAACGGTACATCTGCCACAATATCGGAAATTTTGATCCCAGTTGGCCTACATTTTTGTTTAGCCTTCCAAACTTCTTTGTAGTCGGAGATACATTTTACAATTTCTTGAAATAGCTCCGCGTCCAATATCCAAATACTGTTGCTAAATCTAAAATCAGTTCTAACGCTTCTTCGGCTGGGTAATTAAAACATTTTTTTTTTCTGGAGAATAAAGGATTTTTCCAATTTTAGCTGGTTGGAGTGGACTTTTCTTTACTTCTTACAGCTGTAGGCGCAGCTTGTACAATTAAAGATGTGTCGTCTGTTTTTTCATGTGATAATTGCGCAGCTTTCCTTTTTTGTGATCTGGATGATTTTTCGGAGAATGATAGACCCGGCCGAACAGAAGAAGATGATGGCGTTGGCTCGTCGATTTCAAAAACGAAATGTCCTTTTTGTTAAGTAGCATTTTTGTTTTTAAAATAATCCCTGCGCCGAGAAGCTCGAGTCCTCCGTTAATCGATATTCCGGCACAAACGACGTAATTTTTTCCGTAGTCTCTGCTCATTAGATGAATCAATATTCCCTCCTAACGTATTTTTACGTAGTCCCTAATTGCCGAGACTTTCTCGTCTTTGCCACTCACTTCCCTGTAACTATATTTCTACAAGTTCTTCGTTCTTGAAACGATGCATACTTCTACAAAATATAATAATTTATCAAAAGTTGCAAATAGTTGCAGATAAACTATACGGAACAATAAACGCTGATAAGGATTGATTACATTGGTGTAAAATTTATCACGGCTAAACGCCACCAATTTTTTATTAATCAATTTCACCATTAGAAAATTCATGAACATCACTGTTATTTTACTGTAACCACTAATGGAAGACTTGGGATTTTTCTATTAAATTTTTAAATACTACGTACCTGCAGGACAATTAAAAAAAATACAATACAAAAATATTGAAAAACACAATAGCACACTTTCCCACTTGTCATTTACACAACGGCTTACGCTCGATAACTGAAACCTTTATTCTAAACAGCAAATTACATTACCCTAGTTATGTAAAAGGGTGGATGTAACAGACGCGCAACTATCGAAATTTGGGTACAAAAAGGTTAATTTTGAAAATGGGAAAATGGGATTTGGTCAAGAAATCCATTTTCAGAAACCATAGTGTATGGTGTGAAGAGATCGAAGCGGTCCAAAGAGTGATATAATCACTGCTACTAAGAATAGTGTTTGTTGAAGGATCATCGAAGCGATCACTGTGATTAAAAAATTACCATATGCCCATCTCTAGTACACAATGCTGCTTTATTTATATAGAAAGTGATGTCACATGTCTGTTTTGGTGTCGAATATTTAAATTGAATCTAAATTTCTCTTAAATTATTTAAAACAGTTTTCTTGCTGAAAAATTATTTCAGCTACATTATATACGAGTATTTGATATTTTTCAAGTCTCAAAAAAAGTACACACACCCTTGTATGCCATGAGTTTTAAAGATAATACATATTCGGACTTTTATTATAATTATCTGCTAATGATGCAAACACGATTGGCGAAATGCGCGCCGAGTAATGCATTAAAGCGTAGTGTCAAGTAACATTGGTGGAAATTACTTTAAATGAAAGCAGAAAATATTCTATTCAATTATGAATCGTTTCTTTTCAGAATGGGTTGTTCCCACGATAAAGAAGGTGAATCATCTTGCGCGGCTCAAGACAAAGACGAATCATACTTCATAATGGCACCTTACGTCCACTTGTATACCATTAAATGGTCAACTTGTAGCAGAGCATTTATAACGGCTTTATTTGAGTAAGTTAAATTAAATTGAACTCTTATTGCACATAAATTATATATAGGCGGGACAAATTAGATTTTGAACTGATGTCCTTTTAAACATTACAATTTTTTGCTTAAAAATAGGTGAAAAATTCATAAATAACAAGCCTGGGGACTTTATAGTTTCTAAGGCACAGAAGATGTTTTTTTATTGCAAAATAGAAAACGGAATCCTGTTTTTTTTTTAGTTTTTCTTAAATATCTCGTGAAATAATCCTAATCGACTCGAGGTATGTGGATCAAATTTGTTCCTAAGAATATTTTCTACAAGGAGCTGTTTCAAAAATTCGCAAAACTTGTTTACCATTTTAAAATTAGCCACAAAGGTGAAAGAAATGAGCCTAAATAGTGCTCCAAAGTTGAAAATTAGAAGTGCTGCCGGTATTGTTTTGATTTTTTGTAAATAAATAATTAATTTTTTTATAAAAAAATCTGAATTCAGGTACATTCGAAGATACTGGTAAATTCAACGGTTTTGTGTTGATTCTTTTTTTTTTGTCGAAGATTTCAATTTTCAACTTTGGAGATTTGCGATAGGTTGCCATTTTGTATGGGAGAGTCGAGATTACGCACACTATTTAGGCATCCCAAGAGCTATCCTATCCCAAGATATTATCGAGTTTCGGTGACAGTTACTTTAGTTATTGTAATTTGAAAATCTTTTATTATTTTCACCTTTGCTGCTAGTTTTACAATAGTAAACAAGAATTTCGTTTTCCGAAAAGTGACCTCTATGTACTAAGGTGATATGACACCGTACGGCTTTTATCAAATTCGATTTTTATATTAACAAGGATGAATTTTTTTGCTATGCAGTACAAATCGGTTGGACCATGGGATGACAAACGCAAGATCAACCCCCGTGCTAGACTTCTATCAAGGGTGGGAATTTGACACCACATAAATCTTGATTATTTTAATACTGTTTTATATAATAAAAATTTTTATTACAATGCCGTACATTTTAGTTGGTACATGTGTCTGGAAAATTGAATTTTCCGTCCCAAAGTGAGGTTTCTGAATAAAAAATTATTGTAAGACTTTATTACATTTGAGCAATACTTGATATTCTAATTATTCTAAACCTATTATTCAAAATTAATGGATCTGAAATGTAAAATGATTTTCCGAAAATTTTCCGCTATATTATGTCGAAACAGTGCGTAAATAAATCATACTTTATAAAAATAAATATTTATCGATATATTTTATGACTTAAATAAAAGATGAAATAGAAAAGCTGCTTGGCCAAAACACTTGAGTCTCTAAGGCCAAATATCTAGAGAGAGAAAAAAGAAAAGCTGCTGAAAAATATTATTTTTTATGTACTTGGAACAAAGGTGATTCATTAAAAAAAGGAGAGCATCTTGTCTACTTTCACATCCCCACTTCTCTATCTAGGTCTGTTATCCATATACATTTATTTCCAGAATAAACTGCCGGGTACTCACATGTACAACGACAAAATCACAATACACACAATAATATCACAGTGAGACTGTAAATCTCCTCCTGGTGTTATAAACTCGTTATAAAAAATGCGTCGGCAAAATTAGTTGCCCGTGACTTCCCTCACTGGTCCTTGCCACGCTATTAAGAAAAAAAACTAAAAACAGTTGTTTTTGGTGGATATTTTTTTTGGGGGAGCATCAAATTTTATTGGAATCTATTCATTTTGTACTTTTATTATAACCGCTTACACCACTATTAATGTTAATCATTAAAAAACTAGTATGTGTCGATTTCACCTGAAATTAACTATAAAAATGTATGAAATATAGTATTTTATAATTTACTGTTTAAGAAACCATCACGCGAAATTGAAAGTTTTTGTTAAATCCATTGTAATAGATCAGTAAGTAATTTATGCATATTCTTTTTATTATATGAACGACGAATTACATTTTTTAGGTTTTCCAAATGTATATTGTAAAATTGAAAATGTCGGAAAAAACGTTTGCCTAAAAATAAAGTTACAAAACATATCTACTAAAATTTTGTAGATTTCAAAGACTGTAACATAATTTTTTTCTAAAGTTTTCAAAAAGTTAATCAAGAAAAGAAAATTTTGGGTAATTTGTACACATTTTTATATAATTAATATTACATTCTATTTTAAAGTTTAAAAGTGATATATACCAATTTCCCACTTTACTTAAAAAAAAATTGTCTTTGAAATATATATTTGGTTCTAGTATTTAATTGTGACCGATCTAAAATGTACGGCATTGTGATTGTTTATCAGTTTTTGTTATTTTCAATAATATTTTGCAGACGCCGTACGGTATCTAATGACCATTAAGGGTCGTGTAAATCGCACGAGTAACGTAATCTATAGTGTCTAAAATCCCAACAATGAAAGTGTACGCCATGGACACACTTGTATTCTTTTATAGTTAAGGAAAGGAAAAACGATGTAAAGTTGAAAATCTATCCACTGTATTAAAAACTTGAGAATTTTTTAATTTGCATATTTTTAAAAAAATTTCGCTACTTTTGCAATGTCCTAATTTTATTATTGTCCATTATTTTTGTACCGCTACCAAATACAATAAAAATTCTAACCTATATTAATCCAAAAAAAATAAATGGCCGTACAGTATTAAATAAACTTACCCTGGAAAACGTAAGTTTTTCCCTTCTCGGGTGATTTTTTTATTTACATTGATAATACCGATTCTTTTTAGACAGGTTAAGTTTTTTTAAAGATTTGAAATGTCGTATAATATTTTGGAATTGATGCCGTACAGGGTCAAATCACCACCCTTGATGGAAGTCTAGGACGGGGGTTGATCTTGCGTTTGTCACTCCATGGTCCAACCGATTTGTACGGCATAGCAAGAAAATTCATCCTGAATAATATAAAAATCGAATTTGATAAAAGCCGTACGGTGTCGTATCACCTTAGTACATAGAGGTCACTTTTCGGAAATGTACGGCATAGGGCTCAAAGTGATTTATTTTTGTAGGACTACAAAAAGTATACCTTTTTAAGTGGTGTGATATGACCCCCTAAAAATTTAGCATGGGTTGTTATTTCTGAATTTTTACATATGTTTATGGATTTCAGATTCGAGAATCTTTAGCTCTAATTCGCTCTGCCTAATAGTGGAGGTCGTTACTTTACTATACTCAATCATCATGATCTATTAAAGATACTTTTTACTTTGCCAGTTTAACTTCTGCCGGTGAGTGCGTAGGAAAGGAAATTTGCAGATAGCACAATACGTATTTGAGATGTTCATATCATGAAACATATTCTTTATAGGATTTTGCAAACAGCTGAAAAAAAAGCTATGTGAGAACTAAAAGAAAAAGTATATGTAAAAATATTAATGAAATCTTTGTATTCTGGTTGTGCTAGCAAATTAACATCCTAAAATAAATTTGTCTCATTTCTTATTTGACATTCTCATTATAACACTAGCATTCAACATAGTCCCATACGGCTAAGCGGATTAAACTATACTCCGTTCACCCAAGAGATACAGCTAAGCCACCCATTTTGCTTAGACCACTGAGGGCAACAACCAGCTTCACACGCTACAAATTTATAAAAGCGGCAAAATTAAAAAATTATTGATTGGTATAATAGATTGTATATATTATTTTACATTATTTCAAGTGAGAACCAGCGAGGAGCAGTTGTTATTCAACAAATACGCTTTTGGCTCCTGAAGTGCATGTGTTTCCTGATATTCATGAAGAATTTTTAAAACGCTTCGGTCACTGCCATCTAAATTATGTATAATTAATATAGATAATAATAATAAACTCAAATGTAAACTATAATAAATATACGTTGTTAAACTAAGAATGCCTCGAGAGAAAGTACTTTGAGCATGCCTGTAATTTTTTATTTAGTAATTTATTTATAATTAATAATGCAATATAGAATACAAATTCAAGGTAAAATACAAAATTAGTAATATAATATGCTTCTTATCATTAATCGCTAAATTATAAAAATGATTTCAATATAAAAATGAGATTTACCTAATCTTATATGTATATGCATATGCTATTACTCCTCCATTTAGTGTACACCTAGACTACATATGTAGCCTGTATGTGTACCCATGACAACACTTGTTTAATGACATCGTATACACATATACATGCAGAATTAAGGGGCCGTATGCTTTGTAAGTTTGTTTAACCACCTGCCAATAATTTCGTAAATCTAACTTTGTTAGTCCTTAAGAATTCCGACACTTTATGAGAAAATAAACCTATATTGTTGAATTGTTTATAATATGTTGGTAAAACATTATAAAATTTAGGAACGTAATAAGTTATAAATCTTTGGGTTGTTGTATACCTGTTTTTAGGTATTATCACATTTAGATTATTTATTTATTTATTTATTTATTTATTGCATACACTGTTCAACAGGTAAGATACCCAATTGCAGAACAGGAATAAAGGCATACAAAGCATTAATTACATAATATACAACAATATAGAAAGAAAGTAAAATGAAGAAAAAAATTACTTAAATGTACGAACTATGAATAACTAATGATACGAAGAAAGAGAAAAAAAATAACATGGGAAATGTTTAAATATAAAAACTATATATACATATATACACATATGTGATTCAAAGCAAATTATGGAAAACAAAGACACTCACTGGTTATTTAATTTAGAACATTTTGTTTTATGTCACTAAGGCTGCAATTAAAAATATTGAAGTCGTTAGTTACATAATTTGTTAGAAGTACTGCAAATCGTATATAAAGGTGAATTATCTAGTACGTTGGTACGCGGCGTAGGTAAATAGAAAACTTGGTTATTACGAGAGGTTAATCTGGGAACGTGAAAATTAAGCTTACTAATTATTTCGGGTGCGTCAAAATCATTGTGTAGTAATTTAAACAAAAATACTTGAGAAAAGTACGTACGCGCCTATCCTCAAGAGTAGTCATAGAATATCTTTCAAGCAAGTTACTTTGCGGAAAACCAATCACTGGATAGGTACCGTCGGATTTGAAACACAGTAATTTAAGAAATCTACGTTGAACTGCCTCCAAGTTATTCTTGTGAACATCATAACTGGAACTCCAAATTAGCGATGCGTACTCAAGTTTAGATCTGACGAAGGATTGATAAAGAATTTTCAGAGTATCAGTATTAGTGAACTCTCGACTAGTACGAACGATGAATCCATGGGCTTTGGAGACTTCGGACGCAATGGTATCGATATTATCAGTGAAGGATAATTTACTATCAAAAGTTACGCCGAGGTCGCGAATTGTTATAGGTCTTTAAAGTATGACATTATCTAACCTGTAATCAAAAATAAAAGGTGATGTTTTTAAAGAAAAGGACATTACGTTACAATTACTAGGATTCATGAATAATTTATTTACTATACACCAGGTGTTTATTTTGTTGTTAAGTTTAAAACAGTCATCGATTTCATCAATTACTGTGAAAATTTTTAGATCGTCGGCATATAAAAGGTGAGGCAAATTAATTTCTTTCACTATGTCGTTAATAAATATATTAAAAAGCAAGGGTCCCAGAATAGATCCCTGGGGAACTCCAGATGTGGCGGCAAATTCGATCGATTTGAATCCATTTAATACAACGTACTGACTCCTATTCATTAAATAAGATTTAAACAAAAGGAGCAAAGAATATGAGAAGCCGATTTTTTCTAATTTATTAGGTAACAACAGGTGATCAAGTCTATCAAACGCTTTGGAGAAATCGGTATATATGACATCTACCTGCCCACGTTCATCTAAGGATTCAGAAATATATTGAGTTACACAGAATAAATTTGATGTTGTTGAACGGTCTTTCATAAGTCCATGTTGATTAATAGAGATTTTGGTGTTAATCGAATGATATATTCTATCATGAAGTAATATTTCTAAGACTTTACAGAAGTTACAAATTACAGAGATTGGTCTAAAGTTCTCAATATCTAGTTTGTTTCCCTTTTTGAAGATGGGACATACTTTGGAATATTTCCATAGGTCAGGAAATAGGCAGTTTTTTAAGATTATGTTAAAAATTAGAGTTAGAGGATATGCAAAGATGATAGCGCAATCCTTTAATAAAAAAGCTGGAATGGAATCAAGATCGGTTGTCATTTTGGGATTAATTCATTTTAGAGCCCGAATAACCTGAAAGAGTTTATGCTAACAATAGGGTTATTGTTAGGTATATCGATCTCAATGTGATGTTCCTCGATATCTAATGAGGACTCATTATAAGATTGACCGAAATAATTGAATTTAGTATATCAGAGGGATTGTTTAGTGAAGATCCCTCAAAGAACATCTCTTCAGATACACTGGCCGACCCTTTTCTACTTTTAATGAAAGCCCAACATTTATTGGGATCATTTTTTATATTGTCTTCAGAGTTTTGCACGAAATTTCTGTAGGCTAAATTGGTATCATATTTTATTTCCCTTCTGACGTTTTTGAGGTTATTGTGTATAAGTGGATCACTGGTTCTTGCATACTGTCTCCTAAGACGTTCTTTAAGGCTAATTTTTTTTATGATACTGCCATTAAACCACGGAGGATAATTATGTTTTTGCCTTGTATTATGTTCGTGTTGTATTGTGCTTAATATGTTTAATATGTTCTTGTGTTAAATATAAGAACCGATTTGATATATAAAAGTTGCAAATTAAATACATTGAATTGTTTGAATAATAGTTCGGAGGAGTATTGTTTATCTTTTCCTAAAATAATTTTGATTATATATTTTTGTGATATATTTAAAGATTCTAAATTTGTTGGATCTGTATAATACAAAAAAGAAAATTACCTACTGCCTTTGCAGTAAGTAAGTAAACTCGACGTTTTTTGTCTTAAGGTTGTCTGGGTTTTCTACGGCAGAAGCCTTACAGATATTCACAATACTTTCCTTCTCTTTAACCGAGAAATGTTTGCTTTTCCGTTTTCTCGGCGGAGAAAGGGCTTGAGCTTGATTCATAATTAATTTGACAAGAATGAATTTTTAACCTAAAATAGAAAAAGTGGTTCTGACATTTAATCAATATTATAAATCGTTTTTATTGCGTACCTTGATATACACAAATGTGCACCACAATATTGAAAAACGCCATTTTATTAGATGAATAGGAATAACACCAAATACCGACAGTTATTTCTAAAAACCATACATCAGATTTGCGGCTGAAAACGATTTGTCTCGGAGAACAAATACCTCATATATTAGCATTTTCGACGTAGTTGGTTGTAATATGGGTTTTAAAAATTCAACCAATGGAAATATTATATTCAAATTTAGCGAACATTTGTGGGGACTGGCTTAGCTGAATCTCTTGGGCGACCGGAGTATAGTATATACATGACTCCCTACGGTATGAAGATTCGGTTAAAAATGAGAACAATGTCCTAGAATTAATTTATTTACCTAGCTTTTCATAAAAAAATTTCATTCTAATGGATTACATTTTCATGAAATCTCTCATTCGGTTTCTTAGAAATGCATAGCCTTTGAAACGTTTTCGCCCTTACTTTGACCTCATCAGAAAGGCACGAAGCCACTAATAAAGATGATTCATGCGAAACCAAGACATGAACAAGTATAAGATAATTATATTTGACACTGACTGATAAAAAACAACAGATCTTCACCTGTCTATTAGCTAACTGGTGTTGGAACCTATACAGGGTCCTGCAGCTCACCTCCCGTCTTCTACTACACCTAAACGATTTATTTTAGAAAAATGATTCAAACGGGACAATAGACTGTTTGTTAGAGAGCACATTTTAAAAATATTTTTGAATATACAGGGTGTTCCAGAAATTGGTGGTGCATCAAAGTTGTATCTTTTTAAATGGAACACCCTGTAGTTTTATTGATTTTTGGGACCCCTTCGAGCTACTGTACATATCCCTAGAATATTATCAAATTTGATTTGATAGTTCCAGAGGAATAAATTAAAATCGAAAAAAAAAAATTTTTCGTCATATTTTAAAAAATTTATAAAAAATAGAAAAAACATCTTCAAATCAAAACTAAGGAACAGGTTGCTTATAATAAAAGGTTAGTTTATCCTACTATGAATATCGTAAAAATAACTTATACAGGATGTTCAAAATTCAATGCCAAACTTTTCAAAGTGTAATGCTATTTTTCTCCATTTTTTCAAATGGGACACCCTGTATATTTTTATCTCATCGGATGCAGAATTAAAAAATGAGCATATTTTTTAATTACAATTATCTCGACTATCTTAAAGGTTTCACAGATATTCGTCAAAAACTACTACAAATCGCAAAATTATTATCTAATAGTTTTACTTAACATTTTTCAAATCAATAACTAGAACTTATGTTCAATATGTCTTCCGTTCTCTTGGAGGCACAAACGAAGGCGGGTATGAAATGATCTTGCTACTCTTCCTGATAGGTCGGGTGTAATGTTTTGAAATGCGTTCCTGATTCTTTGCTGCATGTTTTCTGGTGTGGTTGGAGGTTCCTGATAAACGATTTCCTTAACGTAGCCCCACAAAAAGAAATCCAATTTAGTGAGGTCGGGTGATCGGGGCGGCCAATTACATGGCCCTCCTCTTCCAATCCACCGGTTTGGAAAGGTTGTATTGAGATGGTCCCTGACTTGTAATGAATAATGTGCTGGGGCTCCGTCGTGTTGCAGCCACATTGCATCTCTCAAAGGTATTGGTAAATTTTGACATAAATTTGGCAATTGATTTTGCAAAAAATCAAGATACATAGCACCATTCAAATGTCCGTTAAAAAAGTGAGGACCAATAACATTTTCACCAATAATTCCCCCCCCCACACATTTATTGACCATCTGTGTTGTTGGTCAACCTGCCTAAAAATCCTTGGGTTGTGGTCGGAATAGTAATGAAAGTTATGGCGATTCACAAATCCGTTTTTATGAAATGTGGCCTCATCAGAAAACAAAACCTTATCAAAAAACTCACAATTTATCCTAATTTTAGCTTGCGCCCAATTGCAAAATTCGACACGTTGCTCAAAATCTGCATCGAAGAGTTGTTGATGAAACTGGATATGGTAGGGATGAAAACGGTTGTCCTTTAAAATTCGTTGAACGGTTCTCTCACTTACACCTACGGCATCACCGACTGCTTTTTGACTAACGAAAGGGTTTTCCGTAACAGATAATAGCACAGACAATTCATTTTCTTCATTTCGAGCGGGTCTATTTCTAACTGGTTTTGTATAGTCTACATGTCCCGTTTGTACAAATCTCTCTAATAAGTTGTTCAGGCTTCTTTTGTCTGGATGTCTCCGTTCCGGATAACGCTGTGCGTAAACTCGACTTGCCAAAAAACAGTTTCTTTCTGATTCTCCTAATATGAAAATCATATCTACTAGCTCTTCTCTGCTGTACTCCATCACAAAAAATGCTTAAAACTTGTAAATTACTAATACGTAATTTAAAATATTGACATATGTCTATTTGTATGACAGTTTGTAAGCAAATTTGTTTTCATGGCTATCTACTAAATTACCTTATTATAGTTAAGAAACAACAGGAATATGATTTCTGTTTACTCCCCTTCATTTACGCCTTCAAGAGGAGAACTGCATAGACAGTTATATGAGAAACTGTCTAATTTAGGTATTTGCTTATTTAATAACATTAGAGGAGCTAAATGATAAAACGGAACACATATTGAACATAAGTTCTAGTTATTGATTTGAAAAATGTTAAGTAAAACTATTAGATAATAATTTTACGATTTGTAGTAGTTTTTGACGAATATCTGTGAAACCTTTAAGATAGTCGAGATAATTGTAATTAAAAAATATGCTCATTTTTTAATTCTGCATCCGATGAGATAAAAATATACAGGGTGTCCCATTTGAAAAAATGGAGAAAAATAGCATTACATTTTGAAAAGTTTGGCATTGAATTTTGAACATCCTGTATAAGTTATTTTTACGATATTCATAGTAGGATAAACTAACCTTTTATTATAAGCAACCTGTTCCTTAGTTTTGGTTTGAAGATGTTTCTTATATTTTTTATAAATTTTTTAAAATATGACGAAAAAAATTTTTTTTTCGATTTTAATTTATTCCTCTGGAACTGTCAAATCAAATTTGATAATATTCTAGGGATATGTACAGTAGCTCGAAAGGGTCCCAAAAATCAATAAAACTACAGGGTGTTCCATTTAAAAAGATACAACTTTGATGCACCACCAATTTCTGGAACACCCTGTATATTCAAAAATATTTTAAAAATGTGCTCTCTAACAAACAGTCTATTGTCCCGTTTGAATCATTTTTCTAAAATAAATCGTTTAGGTGTAGTAGAAGACGGGAGGTGAGCTGCAGGACCCTGTATACTCTATGCATGTTTAAAAATTAATTATTTATTATTTGTTTGCTTATAGTAATGAAACATAAGCATCATTATGAGTGGCTTGGGGCCTTTCTGATGAGCTCAGAATAAGGACGAAAAACTTTTCAAAGTCTAAGAATTTCCAAGAAACTGAATGAGAGATTTCATGAAAAGGTAATCCATTAGAATGAAAAATTTTTAAAACAAGGTAGGTAAATAAATTAATCTTAAGACTTTGTTCTCATTTTTAACTGAATCTTCAATCAGTAGGGGGTCATGTAGATACTAGTTTAATCTACTTAGCCGTAGGGGACTATGTTGGATGCTAGTTTTATAATGGGAATGTCAAATAAGAAATTGTACAAATTTATTTTAGGATTTTAATTTGCTAGCACAACCAGAATTAAAGTTATCGAAAGAATGCAAAGATTAATATTCTTACATACAGTTTTTCTTTTAGTTCTCACATAGCTTTTTTCCCGCTGATTGCAAAATCCTATGAAGAATATGTTTCATTACTATAAGCAAACAAGTAATAAATAATTCGTTCATGTCAAATCTTAATTTGCTCAGAACGTTTTAATTCCTTCTAAATATGTCCCAAAAACAACTTGCCTTAGACGATTTTATGACTCTGATTTTTGTATCTTAAATAGCATTCAAATAGATTCTTATTATGATGCAAATATTATTAAATCAGCTTTTCTCAACACAAAACCTTGTTTCTTGAAAATTGATTGTTTCTAATATTTCTTGAGACGTCTTGAATATATTTATTTATATTGATAGAATAGGTAATCACAACAGATTCATATTTCCAAGCACCGGATTCGTACTACCGTGGCTAAAGAAGTTTCACTTAAATATTAATGTTACAGAAATGGGCTCGGAGAATGCCTTAATGACCCACCGCAAACATCTCTATATAGATTTAGAAACGCTATGCCAGGTACCATTTATGATGCTCAGGCTCAGTGTGAATTCAGCTTCCCAGGATCTACCTTGTGTGTATTGGATCAGACGGCATTCTGCGAAATGCTTCTATGCAGGGTGGATCCTATGAGCTGTATGAGTAACGAGGAGCCTCCTGCTGATGGCACCAAATGTGGGCAAAATAAGGTAAGGTAAAAAGGTCGCGTATGTTTTTTTAAAATTTTGGAATATGAAATTATACTTCCACATTTCTTTATTGCTCACACTGCATTGTTAAACAAAAAAAAATCACAGACCTTGCATTTTACGCAAGTACCACAGGAACGCCAAAATAACTAAAATCTCTAACTTGAGTGCTAATGAGTGGATTTTGATAAATGTGTTTGTATATGACGTTAATTAAAAAGTTG
The DNA here is from genome assembly GCA_963583905.1 of Stenurella melanura. Taxonomy (NCBI): domain Eukaryota; kingdom Metazoa; phylum Arthropoda; class Insecta; order Coleoptera; family Cerambycidae; genus Stenurella; species Stenurella melanura. Next base: position 14,815,102 of record OY757317.1, read on the forward strand.
AAAGAAGATTAGAAAATGATCGGAAGGGCTAGACAACATTCCTCTTATCGCTGGTTCTGTAACTTGTAGAAATGAAATGAAAAAAAACTATATTTACCTTTCATGGCCCAAAATGAGATGTTTTTACCATTGTAAATTTTTTCGATATGGCGATTCGAAAATTTCTAAAAAGGGGGAGAGGAGTCGTGAATGTTGAAAAATTGAAAAAATCAAGTGAATGTATCATCGAAATACAACACTTCTTTATGTTACGTCACTACCTGGCCCTAGAAAAATTAACAAAGGTATCACCGGTTAAGGTGATCACCAACAGCAATTCAACCAACACACAACTAGCGACGGCGAACGGCTAGCTGATCTAGTGCGTGGCTGGGATTTCGTGGGTTCAATTAATATATTTTTTTTAAATCAGCCGGAGGCTGAACCAATATTTTTGTGATATCTTACTAAGTCAGTTTATTCCAACACTCAGAGGTAGCTTAAAATGATGTAAATAATACGGGCGCCATCCACAGAAAAATTTAAGAGTTACACTGCTACCCCTGTGATAGTGAAACCAACCGCCGTGGAAAGATTTGATCTTATGACGGACAGACAAACAGAAAAAACGAAAAATTTTACCATAAAAGATACATATTTATTAATAACGTTAGAAAAATCATCAAATAAAAATATTAAGTAATATTATCACAATTCCCAAAAGAAAATATTTATAGCTTAATTAATTTATCATTAAAAGAAAAGAAATACTTTATGCGATGAAAGTTATACAATAAATGTTACACAAAAAAATTATTGAAATTCTGAGAATCTCACCAAGCCTCCTGACGATGGATAGATAGTGGATGAGGGCTCCTGGTGAGTTCTGGTAGCTTTTCCTAATAGCCTCTCCGAACACAGACGGCCCCTCGACGTGGTTTGACGTCTTGCTAACCTGTATAATGCTAGGGTTTTGCTGTTGGTTTGAATTGACTGGACTAAACTGGACTTGACTAAATGGAATTTGACTAGACTGTGAATGCTGAACTTGACTAAACTGTGTTTGACTGGACTATCTCTCTTATGAAATCCAGCAGGCACTTAACCATCAAACGAAAGCGATTTTCCTTTTGTAAATTATGTAGATAAATTATTGATGAATTATTTAAATTATCTAAATTATGTAGGTAAGTTATAGAAAACTTATTTAAATTATCTAACTTTACGTAGATAAGTTATTTAGGTAAGTTATTTGGGTAAGTTATTTGGCAGCAAAACTCTACGTTTGGGAAGAAGAAAAAATGTTATCAGCATGTGTTTCAGAATTATGGTTATGTTTAGTTAGCAGAAGTGAAAAAATGACTGAAGGCCGCTAAATACTATTGAGAGGAATTAATTAAATAAATTTAATTACCTTTTATTAGATAGATCACTAAGAGAAAATTTGATAATAGCAGAAGAGACACACCTCATCAGTGAATAAATATCAAAAACTTTAAGTCTAAGTATATGCTGGTACAGAATTGGCTATAGAAATGGCCTATTATGCTAGCAGCCAGCTAATAAAAGAGATATCCCCTCTCAAGTCTCAATTAACATATTATTACCATATTTCATAAACTAAATGTTACTAAGTATTTGGGTCCGCGTTCTATGCAACCCACAATACTTCCTGCAGTATATTTGGTTTAAGCAATAATTAAGAAATAGTTGATGTGGAATATAGATATATCTACTATTCGATTGAAGCCTCTGTGTTCTACGAGAGCTGTTAGCAAAAACTGGAATACAAAAAGAGTTAAATGGTTGAAACATGAAAATATGATAACTGTGTACATTCCTAAATTTAAACAGATTACCTATGATAATTTAATGTCTGGGGTTTTAGTTACTAGAGTATGGTAAATACCTGTACCTATTTCTCAAAAATTACGTTTAGTTTATTAGAATTTAATAAAATTACTGAAAATTGTCAGATGTACGCAATATTTATTTGCAACTTTTCTGCGTGTTGACCGAGTTCTTTCGGATAAACATGAATACCTTCCCCTTTCTTTGAAATTGTAGTTTGCCAAAATTTAGTTTATTATCAGCGTTCGTTGGGGTAACATCGTCAATTGTTGTTCCCATCCAATGTTCTATATCTCACGTCGCCACCGTACTGGACTTCCACTCCTCATGCATTTTAATAGTTGTAAGATTTGTACCAGCATCAGCAAGCAAGCTAGCCGAAGACTGGTGAAAACAGTGTCCTGGATACAAGCGAAGATCAGCAATTTTTCTAATTCTTTGAGACTTCCTGCCACATGCATTTTTTCTTTTTAACCGGTGCTCGAGAAATCTACAAAATATCAGAATTAACCAGTATGTTACTGGTAAATAACCTCTACGCCTGTGACTTTTACGTCAAAGGATCAGTTAGAGGTTGCGTTTTTTTAACAAATATCACAAATAAGTATAAAAACTTGAAATTATATATTTCGCCGACGTTTCGGAAATCTAATATGATTCCTTTTTCAAGTCTTTTTTTGAAAAACCTTTTTTGCTGTGCATTGTAAATACACAGCTTTAATAAGGTTTGTTATATTCAATATCCATAGATACTTACTATTTACATATAGTACAGTCAATGAAGGTAAAAATAAGCTATTCAGTTTCAGTTTTCAGTTTATTGATATTTAAGTACAATTTTACGACACTATATTTATGTACAATTTTATATTAAATTTTAATATGTATTATTTGAACGTACAATACTAATTTTCCCTCTATGACCTGCCTAAACTATAAAAGTTTGTTTGCAGTATCATAGAGGATAAAAGGAACAATTTAATAATTTAATAGTTTTTTTTGAGGGTATTGAGGACTGTTTAAGATATTGTAATGGATGCAATAATTATATTTATTTACTTTTCTGATAAAAAAGGGGAGATTTTATGTTTTTCTCTCATTTTCACTATAGTGACAGACTAAGAGAAACGTAGTTGTTGTGACAGTAGATGTATTTAGAGGTTGGATATATTGCACTAGTAGTACATTTTTTTAATGATTTCAAAGTTTTCAGTAATAAATTTTTTTATGTTATTCTAAAATTTTGTTTTATTTTTAATTTCCTTTAAATTTCTTGGAAGCATATTATATAACTTTGGTCCGTAGTAAAATATAAATCGTTGGGTATGGCTTTTGATACACAATGGTAAAGTGACAGAAATCTTTCGTTCTTGTTGCATAATTATGGGGTAGCTTTGACATCTTTGAAGTGTTATTTAATGACCATTTTACTTCCGAAATCTTTCAACCGTCATCGATTTTTCTAAAAATTTGGGAGCAGGCTTATTTTACCCTTATCTTCAAAAGAGACATTGTGCGGAATTGCGCTTTTTGCGTTTTAGGGGTGAAATCAACCCCTTTTGTGAAGAATTGAAAAAAATGCTAATTTAAGCATTCTATCAATGGAATCTTACTTAGTTATGTAGAATGAATATTCTTTAACATTTTGAGGCATGATTTATGATTTCCATAAAATTTTCAACCTTTAAAAACTACCCCGTAAAGTCGTAAATCAGGAAAAAATATTTTTTTTTGCCTCTCTGTCATGTGAAATCGCATATTAACGAAAGAAAGAATTGTTTAGTGCTCATTATATATAATTTATTTATGAATTGTAAGTTTTCAACCCTTAAAAACTACCCCTTCTCCTAAAATTAAAGAAACAAATATTTTTTAGCAGATTTAACTGTTTCAATTTTGGGTTTCCAATAAAAGATAAATAAAAATGGATTCTACTGAATATTCATAAGTTTATTAATTAATTTATTTATCAATTTGTTGTTTAATTTCAACCCCTAGAAGCCACCCCTAACTTTAGAATCAATTAAAAACAATTTTTTAGCAGCTTTATTAGCTTTAGTTTTCCAGAATCGTTTTCACTGCTCATGATATATTTTGTTTTATTTATTTACTTCTAATTTTCAACCCCCAAAATTACCCTTTTTGTATAAATTGGGGAAAAATCATTTTCTTAAGATTTTAAAGCATTTTACCAGTGTATACGTACGTATACACGATATTAATAGGTACAAATTGCTTACAAATTTCTCTGAAAAAATGAAATTGGTTTTTTGACGATATCTCCGTCAATTTTTATGCTATTGAGCCCATCTAAAAACCATTTTAAAGGTAATTTGATGAACTACAAGACTAAGGACTTTTTGGAGGTACGGCACCCTTAGATTTTGAAAGGTAAAGGGTTAAAGGGCTCAGAACAACTGTTACTAATACGTCGGTATTATCTTCATTATTTTTCATCGTATTAAAATTTGAAAAAAAAACAAAATTTTTATTGAAAAAGAATCTATATTTTTGTCTTGTATTAAATTTTACGTATCTATCACCCTTTCGAAGTTATTTAAAAAAAAAAAATGTTTTTAGAAAAATTCAAAAAACACGTTAAAATTAAAATTAACGTTTTTCAAAAGGCATGCATTTTAAATCAGTTAAACTTTTTGAGCATATGAATAACACTAAAATAAAACATATTGTAGGAGGAAAATGATGCATTTCAATTCTGGTGGTCGTGAGGCTAATTTTACTGTTCATTTTTTCTTAAAAAAGTTGAGTAGTCAATCTTTTTAGCATTGTATCTCGCTTAAATGCAATCGACTTTTTACAGTACTAATTATAAATGTCTTTTCAAGCACTACAAAAATTGTTATTAGCATTATACCCCTAGAGTCGATTATTTTTCCGTTATTTCAAGTTGAATGCGCCGATTCGAGCACTCTCAAAAAAAATAGTTTCCTTTCGTCAACCATATCTCCCTTTATATTACACCTAGGATATTTCTTAAAAAATGAATCTCTTTGCTTTTTTATAAGCTACAATTATGCTCCTTACACTTTTTTTCATTAGACGCATAATTTTCGAGTTATTCGTAAAACACCGTTGAAAAAAGTGTCATTTTTTAATGAAAATGGCGAGTTTTCAATCACGAATAACTTAAAAAGCATGGAGTTTTCGAAAAAACTTCATAGAACATTTTTTGCTTAGAATTAGGTTCTCTATCGACTTCCGGGGTTACTTTGGCCATAAAAATTTTAGCCCCCAAGAAGGGGTGGCATCCACCCCCAGGGTAAAGGCGCAAGTTGGCACCCTGCCACTTTTGGTATCTGACGCATACACTAACTTTTCCCAAATTTTCACGCTGGCGGTTGAAAGATTTCGAAAGCAAAAGCCTTCATAGACTGTACTAATAGAACTGTGGATATAGTTAACAGTTTTTTTAATTTTTATGCAAATTGTTGTGAAGTTCTTCTTTTAACATTGGCAACCAGGTTGTACAGACATCTACGGAACAATTCGACACGCATTTATCCTCATTCAATAATATTATCGCTGATTCTTTAATTTTTTTTCTTTGCTTTCCGCCACTTTTGTTAAAATTCTTGCCGAGTCCCAGTTTATTCTATGTCCGTTCTCCAAAGCGTGTTCGCAGATCTTGGACCTCCATTTTTTCTGATATAATGTTCGCCCAATCTTACACTAAACGGTCTGGATGACTCATCCACGTAATGTGTGTTGCACCCACACGGAAACACTAGAAATGCAGTTTTCTTAATTTTGCTCGTGATTCTTCGGTTCGTCTTTGTCAGAATATATCTTAAAGAGTTGTTTATTTGAAATACCGTCCTAATATCAAATCTATCACCGATACGACTCAACTTTTCAGATAATCTGCATACATAAGGAATTAACGCTCAATTGTACTATTTACTCTTTTAATTAAAACATCTAAAAATGGTAATTCATTTCTAGTTTCCCTTTCCAAAGTAAAGTTAATACAAGGTTATTTATTATTTAAATGTTCTAAAAACCTATCTAGTAACTCAATACCGTGAGGCCAGATTGCAAAGATATCATCTACATATCTCCACCAGATAACCGGTTTGTATGCACAATTTTGAACATGTCTAGTCTCAAAATCCTCCATAAACATATTGCTTAAAATCGATGACAGTGGAGCACCCATTGCCATACCGAAATCCCGCTAACAGAAATAATTTTCCAATTGAAAATAAGTTGTTTTTATACACATAGTTAAAAGTTCCATTATGGTATTTACACTCAATTTAGTTCTAGCTTCCAAATTATTTTCGTTTAACAATTTGTCTTTGATTATTTTTAAAGTTTTGTCTACTGGGACGTTAGTGAACAGACTAACTACGTCAAAACTAACCATCAGATGTGTTTTATGAATATTGTTTTCATAAATTTTTTCAATAAATCGTTTACTATTTTTTATATACCGGTCAGTATTTCCAGATAATGAATTAACAATTTTAAGCAAGAATTTTGCCAAATTGTGGCATGGCGAATTAATGAAACTAACAATTGGTCTTAATGGGACATTCTGTTTACGTATTTTTGGTAAGCCATAAAAATGAGGAGGTTTGCTATAATGCGTTGTAAGCTTCCGTGGTTCAAAGTCATCAAATTCATTTTTGTATTTAAATAAAGTTCTATAAATTTTGCCCTTAATTGATTGTGTTGTGTCTTTACCTAATTTTGAGTATGGTCATTCATTGATAAATGTCATGATTTTTTTATCATATGTGTTTTTTAACTGACTTTAATATAAGTTATTGTTGGAAATCATTCGACAATAGAAGGATATTTTCTAATGTTATGGTTCTAGAGTAATAGTCATTTGTTTTGTTACTACAGGGCCTTCATTAATGACCGTAAGACACGTGACTGCAAAATGTATGCAACCCACTAAACACTGTTGGCGCGCCTGTTTAACAAAAATCCCTAAATCCAGTGGCGTCGACTTGAAAGTTTACTGTTGGATAAATTTAATTAAACCCAATATTTACGTTTTTATAACTTTATTCTCATTGCTAAATTGGAACCAGTGTAACATTAATAAACTCTCTTAGATAAATACACATAATTTATTAATCTTATTGAATTTTAAAGATGTAAGTACTCATATTTACAAGTTGGAAATCTAACCTATAATTAGCGGCCTGTTTTCAACATTGAGTTAGAATCAATATTCAACAATATTGAAAAATGATATAAATTTTAACTGAAAGAGTTTGTTAATGTTACACTGGTTTTAATCTAAAAATGTGAATAAAAACATTAAAAATATGAGAATAAACTAACAAACACGTATAATTTGAGGTTATGGGATATGCTTTTTGTGTTTTTATTTGCAGACTGGTTTCGAAATTTTCAGTTTTTCATGTGATAATCTTCATGTGTCACTAATTTATCTACCGAATTTAGGAAAACAAGTAACATCACTGGTACAGAAACCGCATGCAATTACCTGACACATTTGTAACCGCTAAAGACATTAATCTTGTTCGTTAGAGTTTAGCAGACAACAACGATTACTTACCACTTAGTGAACACAAAATACAACTAGCATACATCCCGGTTACTGGAGGTCCAGCGACAGACCTACAAGCTATGTCACTAGACGTGACAAAGAAATATGATCTAATTTCTTTGTGGTCGATTAATTACCACTTAATAATTACAAACATACGATTGACTTACGCAGTTAGTAGAGTTCTGAGATATGTTGAACCAGCAAGGGGTCTACTTTTTATGCATGATTAGTAAATATCAAGCTGATTTTTCGTTAAATAATTAATTTTATTTATAAATTAAGTTTGCACCACTAAGAAACATTCTTTTCTTTTTTCTTACTTACCTGAGATCTTTAGGCCTATGGCAGCAATTCCATATATACATGGTTCATCGGATAAATTACGAAAAGTTGGGAAGAGGTTTTCCGTACGAATGGTTTTTCAAGCGGGCTCCATGCTAAGATCGGTTTTATCAAAAACCAAACCTTTAAGCCAAAAGTTTTGAGAACGGATGTAGACAATCTTCCGAAACGTTAACTGATTTTAGCTTTCATATTCATTTTTTTAGTTTATAACATTGTTCTAGTTTATATATTTTTAGGTGCGAGACATTTTGTGATAAACAAGTACTCAAGAAACAACTTCTATCTGATCCGTTTGGCGGAGGTTTTTTCATTAAAATTTTCAAATATTTTCAGTGGCAAAATACCCAACAAAAAGTAAGAAAATCTGAATATTCCACAAATAAACAATTATAGACAATATAAGAAACATTCTTATATCGCTTTTCTTGTCCGCCGTGCTTTAAGGAATAACCATGTTTCTAGCTGTTACAAATGGTCGGGTAATTGCATACTGGCTTCTGTACCAAACGATATGTTTTTGACAATAATAAAGTAGAATGGTAGATGCCTTTTATGACAATGAAAAAAAAAACAACGTAAAGAGGGGAATAAGTCTTATGTCGTATGTTTCATAATTCTATTAATATGCAACTTTTTGAAACTTGCCATAGTCTACAAAAGATACAGTAAATTATTTGCAGATTTGTCAACAAATGGCTTTCAAGACCTGTATAAATGTCAACAAAAACTTACTCGTAAGAATGAATTTATTATATAGAATTCAGAATAAATTAATAATCTTTAATTCCACAAACGTCTATAAGTGTATTATTTATCAAGTTATAATATTTAATAAGATTAATCAATACTATGCAATAATAAAACATGTTCAAAAACAATAATAAACTACATAAAATTACAAGTATTGAATCTACGTTAACAACCAATGGGTTTAATATATGAATCACACAACTCGGATAGTAGGTAAAAACAGTTACTTGATAAAAAAATATTTCATGATAATTCTATTGCCTCTTTATAGTGTACGGTACAAAAAGTACTAATTTAGAAGACGATAAACAAATTTTAATACAGATCGATTATGAAAAAATTACAATAATTGTTCAAAATGATGACCTTGAGCATTTAGACATATATGCACTCTTCGCTTCATATTATCAAATACATTTTTCAACTGGTCAACTGTTATACTGCGAATTTCTCTTTCCACTGCTTGTTGTAGTTACTCAAGATCATGCAATCGATTTTTAAAAACGTTGCTCTTTAAGTGTCCAAATAAAAAATAATCAAGGGGTGTCAAATCTGGAGAACGTGCAGGCCAATGTCCCTTGCTGATTAATCTATCATCATAGAATTCCTCTAAAAATTGCATAGTAGCTCTTGCTGTATGGGCAGTAGCACCATCCTGTTGGAAGTAACCAAGTTGCAATTCATCATCATGTAGCTGATTCACAAAGGGTTCCAAAATAGATTTCGATACCTTTCTCCATTTATGGTCTCTTGAAAAAATATTGGGCCTATTATTCTTCTCCTGGATATTGCGACCCATACACATATTTTTAACGGATGTAAACTTGTTGCCACATAACAGTGAGGGTTTTCTGTAGCCCATGTCCTATAATTTTGGCTATTGATATAACCACTTAGGTGGAACCATGCTTCGTCAGTGAAAAAGGTCAAATCCAGCACATCATCATTATTTAAATTTTCGTTAAACCAACGACAGTATCTTTCTCGTTTACCAAAGTCAAGGGGTAGTAGTTCTTGCACAACTGTTACCTTGTAGGGATGTAAATGTAGCTTTTTTAAAGCTTTATGGGCTGTACCAACTGAAAGACCTGAAAAAGTTCTAATTCATTGATTTGTTGTTTGCAGTAGGTCATTTTATAGTCGAAAAGCCAGCGATATTTTTTTCAATGTCAATTGAGCAAAAATAATTTATAATTTTTCCGCCAACTTACTATTTATTAGAGGGTACAACAGCTCATCCCTAAAGCCATCAGCACAAAATAATTGTTAAACTTTTTGAAGCTATTTCTAGTTATTAAACGATTAATACAAAAATAAATCATTACATAAGGCAAGATTATGTGTGAGTATGATAGTCAGAGAGCTGCCTATATGTTTTTGCGACAGGTAATGGGACTGTCTGCTGACCATAAAATACAATTGTTGGTAGTGCCCCAAGTCACAGGTCCTGTAACTGTCTGCCGTTTTGATATATCAGTAGATATGATTCTGAACATACCTCCTGCAAAGTCTGACGCTCGCAAGTGGTTTCGATTCAGAGATATGTCCGAAAAACCATCATTTTGGAATTTTGCCGGATACTGTTACATGAATTGAGGCGACAGGTCCCGGTAACTGCTCAAAACCTTGTTAGCTATCGTGGGGCTCATGAGAGGGATGGGAAAATACGTTTGGCAGGCAGGCAAGTGGTTTTGGGCAAGTGTGGCAGCGCTTTGAAAGACCGAATTTTCACAAAACTGCAACTTTTCTTAAATATTGAAAAATATGTAATAAAAATATCTGCTGTTTTTTTTTTCATATACCTAGATGTATTACAAATAACAAAAATCAAACAGCAGAAATTTGTATTCGTATAAAAATTTTTTATGCTAAAAAAAACGAAAAAACATATCTATAGATAACTCATTAATACGATATGTATAGAGCTAGTGTACACTTTTATACACAATAAATATATGCAATGGGGTAGTCGTTTACAGTACATACAAATAATCCCCCGCCCCCCCGGCCTCAAACGTTGAGCACTCCGTAAATTTGTGCAATAAACTTAGTTCCTGGTTTCTTATGGGTTCCTAGAGCATTTTAATCCTTTTACGACCTATATAAAAATAAATTTATTTAATGCGGCCTTATTATACAGTACCCTATAAAGAATTTGTATAAAAAAAAACCGCTGCCTAAGGAATCACTACTTCCACATCCAGATTCTTCGTCCAAGTCGTTTTAAAGGAAACATCTTGACTATATTTGCACTCTAGTATGTGGAAATTATTGGTCATAGAATTTTAATAATATTTGGGGCAGATGTCATAGAAAAGTTTGAGGAGTTGGTTTCTACCATATACGTTAAAAATGAAGTTTTTAGTTCACCCTACTTATTTTCTACTATTCACCTCCCACCCCTTCAATGGAGGCATCTCAATCAGATGTCACTACAATACATACGTGTACTAATCTCAAGTGAATATATCAATTTGATGTTATCAATCCCATTAATAATGAAGCGGAGGTGGTGGAGTTTGAAAAATATTAGAAAGAAATCTGAGGCCTTGGTTTCTAGTATATACACCGAATCCCAAATTTCTGTACTCTTATCACCTTGATTTACTTATTTTCCCCTAGTCACTCCTATTAACCCTAACCCTTCTACGGAATCATCCCAAAATATAATCTAGTTCCAGATGTCGTTATAATACATACGTCTACCAAATTACAAGTGAATATCTCAATTTTATTTTATCAACCCCTGAATGGGCCTAACCCTTTCAGCGGGTGCGACTAATAAAAAAGTGAACTGTATTTAGGATGAAAAGAAAAAATGTGTCGGAAACTTACCCAGTAGGTTCGATGGGTTCTCCTTCTTCGATGTCGGTCCAGGCAATAGGAGGGACAGAGGAGGGCCAAAAGGAAAATACGCAAATCCCCGACACACACAATTAATGTATGGCAAATTATTAAATTAATTAAAGAAAAGAAATTATTATAAATATTATAATTCACTTGTTACTGAAACAAAACTATAACTATTCAGCGGCGTGAGTGACTATATATCTATCTAAGCTTACTCTCTTACTGTACGAGTCGCGCTCGACCCACACGCTGCTAAAAAACTCGTACTAAAAACTTCTTAGTATTATACTATAAAAAAAAAACAAAACATATATTTATTTCCAGGAAGGGCGCGTAACCATCCACCCGGCCTTGAAAAATTATTTTCAAACATACCCTAAAGAGAGAAAAGACATTTATTTATAAAAAAAAACTAAAACATTCTAAGATAAAAATAAAACAAATTATTTTATTGAGTAGGCAAAGGGCACAACTTGATAATAGGTCGCTTGTACGTTGTGTTTTTTGCTCTGACAAGCGCTACACGAACCACGCCGTCTTTGCCAGGATATACCTCTTCAATAACACCTAGCGGCCATTGAAGAGGGGGTATGTTTTCTTGCTGTATGAGAACTAGTGTTCCTTTGGTAACAGGACAAGTTGAACTGTTCCATTTTTGACGACTTTGTAAACTGCTCAAATATTCAACCCGCCACCGTTTCCAAAATGACTGTACCATTTGATCCAGTAATTGTTTGCGTGAAAGTAAATTTTTATTATTTTCCGAAAAATCTATTGCGGGAAGTGATTTCAATGGGGTCAGTGTAAGAAAATGTGCAGGCGTTAAAGCCTCTGGTTCAGACGGATCACTGCTCAACCAACATAATGGCCTAGAATTTAAGAGGGCTTCAATCTGTGTTAAAATAGTGGTAAATTCCTCAAAAGTAAAAATTTGATTTCCTACAACTTTATACAAATGTGTTTTCACTGATTTGATATTTGCCTCCCAAATACCTCCAAAGTGAGGTGCAGAAGGAGGATTAAATTTCCACTCTATCTTGTGCGTATTTAACTCTGCGCCTATAGTGCGAACATATTCATTAGATTGAATTAAACTGTAAATTTGATCAAGTTCAGCTTTTGCCCCAATAAAATTTGTGCCGCAGTCAGAGTGAATAGTACATACTGGTCCGCGGCGCGCTATAAAACGTTTAAAACAACCAAGGAATGTCGCAGTTGACAGGTCCGAGGCTAATTCTAGGTGCACCGCTTTCGTCGCCAGACAGACAAACAGACATATGTACGCCTTTTGGCTTTTAATGCCTCTGCGGCGTCCTAAAGTAATGTACACCGGGCCGGCGTAGTCTACGCCACAATTTAAAAAACATTTTACCTCCGTTACTCTAGCAGCGGGTAGATCAGCCATTTGCGGATAAATGGCTTTAGGTTTAAATTTAAAACAATAATTACATAATTTAACGCGATTGCGAACAACATTCCTTGCAGCTAATATCCAGAATCGTTGTCGGAGGAGTGATAACAATAAATGTGGCCCAGTATGTAAGTATAAGCGGTGAAAATGGTCAATTAAAATATTAACTAAGTGATCCTTTTTTGGAAGTAATAATGGATGTTTTGTGTGGTAACTAATTTGTGCGTTTGCTAACCTACCTCCTATTCGAATACACCCATTATCTAAAAAGGGATTTAAATGTCGCAAAGATTTGTCACATGATTTTTCGTTCTGTAACAATTTAAATTCTTTGGTAAAATGTATTTTTTGAACAATTTGTATTAACACTAATTCGGCCTTCTCTAAATCTGACACAGAAATAATTTTCCTAATAGGTAATAATTTCGAAAATCTAAGAACGTAGATTGTGATTCTGCAAAGCTTCGACCAAGAAGACATTCTCAACATAAGATTACGTAACGGATTATTTTCACCAACCACAGTGGGCAGGACTACAGTTGTTTTTTCTTCAAGTATAGGTAAATTATTTTCAACAATAGGTTGAATAGGCCATGTATCCACTTCTAATTTAAGCCAATGTGGACCGGAGAGCCAAGTGGAGTGTTGAATTAGGAGCGCCGGCGTTAATCCACGTGAAAGACAGTCAGCTATATTGTTTTCACTTTCTACATGAAACCATTTTGCGGAAGGAACATACTCCTGAATTTTAGCGACCCTATTAGAAACAAAAGTTTTCCACCTATGTGGGGGACTATTAATCCAGTGTAAAACTACTGTGGAGTCGGAAAATGCGAAAATCTTATCTATTTTAATGCGAGATGAACATGTATCTATAATAGATTTGATTAATTTTGCCAAAAGAACCGCAGCACAAAGTTCAAGTCTCGCTATAGTACAAACTTTCACAGGTGCAACTTTTGATTTTGCGCACATTAAATTGATTCTTATATCATTATTAGGTGCAATTAATTTTATATAAACCATAGCCCCATATCCTTTTAATGAACTATCTGCGAATCCTACCAGTGTTCCACAAGAATTATTGTCCAGGGTCCCGATATAACGCGGTACTCGAAATTGCGATAAGAGAGGAAGCCCCTCATAAAATTCTAACCATTGTTTTTTAACATTTATTGGCGGTTCCTCATCCCAATCAACTTTAGAAAACCACAACTCTTTTATGAGAAATTTTGCGACAACAGTAATAGCCGATAAAAACCCTAATGGATCCCAAATGCGTGCTAAAGTTGACAAAATGCTCCTTTTTGTACAAATTTTGCTCGGAATATTTACCGAAAATGAAAAATAATCAGTTGAAGGATCCCATTGCAACCCCAAAACCTTTAGTGCACAATTTATTTCAGGAGTTTCATTAAATTCTATTGTGGATGCTAAACGAATATTTTCAGGAATTTTTTGTAATAAGTTTCGCGAGTTAGTACTCCATTTAACTAATTCGAAACCTCCGGTAGAGAACAACCCTACTATTTGACGATAAAGCTCGATTGCTTGCTGTGCCGTCGGAACACTAACTACTAGGTCGTCTATATACAGGTCGGTTTCGACGACTTTAGATGCGAGCGGAAATGTCTCTGCCTCATCGCTGGCGAGTTGTTTAATCGTTCTTAAAGCCGCAAAAGGGGACGATTTTAAACCAAATACAACTGTAGTTAATTCATAAATCATTAAAGGTTCCTCAGGAAAGAATCTCCACAAAATTCTCTGAAATTTGCGATGCTCTGTACAGACCCTAATATTTCGATACATTTGACGTATGTCCGAAATCATAGCAACCTCAAAAAGTCTAAAGTTAAGTAAAATTTTAAAAATATCGGTTTGTAATTTTGGACCGGAATATAAAACATCATTTAGTGAACGCGAATTAGATGTTTTTGCGGAGGCATCAAACACGATACGAACGGGCGTGCTAACACTTTCTTTCAACACCGCAAAATGCGGAATATAATATGTGCCATTATCAACTTGATCATTCGAAACTGGGGATACTAGAGCCATGTGACCCTGAGTTATATAATCCTTAATAACCTCACAATAATGATCTTTAAGAGACGGGTCATTTTTAAACTTATTTTCGAGATAATGAAATCTTTTACAAGCTATAGTAAACGAATTTCCTAACACAGGCGGATACTCCTTAAATGGGAGTGCTACGGTAAATCGACCGGTCTCTTCGCGAGTGGTAGTGGTTCTAAAAATGTTCTCACATTCAGCGTCCTCCTGATTAAGCACAGGAGGTGCAGGTATCTCCTCTACTTCCCAAAATTTATGTAAAATTTTTTCTAACGAAGGTTCTATGACCGAACAAAATGTTTGCGAATTTTCGACTCCATCCGTTGTAGTAGTGGGTACGTTCCCCATTACTATATAACCCAAATTAGTTTGTACTGCCATGGGAAAATTAGGTGGCCCAACTACTTTACTACTGCCTAAAATATGTAAAAATAAACTGGCTCCTATAATACCATCAATTTTTGAGGGTTCGTAAAAATGATCATCCGCTAGTTGAACATGATTTAAATAACTAAGTGATTTAACTGGTATATTAGTTGTTGGAAGTCGATCCGTTATTTTCTCTACCACTAAAGCGTAGATCTGATACTGAATATTTGAATCAAAACGTGAACTTAATGCAAAATTTAAGTGTCCTAAAACTGTTTGAGAACCACCGATTCCATTAACAGAGGAGTGATATTTTTGAAACGGTAATTTGAGCCGTTGACAACATTTTCTAGTGATAAAATGTGCTTGGCTCCCGTTATCTATCAAAAAACGCGCGGGCTTATATTCACCTGAAACCGATATGTTGACAAGTGCTGTAGAGAGTAAAGTTGTATAATTATCCTGTGAAACTTCACTACTGGAAGTTGAGCAATAGTTGTGGGTGGATAAGCTATTTTTCTCATTTTCATTTGACGCGGTTTGACTACTAGATGCTATATTTTCGTGGTCATTATTGTTATTATTTTTAGAGGAATTTAATTTATCAAAATGTAATAACGAATGATGGCGAGAACGACAAATATTGCAAACGTTTATCGACTTACAATCGGCAATTTTATGAACTGAACTTAAACAATTTAGGCATAATTTTTTCTCTTTAGCTAAACTATATCTAGAATGCGGTGTAAGTTTCAAGAATTCAGAGCATTGAAAAACAGGATGCAATTGTTTGCAAATTGGGCAGTTGCCTGCTAAACTTTTATAAAGTTTTTTATTTTCCCCACCACTACTATTTGTAACAAATGATTGCGAGACTTGTTTAGACCTAGGGACACTATTACTAATATTGAATTTTGCGAAACTAGTTTGACTATTTTTTGAAAGACTATTAAGAGCTTTTCTTTGATTTTTAACAAAATCTACGATTTCCTTGTAAGTCGGGATCTCCGAGTGTTTAGACATTTCAAATAATTTACGTGTCTGGGTGTCTAACTTCGAGAGCGCTAAAGAAGCTACGAAAAAATCTGTCAGATCTGGGATATTTAATTGTTTGATAGCATTGACAGAAGTGTCAAATTTTTCTAGAAAATTATTAAGACAAGCTGCGGACTCCTGCTGAGCTGTTTTAAATTCCAACATTTGACTGAAATAGGTATCAGCTAGTAAACGTCTATCCTGATATTTATCTACTAAAGTATCCCAAAAAATACTATAATTTGCAGGCGTCGGTAAAACACTAGCACAAACATCTAAAGCTTTACCCTTTAAAGCACCTAACAAGTAATGTAGTTTACTCGTATTATCTAAATTTGCCTTGTCATGAACAAGACTTTTAAATGTTTCAAAAAATATTGGCCATTTTTTAGGATCACCAAAAAATTCTGGTATTTCAATTTTTTGTAATTTAGCAACAGCTGGCTGATCACCTGTTTGCCTATTTTGTGCGAGATGCTGATTTTCTAAAATTGTGGCTGCCTCTTTTATATGACAATATAGTGAATCTACAATTTCTAATGGTTGGTAATTTAATACATAATCGGAATTTATTTCTAAATTTACGTCATTAATCGTATCTATCATTTGTTTAAATAACTCGAAAGTTTCGTCTAAAGTGTGCAGTTGAATTTTAAATTTTGCTACATTTTAAGGATTTTTTAAATCTCTAGATAAATCGTACAGTTTTTGTATTTTGTTAAAATAAGTTTCTTTTTTGGCAGTAAGTTTATTAAGTTTTAACTCTAAGTTCTGATCAGTTTTTGGTGGCATTGTGAACTACTTGAACAGTCTAATGTTACCAAAACTATACACTAAATATCCAAATTATGTAAAAATTAAAACGATAAACGTAAGTAATAACTATTGATCAATAATATAAATAACTAATAATCAATTTATATGCAAGAACAAATAAATCGTACTGGAAAATTATGAAAATAATTCAAGGCAAATACCAAATAAAATTTACTGTAATGTGTGAAAATAAACTATTCAAATATGCGTGTTTCAGTAAAGAAGCGAATTATAATAAGGTGATAAGACTGACAGAAAAACTACTATAAAAATTCTGCCGGCTATAATCCGGACGAAGTGGCCATATGAATGGGCCTAACCCTTTCAGCGGGTGCGACTAATAAAAAAGTGAACTGTATTTAGGATGAAAAGAAAAAATGTGTCGGAAACTTACCCAGTAGGTTCGATGGGTTCTCCTTCTTCGATGTCGGTCCAGGCAATAGGAGGGACAGAGGAGGGCCAAAAGGAAAATACGCAAATCCCCGACACACACAATTAATGTATGGCAAATTATTAAATTAATTAAAGAAAAGAAATTATTATAAATATTATAATTCACTTGTTACTGAAACAAAACTATAACTATTCAGCGGCGTGAGTGACTATATATCTATCTAAGCTTACTCTCTTACTGTACGAGTCGCGCTCGACCCACACGCTGCTAAAAAACTCGTACTAAAAACTTCTTAGTATTATACTATAAAAAAAAAACAAAACATATATTTATTTCCAGGAAGGGCGCGTAACCAACCCCTTTAATAATGTAGTAAGGGTAGTGGAAGGGTTGAAACATATTGTTAATTTGAGGTCTTGGCTTCTAGGACATACACCGAATTTCAAGTTGCAATACTCTTACCAGCTTGCTTTACTTATTTTTCCTTATTTACCTCTACTTACCCCCACTCCTTCAGCGCAATCATGTCAAAATATAATCTACTTTCAGATATAATTATAATATATAAATGTACCAAATTTCAAGTGAAAATTTAAATTTAATTTTATCAACTCTTAATAAGGGAGTGGGGGTAGTGGGGAGAAATAGAAAATACTAATAAAAAAAACCTGAGACCTTCGCTTCTAGTACATACACCGAATTTCAAGTTTCTGTAGTCTTACCAGCTTGCTTTACTTATTTTCCCCTATTTACCCCTATTTAACCTCCAACCCTTCAACGGAATCATCTCAAAATATAATCTAGTTCCAGATGTCGTTATGATACATATGCGTACTAAATTTCATGTGAATATCTCAATTTTATTTTATCAACCCCTTGAATAATGGAGTAGGGGTGTGGGGGCTGAAATAAATTATCAAAAAATCTGGGGCCTTTGCCTCTTGTACATACACTGAATTTCAAGTTTCTGTAGTCATACCTGCTTGCTTTACTTATTTCCCCCTATTTACCCCTAAATAACCCCGAACCCTTCAAAGGAATCATCTCAAAGAATAATCTAGTTCCAGATGTCGTTATAATTCATACGTGTATCAAATTTCAAATGAATATCTCAATTTTATTTTATCAACCCTTGTAATAATGAAGTAGGGGTGGTGGGGGTTGGAAAATATTATAAATAATCTGAGACCTTGGCTTCTAGTATATACACCGAATTTAAAGTTTCTGTAGTCTTACCAGCTTGCTTTACTTATTTTCCCCTATTTACCCCTATTTAACCCCCAACCCTTCAACGGAATCATCTTAAATTATAATCTAGTTCCAGATGTCGTTATAATACATACGTGTACCAAATTTCAAATGAATATCTCAATTTTATTTAATCAACCCTTTTCATATTGGAGTAGGGGTAGGGGTGGTGGGGGTTGAAAAATATTATAAAAGAATCTGACGCTTTGGCTTCTAGTACATACACCGAATTTCAAGTTTCTGTGGTCTTACCAGCTTGCTCTACTTATTTTCCCCTATTTACCCCTATTTAACCCCCAACTCTTCAACGGAATCATCTCAAATTATAATCTAGTTCCAGATGTCGTCATAATACATACGTGTACCAAACTTCAAATGAATATCTCAATTTTATTTAATCAACCCTTTTCATATTGGAGTAGGGGTGGTGGGGGTTGAAAAATATTATAAAAAAATCTGACTCCTTGGCTTCTAGTACGTATACCGAATTTCAAGTTTCTGTACTCTTACCAACTTGTTTTACTTATATTCCCCTATTTACTCCAAATTAACCCCCAACCCTTCAACGGAATCATCTCAAAATATAATCTAATTTCAGACGTCGTTATAATACATACGTGTACCAAATTTCAAATGAAAATCTCAACTTTATTTTATCAACCCCATTAATGGGGTAGGGGTGGTGGGGGGTTGAAAGATGTTATAAATAAATCTTAGGCCTTAACTTCTAGTACATACACCAAATTTCAAGTGTCTGTTCTCTTACAAGCTTGCTTTACTTATTTTTCCCTATTTTCCCCTATTTAACCCCCAACCCTTCACCGGATTTCCTCAAAAAACAATCCAGTTCCAGATCTCGTCATAATATATACGTGTACAAAATTTCATGTCAATATCTCAAACCGTTCCGGAGAAAACGTGCGGACAAAAAAAGTTACAGACAGACAGACAGACAGACCGACAGACAGACCGACAGACAGACCGACAGACAGACAGAAATTTTTTTTCCGCTCAAATTTAAAATCTCGATGTTTCATGACATTCTAAACCTATTTCACGAATAAAAATTTTTGAAAATTTTTTTGCGATTACTATACTTCCAATCCACTACGTGGATGTGGAAGTAATTACTCACTACCTACGGCCATGACGTCAGATCGCATTACTAACACTGCAGCATAGGCCTTCTACGTACAGTGTAACGTCACACGTAACGTCACACACATCTGAACTGTTTTAAATGACCTGCTGAAGTTTAACACTTTAATTATTTACTCACATTTAAAGCCTCATATTTAACATATTTAATTTTCTTACATATTTGAATATTTTTATGCAATAAAAAAGATGTACAAGTTTCGTATTCCTCATCGGCAAACTGTGAAATGCAATCGCCAACTTTAATGTAACAGTAAAAATTCCGAATTGTCCTTACCTATGCTGAAATGACATTGGGAAAATATTGTGAGCTCTTCGACTATTGAGAGAATCCCACTAATTTATTTTTATTCAAACTATGATTTCATGTGTAAAGCAAAAGTTTTAGCTATCAGTAACTTAATGCAGGTAATCAAATTGATAAAAAAGTCAGAGATAAATTACCTGTTTGAGCAGATAACTTTGATACAGACTTTGTTGGGCTTTGATCCATTCTTTCCTGAACGTCATTCATAACCACCTCAGTTAAAATAGTTGTCCTCCCAGTTGGCTTTTCCTTGCAAATGCAGTGTTTTTCTGCAAAACGTTTAAGGACTATGTGCTTACGATGGGCCAATGTGTCATATAGAATATTTGCATTAGGAAATTCTTCCCTAAATTGATCAATGCACGATGGAAATGAATACATCCACGATCCATCTGCGTTGCGAGATCCACTTCGAAAATGGGAAATTAAAATAAAGGCATCTTGTTCTGGCGTAAAAGCCATTGCAAATTGCACACGTCTGAAACATTAGAAATACACTTAACCTAAAATTATCAATTATCATTCTCTTTATTATTACTTACCACCAAAAATAGCAAATGTATATTAGGTAGTTCTGAAAAGAACTGATAAATACGCAAATTACAATAGTAAAAATAATTAAAGACACTTGGAAATGAAAAAGGACTGGAAATAACGAAATAAACACTTTCCGTGTGTACGTCTATGCCCTAGAAAATAACTAGATGTCATGTCACAGATTAATATTTTAGAGACTGCTCGAGAATTGTCAAATCGGGCGACGCTGCTTGCTTCTTAGGCTCCGTAAAGATGCAATGAGCGATCTACGTAGCATTCAACAAATTCGTGATAAATCCCTAGAAAACCTGACATAAACATGACAAAGATAAAATTCAAATTAACTGGTCACGTGTCTTACGGTCATTAATGAAGGCTCTGTATAATAAATATAATAAGTGTACGTCAATCTGTTAATAATTGTCATAGTTAATATAAAAACTTTTATACATTGAACCAAGTGTCTTACAGTATTGTTTCTTGCCACGACCTCATAATCCAACAGGTTATGGGCCCAGGTACGTGGAGTAATTAGGAAGTTTAAAGAAAATTAAAAAAAAGGGTGTTAAAAACGTTACTGTCAAGTGTCATTCAATATTACTGCAAAAGGCAAAGTCACGTTCTCAACAAAAGTAGGAACGGAACAAAAGATTGTAAATCTGAGAGAAACTTTGTATGTGCCCGATTTGCGTGTAAATTTGATGTCTGTAAGCAAAATTACTGACAGAGGTTGTGACGTAATCTTCAAGAAAGATTTAGCTATGGTAATCGATACAAAAGGTAATACTCAAATGATTGCGAAACGAGTTGGTGGATTGTACCAAATACAAGAAGATATGTCATATGTTTGTGGAAAGGCTACGACATCTATCGATTCGTTGTCCAAAATTGAAGATTGGCACCAGCGTCTCGGACATTTGAACATAAAAGATCTCCCTAAAATGAAAAATAATGGTCTTGTACGAGGTCTAAAATTCGAAGATGGAAAAATGCCACAGTGCAAAATTTACTTAAGGGGCAAATTGACAAGAATGTCATTTCCACGACAATCTACAAGATGTACTGAATTATTAGAGATAATACATACAGATTTGTGTGGACCCATGAGGACCGAATCTAATGGAAAATCGAGATATTTCGTAACGTTTATCGACGATCACTCCAGATGGTGTGAAACTCGTTTCATAAGAAACAAAAATGATGTATTCCAAGCTTTCAAGAACTATAAAATCTTGGTGGAGAAGCAAACGGAACGGAAAATTAAAAGCCTACAGTCAGATAATGGCAAAGAATTTTGTAATAAAGAGTTCGATGATTATCTGAAAGAAAACGGAATCAAGAGAAGACTTACTGTTAACTATCTATAAAAGAAAAACTTTGAGTAGAAATATTAATGAAATCTTTGCATTCTTTCGATAACCTGAATTCTGGTTATGCTAGCAAATTAAAATCCTAAAATGAATTTGTCTAATTTCTTATTTGACAATTCTCATTCTAACACTAGCATCCACACAGTCCCCTACGGCCATGCAGATTAAACTAGTATCCACATAACCCCCTACGATTATGAAGATTCAGTTAAAAATGAGAACAGAGACCTAAAATGAATTTATTTATCTACCTTGTCTTAAAAAATTTTTCATTCCAATGGATTACATTTTCATGAAATCTATCATTCTGTTTCCTGGAAATGCTTAGCCTTTGAAACGTTTTTCGCCCTTATTCTGGAGCTCATCAGAAAGACATAAAGCCATTCATAAAGATGTTTCATGCAAAACCAAGACAATTTCTATGAATAAGTGTGAAATGATTATATTTGATATTGACTGATAAAAACAACCTCACCTATCTATTAGCTAACTAGTATTGGAGCCTATATACTCTATGCATGTTGAAAAATGATTTATTATTTGTTTGCTTATAATTGTATTGAAACATTCTTTATAGGATTTTGCAAACAGCAGAAAAATTAACTATCTATAAAAGAAAAACTTTGAGTAGAAATATTAATGAAATCTTTGCATTCTTTCGATAACCTGAATTCTGGTTATGCTAGCAAATTAAAATCCTAAAATGAATTTGTCTAATTTCTTATTTGACAATTCTCATTCTAACACTAGCATCCACACAGTCCCCTACGGCCATGCAGATTAAACTAGTATCCACATAACCCCCTACGATTATGAAGATTCAGTTAAAAATGAGAACAGAGACCTAAAATGAATTTATTTATCTACCTTGTCTTAAAAAATTTTTCATTCCAATGGATTACATTTTCATGAAATCTATCATTCTGTTTCCTGGAAATGCTTAGCCTTTGAAACGTTTTTCGCCCTTATTCTGGAGCTCATCAGAAAGACATAAAGCCATTCATAAAGATGTTTCATGCAAAACCAAGACAATTTCTATGAATAAGTGTGAAATGATTATATTTGATATTGACTGATAAAAACAACCTCACCTATCTATTAGCTAACTAGTATTGGAGCCTATATACTCTATGCATGTTGAAAAATGATTTATTATTTGTTTGCTTATAATTGTATTGAAACATTCTTTATAGGATTTTGCAAACAGCAGAAAAATTAACTATCTATAAAAGAAAAACTTTGAGTAGAAATATTAATGAAATCTTTGCATTCTTTCGATAACCTGAATTCTGGTTATGCTAGCAAATTAAAATCCTAAAATGAATTTGTCTAATTTCTTATTTGACAATTCTCATTCTAACACTAGCATCCACACAGTCCCCTACGGCCATGCAGATTAAACTAGTATCCACATAACCCCCTACGATTATGAAGATTCAGTTAAAAATGAGAACAGAGACCTAAAATGAATTTATTTATCTACCTTGTCTTAAAAAATTTTTCATTCCAATGGATTACATTTTCATGAAATCTATCATTCTGTTTCCTGGAAATGCTTAGCCTTTGAAACGTTTTTCGCCCTTATTCTGGAGCTCATCAGAAAGACATAAAGCCATTCATAAAGATGTTTCATGCAAAACCAAGACAATTTCTATGAATAAGTGTGAAATGATTATATTTGATATTGACTGATAAAAACAACCTCACCTATCTATTAGCTAACTAGTATTGGAGCCTATATACTCTATGCATGTTGAAAAATGATTTATTATTTGTTTGCTTATAATTGTATTGAAACATTCTTTATAGGATTTTGCAAACAGCAGAAAAATTAACTATCTATAAAAGAAAAACTTTGAGTAGAAATATTAATGAAATCTTTGCATTCTTTCGATAACCTGAATTCTGGTTATGCTAGCAAATTAAAATCCTAAAATGAATTTGTCTAATTTCTTATTTGACAATTCTCATTCTAACACTAGCATCCACACAGTCCCCTACGGCCATGCAGATTAAGCTAGTATCCACATAACCCCCTACGATTATGAAGATTCAGTTAAAAATGAGAACCGAGACCTAAAATGAATTTATTTATCTACCTTGTCTTAAAAAATTTTTCATTCCAATGGATTACATTTTCATGAAATATATCATTCTGTTTCCTGGAAATGCTTAGCCTTTGAAACGTTTTTCGCCCTTATTCTGGAGCTCATCAGAAAGACATAAAGCCATTCATAAAGATGTTTCATGCAAAACCAAGACAATTTCTATGAATAAGTGTGAAATGATTATATTTGATATTGACTGATAAAAACAACCTCACCTATCTATTAGCTAACTAGTATTGGAGCCTATATACTCTATGCATGTTGAAAAATGATTTATTATTTGTTTGCTTATAATTGTATTGAAACATTCTTTATAGGATTTTGCAAACAGCAGAAAAATTAACTATCTATAAAAGAAAAACTTTGAGTAGAAATATTAATGAAATCTTTGCATTCTTTCGATAACCTGAATTCTGGTTATGCTAGCAAATTAAAATCCTAAAATGAATTTGTCTAATTTCTTATTTGACAATTCTCATTCTAACACTAGCATCCACACAGTCCCCTACGGCCATGCAGATTAAACTAGTATCCACATAACCCCCTACGATTATGAAGATTCAGTTAAAAATGAGAACAGAGACCTAAAATGAATTTATTTATCTACCTTGTCTTAAAAAATTTTTCATTCCAATGGATTACATTTTCATGAAATCTATCATTCTGTTTCCTGGAAATGCTTAGCCTTTGAAACGTTTTTCGCCCTTATTCTGGAGCTCATCAGAAAGACATAAAGCCATTCATAAAGATGTTTCATGCAAAACCAAGACAATTTCTATGAATAAGTGTGAAATGATTATATTTGATATTGACTGATAAAAACAACCTCACCTATCTATTAGCTAACTAGTATTGGAGCCTATATATTCTATGCATGTTGAAAAATGATTTATTATTTGTTTGCTTATAATTGTATTGAAACATTCTTTATAGGATTTTGCAAACAGCAGAAAAATTAACTATCTATAAAAGAAAAACTTTGAGTAGAAATATTAATGAAATCTTTGCATTCTTTCGATAACCTGAATTCTGGTTATGCTAGCAAATTAAAATCCTAAAATGAATTTGTCTAATTTCTTATTTTTAATTAATATTTCTACTCAAAGTTTTTCTTTTATAGATAGTTAATTTTTCTGCTGTTTGCAAAATCCTATAAAGAATGTTTCAATACAATTATAAGCAAACAAATAATAAATCATTTTTCAACATGCATAGAGTATATAGGCTCCAATACTAGTTAGCTAATAGATAGGTGAGGTTGTTTTTATCAGTCAATATCAAATATAATCATTTCACACTTATTCATAGAAATTGTCTTGGTTTTGCATGAAACATCTTTATGAATGGCTTTATGTCTTTCTGATGAGCTCCAGAATAAGGGCGAAAAACGTTTCAAAGGCTAAGCATTTCCAGGAAACAGAATGATAGATTTCATGAAAATGTAATCCATTGGAATGAAAAATTTTTTAAGACAAGGTAGATAAATAAATTCATTTTAGGTCTCTGTTCTCATTTTTAACTGAATCTTCATAATCGTAGGGGGTTATGTGGATACTAGTTTAATCTGCATGGCCGTAGGGGACTGTGTGGATGCTAGTGTTAGAATGAGAATTGTCAAATAAGAAATTAGACAAATTCATTTTAGGATTTTAATTTGCTAGCATAACCAGAATTCAGGTTATCGAAAGAATGCAAAGATTTCATTAATATTTCTACTCAAAGTTTTTCTTTTATAGATAGTTAATTTTTCTGCTGTTTGCAAAATCCTATAAAGAATGTTTCAATACAATTATAAGCAAACAAATAATAAATCATTTTTCAACATGCATAGAGTATATAGGCTCCAATACTAGTTAGCTAATAGATAGGTGAGGTTGTTTTTATCAGTCAATATCAAATATAATCATTTCACACTTATTCATAGAAATTGTCTTGGTTTTGCATGAAACATCTTTATGAATGGCTTTATGTCTTTCTGATGAGCTCCAGAATAAGGGCGAAAAACGTTTCAAAGGCTAAGCATTTCCAGGAAACAGAATGATAGATTTCATGAAAATGTAATCCATTGGAATGAAAAATTTTTTAAGACAAGGTAGATAAATAAATTCATTTTAGGTCTCTGTTCTCATTTTTAACTGAATCTTCATAATCGTAGGGGGTTATGTGGATACTAGTTTAATCTGCATGGCCGTAGGGGACTGTGTGGATGCTAGTGTTAGAATGAGAATTGTCAAATAAGAAATTAGACAAATTCATTTTAGGATTTTAATTTGCTAGCATAACCAGAATTCAGGTTATCGAAAAAATGCAAAGATTTCATTAATATTTCTACTCAAAGTTTTTCTTTTATAGATAGTTAATTTTTCTGCTGTTTGCAAAATCCTATAAAGAATGTTTCAATACAATTATAAGCAAACAAATAATAAATCATTTTTCAACATGCATAGAGTATATAGGCTCCAATACTAGTTAGCTAATAGATAGGTGAGGTTGTTTTTATCAGTCAATATCAAATATAATCATTTCACACTTATTCATAGAAATTGTCTTGGTTTTGCATGAAACATCTTTATGAATGGCTTTATGTCTTTCTGATGAGCTCCAGAATAAGGGCGAAAAACGTTTCAAAGGCTAAGCATTTCCAGGAAACAGAATGATAGATTTCATGAAAATGTAATCCATTGGAATGAAAAATTTTTTAAGACAAGGTAGATAAATAAATTCATTTTAGGTCTCTGTTCTCATTTTTAACTGAATCTTCATAATCGTAGGGGGTTATGTGGATACTAGTTTAATCTGCATGGCCGTAGGGGACTGTGTGGATGCTAGTGTTAGAATGAGAATTGTCAAATAAGAAATTAGACAAATTCATTTTAGGATTTTAATTTGCTAGCATAACCAGAATTCAGGTTATCGAAAGAATGCAAAGATTTCATTAATATTTCTACTCAAAGTTTTTCTTTTATAGATAGTTAATTTTTCTGCTGTTTGCAAAATCCTATAAAGAATGTTTCAATACAATTATAAGCAAACAAATAATAAATCATTTTTCAACATGCATAGAGTATATAGGCTCCAATACTAGTTAGCTAATAGATAGGTGAGGTTGTTTTTATCAGTCAATATCAAATATAATCATTTCACACTTATTCATAGAAATTGTCTTGGTTTTGCATGAAACATCTTTATGAATGGCTTTATGTCTTTCTGATGAGCTCCAGAATAAGGGCGAAAAACGTTTCAAAGGCTAAGCATTTCCAGGAAACAGAATGATAGATTTCATGAAAATGTAATCCATTGGAATGAAAAATTTTTTAAGACAAGGTAGATAAATAAATTCATTTTAGGTCTCTGTTCTCATTTTTAACTGAATCTTCATAATCGTAGGGGGTTATGTGGATACTAGTTTAATCTGCATGGCCGTAGGGGACTGTGTGGATGCTAGTGTTAGAATGAGAATTGTCAAATAAGAAATTAGACAAATTCATTTTAGGATTTTAATTTGCTAGCATAACCAGAATTCAGGTTATCGAAAGAATGCAAAGATTTCATTAATATTTCTACTCAAAGTTTTTCTTTTATAGATAGTTAATTTTTCTGCTGTTTGCAAAATCCTATAAAGAATGTTTCAATACAATTATAAGCAAACAAATAATAAATCATTTTTCAACATGCATAGAGTATATAGGCTCCAATACTAGTTAGCTAATAGATAGGTGAGGTTGTTTTTATCAGTCAATATCAAATATAATCATTTCACACTTATTCATAGAAATTGTCTTGGTTTTGCATGAAACATCTTTATGAATGGCTTTATGTCTTTCTGATGAGCTCCAGAATAAGGGCGAAAAACGTTTCAAAGGCTAAGCATTTCCAGGAAACAGAATGATAGATTTCATGAAAATGTAATCCATTGGAATGAAAAATGTTTTAAGACAAGGTAGATAAATAAATTCATTTTAGGTCTCTGTTCTCATTTTTAACTGAATCTTCATAATCGTAGGGGGTTATGTGGATACTAGTTTAATCTGCATGGCCGTAGGGGACTGTGTGGATGCTAGTGTTAGAATGAGAATTGTCAAATAAGAAATTAGACAAATTCATTTTAGGATTTTAATTTGCTAGCATAACCAGAATTCAGGTTATCGAAAGAATGCAAAGATTTCATTAATATTTCTACTCAAAGTTTTTCTTTTATAGATAGTTAATTTTTCTGCTGTTTGCAAAATCCTATAAAGAATGTTTCAATACAATTATAAGCAAACAAATAATAAATCATTTTTCAACTTACTGTTACTTACACGCCAGAACAGAATGGAGTAGCTGAACGTAAGAATCGTACTCTAACCGAAATGGCAAGATGCATGTTGATTCAATCAGGTCTATCTCCATCATTTTGGGCGGAAGCGGTACCAGCTGCAACATACATAAGAAACAGGTGTCCCACGCGAAGTATTGAAGGAAAAACTCCTTTTGAAAAATGGACAGGAAAAATCGCGAATGTGGAATATCTTAGAATATTTGGATTCAAGGTCTTCACTCTGAATAGAAGTCCAACTAAGGGGAAGTTTGAGCCTCGTTCAAAGGAAGGAATCATGGTTGGTTATTCAGAAGAATCCAAAGCTTATCGAGTATGGATACCAGAGGATCGTAGAATTGATATCACTCGAGATGTGAAATTCGAATTTAACCACAAAACCGAATATGATGAAGTATTCGTTACCAAGGAAATTCTTGAGGAAGAAATCAATCGGAAATCACCAAATTTAAATGAGATGACAAATAAACGTCAAACTGAAATAGACGTCATGTCAATAAATGATGTAATTGGGGATAATCGAATTCGAGAAAATTTGATGAATGATGAAGTTTCATCGGAAAACGATTCTGAATCTATACGTTCTGATTACGAGAGACTCGTTCATTTCGATGGAATCGAAAGCGAAGACGAAATCCCAAGAAATAATACAGAAGATAATGGCGTAAATCAACTGATACAACCAGAAAAACAAAAAGGAAATACACCAATTTCAGTGATGAAGAGAGCTGGTGGAAGACCACAAATTAAGAGAACTGGCAGACCAGGACGACCTAGAAAAGTGTACAAAGTGATAAATGTCACAGGTGCAGAAGAATCGGACGAAGAGGACGAACTGGATAAATATGCGAATTTAGCAGAAATTCCATTAGGAAAAGCAATTTCGAGTCCTGAAGCTCAAGAATGGAAAAGAGCTATCACCGATGAAGTCAAGTCGCTTATCAAGAATGATACTTGGGAAATTGTGAATCGACCAAGAAATCGCGACGTAATTGGTTCTCGAATTGTATTGAGAAACAAACATAAGGCTGATGGTACACTCGAAAGACGAAAAGCGAGAATAGTTGCTAAAGGTTTCACACAGAAACCAGGAATTGACTTTCATGATAAATACGCACCAGTAGCCCGATTGGGATCGATAAGACTGATCACTGCATTGGCGGCGCATCGTGAAATGAAAATTCATCAACTAGACATAACAACGACCTATCTAAACGGCATTATAGAAGAGGAGATATACATGGAAATGCCAATGATGTTAAAACAATCATTAGAAGCAATATTATCCAACGAGAATGAAGAAGCTGTTAGAAGAAAAGCAAATGCAATGCTACGTCACCTTCGAGGGGGGGATAAAGTATGTCAATTAAAGAGATCCCTATATGGATTGAAACAAGCTGGACGACAATGGCATAAGAGGTTTGATGACAGATTAAGACTTTGGGACTCAAGCCGACTAGTGCAGACCCTTGTGTATATACAAAAGAAGGGGAAGATATATTAATAGTCTCTATTTACGTCGATGACGTTATCATTACATGTAAAAATATATCCAACATTAATAAATTTAAGAAAAGTTTAAGCC
The DNA here is from genome assembly GCA_963583905.1 of Stenurella melanura. Lineage (NCBI taxonomy): Eukaryota > Metazoa > Arthropoda > Insecta > Coleoptera > Cerambycidae > Stenurella > Stenurella melanura. The sequence continues at coordinate 14,845,157 of OY757317.1, forward strand.
AAGAATTTGAGATAAGGGATTTGGGAGAAATAAATTATTGCTTAGGAATAGAATTCCAGCAAACTGAAGGAGGATATGCCATATCTCAAAAAGGATATATTGAAGATATTTTAGAGAAATTTGGAATGAATGACTGCAAACCAGTATCAACACCGATGGATCCTGGAATTAAATTAACAAAACAGGACAGTGTATCGGAAAGTAATACGAAGAATATACCATATAGAGAGTTAGTTGGAGCGCTAATGTATTTGGCAGTAGCGACTCGACCAGATATAGCATATACAGTAAGTTATCTGAGCTAGTTTAATTTATGCTACGGGGACGAGCATTGGAAGGCAGCAAAACGTGTTATGCGATATCTTAAAGGAACTTCAAATCTCGGAATAATCTACAGAAAGACCAATGAGAACCTAAAAGGATTCGTAGATGCTGATTGGGCCAACTGTATATTAGACAGACGTTCTTATACAGGATACGTATTCGTATTGAGTGGAGGAGCCATCAGCTGGGAATCCAGAAAGCAAAGAACAGTAGCACTGTCATCAACCGAAGCGGAGTACATGGGATTGACAGAAGCTGCGAAGGAAGCAATTTCACTACAAAGATTTCTAACAGAAATGGGATTCGAGGAACTTGGGAACGTTAAAATATTTAACGATAATCAGGGAGCTCGAAAACTTTCTGAGAATCCTGTTTATCATGCCCGAACCAAACATATAAACGTAAGGCATCATTTCATTCGAGAGGTGCTAAAAGGTGAAAGAATGTCAGCAAATTTCATGGCTACTGAAGACATGCCTGCAGATGCCCTTACCAAAGCAGTGACTAAGCCTAAGCTAGAAAAACTCCGAAGTTGGATTGGTATTGGAAATATAAATTTAACTTAAGAGAATGTCCTTATTTTGAGGGGAAGTGTTGGAAATCATTCGACAATAGAAGGATATTTTCTAATGTTATTGTTCTAGAGTAATAGTCATTTGTTTTGTTACTATAATAAATATAATAAGTGTACGTCAATCTGTTAATTGTCATAGTTAATATAAAAACTTTTATACATTGAACCAAGTGTCTTACAGTATTGTTTCTTGCCACGACCTCATAATCCAACAGTTATACATGTATTTTCTTTTAGTTCAAGGTAGTTCTTCAATACAGAAAAAGTTAGGAATAAAAATATTCACATTTATAAATATACCAGCATGTTGAAATTAGCCAAATTTCGGCAATTTTTTTATTGTTTCCTAAAAATAAGAAGAAGACCTAAACATTTTAAGAATTTAGCTCAAAAATTTTTTTTTTAGTTTATATTTCTTATAACTATTGTTTCTAATCATTTAATAGTTAAAAAAACTGCATAAAAAATATCACTGAAAAATTGAATATGTAGCCTTTTTGGATTTTTTTGGCTAACTTCAACATGCTAGTAAATTTGTAAATGTGAATATTTTTATTCCTAACTTTTTCTGCATTGAAGTACTACCTTGAACTAAAAGAAAGATGTATATTTATAACTTATATTAAAGTCAGTTATTTTTTATGGGCCTGTAATTAGTTAGATGTTCAAAAATGCAAGAGATAATTATACTTTATTGTTATTTTTATATACTAATAAATATCAATAGACATCAAAATGGCAACACATTTTATATCCCCGTTATAATCCATTTTGATTTTTCGTCCTAGCTTGTTCGGTTTTCGAACAATTCCATCTTTCTTCTACGCCCCGGGCGTAGGAAATTTCAAATAAACGAAAATTCGCGCGCATTAAAGATACAAATTTTGCAATTTTTGTCAATATCGATTTTCTCGAAAACCATGGCATATACAAGAAAATTACAAGAAGACTTCTTTTTAGGCAATTAGGCAAGCTTCCTTTTTTATGATGAGCAATTTTTTTATATCTTCAACGTTTAACGAGTTATCAGTAAAATAACGTTTTTTGACTGAACGGGTGTTTTTTTGGGGGGGAGGGGGGTTCCGCGGCACCCCCAGAACTGATTTTTGTGGCTTTATGATGTCTAATCCTCCCACTAATAGTTACTGAAGGAAAATCTCACATAACATTTTTTGCGAGCTTCTGATGTATTTTTTACTTTATCGACTGGACTATACGATAAGTTATTTATAAACAAAGTCATAGAGACAAAGAAACAAATATCCATGATCTTAGTTTCTACAGTGAAATTAACTGAATTTCATTAACTGAATTCATGGCGCAATGCCATTTTTAACAAACAAATACAAACACAAAATTTTACAATTTTGTAATAATACGCAGATACTATGTCTTTAAAATCTGATTCTTAATTATGCTTTTAGTAGTGTTCATACAAAAATTAGTGTACGAATATGCGTGTTAAATAGTATATTACGTACTATGAACTGTAAGTGATACTTTTCAGGTCGAGAATGTAGTTTGGGAAACCGAGGCCCGTAGGGCCGAGGTTTCCTAAATATTCGAGACCTGAAAAGACACTTACTGCTCGCGGTTAGTAAATAGTTTTTTGTAATACCTGCGAAAATCAAAGAAAAGCAATTAATGAGTTAAATTTGAATTATTGACAACTACCTGTCAAAATTAAATTTTAATATTTTAAATAAATTAGGTATATCGTATACAGGGTGATTCACGTAGGCCATTCATTAGAAGTTTTTCAACTTGCAGTTGGATTAGAAACTTGAAATTTGGTATGCAGCCATAATCGATCATGCCCGTTCTATCTAAAATATTTTCAGTTCTCCAGCTATACAGGGTGTGCCAAAAATTGGTACCAACTTTCTTATTTTAAATGGAAACCTATATTTTTCTTTACATGGTTCGATTGGTCTTCTAATTCTGAGTTTAGAGAACCTAAGTTATGTTAACTTATCTATTACAATTTTTGACATATGTCCAATTTTTTGAAAAAAATTGCCGCTGTAGTAGCTTACGAACAAATTTGTATCTCGCAAACCTTTCAAAATTATGAAACCAAATTTGTGAAGCAGTTAGCTGGAAGTCCAGGCTAACTTTTGATGTCCCATCGGTGGTCCCATTTTGTACCATATGGGCGCAGTCGATTTTCAAATGTCGCAATTAAAAATTGTCAAAAAGTCAAGTTTTTTAAATGGCACCTACTATTTTTGTTTACACCATTCGAAAGAAAATTGAATTTTAGAGTGAGTTACTTGAGCATTCCCTATACCTAACTTCACCCCATATCGAGTTATTCAATAAAAATCAAGAAATACCTTATCTTGCAGAGAGATTCCTTACTTCATCAAGTGTGCCATGGAAACAAAAGACAGTTTTAATAATTTTTAAAGAAAAATATGGATTCTTATTTAATTACACACAACACCAACAAATTATTATTAACGAACAAGAACAATGTTGACGAAATTCTGACGTAAATGTTCAATGTGACCACCATATTTTTGTTCAAATATTCTATTATTCTACTATCAACAGATTGCGTAGCACATCTTTGCGTCTACCATTTCTGGCGCCAGAAATCAATGCAAAATTGAATTTTAGGGCCACTTTTATTAACATTGTGTATGTCTATCTACAGTCGTTTTTGAGTTATTGGCATTTTTTGAAAAAAATATTGTTTTTTTTTCTCAAGGGGCTTTGGAAACAATCATTTCATTTTAATTTTTATTCAAAAATCGTATTATAATAATAAATAATAACAACAAAATAACAACAAATAAACAGATTAACAAAATAATTATTTCAATACAAATGCTCAATGTGTGCACCGTTTTCACTGACAGAATTTCGTCAACATTGTTCTTGTTCGTTAATAATAATTTGTTGGTGTTGTGCATAATTAAATAAGAATCCATATTTTTCTTTAAAAATTATTACAACTGTCTTTTGTTTCCATGGCATACTTGATGAAGTAAGGAATCTCTCGGCAAGATAAGGTATTTCTTGATTTTTATTGAATAACTCGATATGGGGTGAAGTTAGGTATAGGGAATGCTTAAGTAACTCACTCTAAAATTCAATTTTCTTTCGAATGGTGCGAAAAAAAATAGTAGGTGCCATTTGAAAAAATTGACTTTTTGACAATTTTTGATTGCGACATTTGAAAATCGACTGCGCCCATATGGTACAAAATGGTACCACCAATGGGACATCGAAAGTTAGCCTGGACTTCCAGCTAACTGCTTCACAAATTTGGTTTCATAATTTTGAAAGGTTTGCGAGATACAAATTTGTTCGTAAGCTACTACAGCTGCAATTTTTTTCAAAAAATTGGACATATGTCAAAAATTGTAATAGATAAGTTAACATAACTTAGGTTTTCTAAACTCAGAATTAGAAGACCAATCGAACCATGCAAACAAAAATATAGGTTTCTATTTAAAATAAGAAAGTTGGTACCAAGTTTTGGCACACCCTGTATAGTTGGAGCACTGAAAATATTTTAGATAGAACGGGCATGATCGATTATGGTTGCATACCAAATTTCAAGTTTCTAATCCAACTGCAAGTTGAAAAACTTCTAATGAATGGCCTACGTGAATCACCCTGTATACTAGAACTTAACAAAAGAAAGCCCAATAGATAAACAACTCGTTGAAAAGTCAAGTTTGACAAGCAGTTTTTGAGGAAATACTATTATGGATATCGAAGAAGCTGCAAATATTGCTTGTAAATCGCTTCTACCTGGGAAATCTAAAAAAAGGTACGAAATCACATATGACCTATTTAGAAAGTGGTGCGACCCTAAATATGTGGATATTCATACCAGTGAGGTGGTTTTACTCGCATATTTTCTAGAGAAATCTAAAAAATATACATCTCCAGCCAGCTTATGGTGCGAATATTCCATGCTGCGGTCAACCATCTCCTTAAATGATAATGTTGACATTTCAAAATATGCCAAATTAAGGGCATTTTTAAAAAACAAAAATATTGGATATCGTCTCAAAAAAAGTGAGGTGTTTACTATAGAACAAATTGTAAAATTTTTGAGTGAAGCATCTGACCAAACATATCTGATGAAGAAGGTCGTTGCTATTATGGGAATTGTGGGAGTCTGCCGCAAAGATGAATTATACAAGGTAACAGTAGACGATATTGTTGATAAAGGAAGCGTAATACTTATCAAAATACCTGATTCTAAAAATCACATTTCAAGAAGTTTCACTATCGTAGACAATGACAATTTCCACTCTCTGGAATTATTCAGGAAATATATGAGTCTGCGACCAAAAAATTCAGAAAATAAAAGATTATCATTGAGATATAAAAATGGGAAATGCGTTAACCAACCAGTTGGGAGAAACACTTTCGCTAAAATTCCGTCTGATATTGCAACATTTTTAAATTTGGAAAATGCAAAAAATTACAGTGGACATTCGTTTCGCAGAACCTCGGCAACTCTTTTGGCTAACAGCGGAGTCGACGTTCTTGCGTTGAAAAGGTACGGTGGGTGGAAGTCCTCGGCAGTAGCAGAAAGTTATGTGGCGGAATCTTTAACGAACAAAATACAAGTAGCTAACAAAATTTTCAACATTTGCAACCTAGAAGCCAGTTCATCTCGTCAAACATCTGATAATGATGTCTCGGATAATATGGAGAATACTCCATTAGATGGTCCTGAAGTAATTAAAGAAATACAAAAAAATTTAACATCAATTTTGACTGTTGATAATATGAATAATTGTACTTTTCACATTTCCATAAATAATAAAGATGCTTAAAATAATATCTTCATTTTTGTGTATGCATGAAATATTTGGTTTCAACGATAGATTTTTTTTACCTAAAATTTCTGTTGATCTGAGCAGGTAAATAATAACTAGTACGTAATATTCACTTACAGCCCACGTCGGACTGTAAGTGAATATTACAGCCCTGTAACCATGGCAACCAGTAAATGAATTGTAAGTTTAGCTTACTCTAATAAAAATTTGATAATAATGATCCACTTACAGTACAGGTATTACAAAAGTGATTTTATTTTGTTCGTGAAGTTGCTTCATTCATTTCGATAATTCCACAAGCTTCCTCACTCAAAATAAAATATCACTTTTAACACTTACATCACAAATAAATTTTACGTATTTATTTCATTTATTCGTTGCCAAGTAGTAATATAATTCGTGTAAATAGACAGTTTATTATGAGCTGCCAATCTACATTTCGTATATTACTAGGTAACACTGCTTTCGAAAAAATTTGACAGATAAAAGTCCAAGTACTAGTGATATTACATACAACTATCCTAGCACTAATTGACACCACACCTGCTCTTATTTTATAGTGGTGTTTTCATAAGAAATGCGTGGAGATTGGCGAACGACCAGATGCTGTCAACGGTGGCTGGGGAACATGGGGTAGCTGGTCAGCTTGCTCGCGAACATGCGGAGGAGGCGTTTCTACTTCTGAAAGAGACTGTATCAATCCTATGCCAAAATACGGTGGTAGATATTGTTTGGGAGAGAGAAAAAAGGTCAAATTATGCAATTTAGCGGTGAGTAAATTAAGAATAATATTTGCCACAGAAGTTATTCGCTAGCTCGAGGGCTGAGAACCATGGGGTTCCAAGCGACAATTTGTACGAAATTCATTTTTTTACAGAAATCTATTCTTTTAATCATTTTACACAATTTCCTGTAAAAAGTTCTTCATTATGTTGGTAGATGGCGCCAAAATCATTAGAGAAATATAGTTTCAAGTACACTTTAGTGTTGGGCGATATCGAGATTTTTCAATCACAACGTGAATCGTGACTGTGATTTTCTTATATCAGTGAATTTAAAACGTGATGTGATCACGACTTCACGACTTTTCATAATGCAGTGAATGGGATAAATTGTTAATTGTTCTCTATTCCTAAATAAGCGTCGACAGACTGTGAATGGTGAATTCGCTACTTTGGTAATCTATGCGGCCGTAGATATGAAGATATGTAATACGTATGATATTTTATGAATTAATTATGATACATATATTGAATGATATAGTCAACTAACCTAATTTGTGGATTGACGATAAAGCAAAAGCGGTAAATTTTGAATGAGACGCTTGTTTGAACTCCGTAATAGCAATAGCATGTTTTTGTAAAGTTATACAAATATAAACATTTCGGAAGCATCAATAAATTTTTATAGTTTAAATTTAGGTTGCTATAGTTATCAACCAGCGATTTTAATTTTTGCTGGTATTATTGTTTATAACAGAGTATTGAAACCTTTTTTAATATAAGCCTCGGATTGCAATACAAAGGTACAACTTAAATAGTGAATAATATAATGTTTATTTATATAGTTCTTGTAGTTGTTATTATTCAATGGGATTTTAATTTAATAGAGTAGAGTATTTCTCTCATTCAAATATTTATAAAAAATTTGGTAGGTAACTCTTCCATTCGATTTTGTTCAACGGGAGGCAGCACTTTTAAAGTAAACAAGCTAACTATTATACATCCTTAATCTCAGCTTCAAATTGATTATTTCAAATAATAATTTCATTTGTTATCCGTTGTTATGCAATACATTATACATCCATCCATAATCTCAACCTTTTCCAACAAAATGCGTATCTATCTAATAACGCTAAGGCACAGAATCGCTTGCTTTACCTGTTAATACATAAGGTAGCAAACAAAAATAGACTCAAATTACCAAAGCGATATATACCGTAAAAAATATATTGGTATAGGAAAGTCGTGATCACGTCACGCTTTTCTACCAACTTTATTAACAGTCGTTACCTGTGATTTTTTAATATCAGTGATTAAATCACAGTTCGTGATATATCGCCCATCACTATAGTCTGTTTTTAAACTAGGAGGAGCGTTTTAAATTTAACGCGCTAAATCATACATCTGTGATTGGTTACGCCCTCGAAAGTTTTACACAAGGCAATAGTAGTAAATTTTGACATATTGTAAAAATTTTAATTTCATGTCATAAAGTATTTGGTTATAATTTCTATTTTATCGTCTGCACATTATATATCAGTTTTTAATCCCTTTTGTATAATTTTGAAAGTAAAAGTGGCTAATTACTTGGCGCCTTTATATTGCGTAAATGGTATAGATGCTATATAAAATATCTAGAGGTCAAATAGAGGTCGATGCATTATATAACGTAATAAAATACACACAAAAACACTGTAGTCGTGTATTGTTGGTTGCCCAAAACGCAAAAAACATTTTAGTGTATTTTCTAGTTACTTTTATGGTGTGAATTAAACTTTCATGTTTACTCCTCCTGGTTTAAAAACAGACTATAGTACACTTGACAATTTAATGTCAGAACCACAATGTTTCGAGTACAAGTTTCTTGCTTTTTTGTATATTATTTTGAGATGTCTGCATCTGAAAGTGCTTCGCTGTATAAATATGATAAAATACCTACCTTACACAAAAGTATATCAGTTACGGTTTGTGCAAGAAGAACTGTTTAACGTGCAGTATAAACTGAACGACCGCAGTACCCAATTTGTGACCGCGAATGTTAACACGAAAATTACCAAAAAGGGCGTAGTTGTCGAAATTAATTCCACCAGTGCTAATAATTTTGTAATAGCCCCCGCTGAGAATTCGAAGACAAAATCATTCACCGACAAGAAAATAGAATAGAGTTTGCCTATAAATGGATGCCGCTCCAAGATAAAGAGTACATGAAATGTCTTATTTCCGAATTTAAAAAATAATGTAAATAAGTTCCTTTTTCATCTTTTTGTGCTAAAAAGTGTGTAATGTTATTTTAATTTTAGATAAAAGTTTATTTGGTGAATAAATTGCTTTATTCTCACGATAAACATCCTTTACAGTCGCATAAAGTTACTTTAGGTCTAAGGCTACTTTAGGCCTAATATAATTACAGTGTGTATAACTAAGTATTTTGGAAAATAAAAAAGGTAATATCATTTTAGAATTTATTATGAAAACGTACCATACGGTGGCTTACAGTGCCACAAGGTTCCAAGTACAATTATTGTAGTGTTATAAAAAAATTCACAAAACTGGCATTTGTAATTCAATGAAAATCTCAGATTTAGGTATGTATAATGTATTGTCAGATTCCTATACAAAAACGTAGAATTTATTTAAAAGAATTTACTTGTGATAGTACAAATTTATTCAGCCCCAAACTTTAAAATTCATCTCCTTAAAAAAATGATGAATGTCACTTGGAACCCTATGGTTCTTGGCCCTCGAGCTGTAGTGCAGTAAAACAAGGAATCAGCTTCGGAGTCCTTTGTAACAAGGTGGATTTTTTCCATTCTCTTCTAACTTATATAAAAAATATACGATAAAAAGTCTGTTTCCTAAAAGTGCCGCTGTAATAGTTATTAAACAAAATAGGTGTAAAATTACGGTTTCTCGTGAATAAGTTATAAAATTTTATTTTACCTATTGATTTATAGTACAGGCAAATTAGCCATTTATGGTAACAATAATTTAGAAAAAGGATCATCTCTGGGATTTAAGTAGGTAATAACCTGGAGAATGAGATGATGCATTGTTTGCACTTCCAAGTTCCGGGAAAATAAAAAAAAAATTGGAAAAATTTTTTGATTTTCGGTATTTTTGCTCTAGCGGCCAAAATAATGAAAATATAGAAAGAAGTTCCCAATGAAAGTTGTAGCTCTTTTTCTCTACAAAAATTCAAAAATATTTGGAAAAACTTTTTGATTTTCATTTTCTTTTGCTCTAGCGGCCAAAATAATGAAAATGGAGAAAGTTGTAGCTCGTCTCTTTCTCTACAAAAAAGGTCTTTACACATTTTTATCTTACTTAAGCCGTTTAGAAGAAAAATCGAGTTTTCCACTTATAGTTTTAAGCCACTTCGAAGGCGCGAAAAATGAGAATTCTCCGGGAGTTTCGTACGACCGGGCCATTGAATTAGAAGGTAGGGAGAAGACATCCTATACAAATTTCCTATACAGAAACGGAATCAGCAGGCGTGGCTAAATGTAGTAACAATATGGTGGTTTTTCCAGATTCGGACTAACTAAAATAATAAGAACTTTGTACCCCGACGAGACGGTCTATCTGAATAACGTAGATAAATATTCAATTCAATAAATGCAAGAGTTTTAACAGTTTTTATTTACCTTGATATATAAAATGTGCAATGTTATCCTAAAATAAACTATTTGTTTCTATTCTACAAAATACATAACCTGAGTATATTAAAAAAACATTTAATTAGCTGCTTTTTTTTAATATGGCTCTGTTTGTTGTTTACACTATCTATGAAATGTTATTTCCCGTTAATTTCTTCTTGTCAACGCCATCTCTAGAAGAGCAACTTCTTTTAGCACACGACACCATAGTCCTTTTAATGTTTATTGTCTAAAATTTAACAAACTATCAGTAAAAATCACAATAATTCGCACAGAAAACAAACTGTCGCTATTTGACGGAAAAGCAGTAATAAGATGGCGAAATGATGCCGTATTTGATCACGTGACAGCTTCTCCCTACCTTCTAACTCAATGGACCGGGCTTATCGATCGATAATGGGCTTGTTCGGCATTTTTTTTTATTTCATAAATCGAAAGTGCAAGTATAAATTAATGGATCTACAACAAATCAGAATCTTATTCGCACGTTTAGTATCTTAAAAACCATTACAAATTTCCGTCTCGCGAAAATGGGGCGTGGCCAGGCGCTACGTCACTATACGCATAGACTCGGCGATCTCAATAGACTTGATGCTCCTTATTGGTTATAATTATAAGTGTTTTCGAAGTATTGTTTGCTTACTACTTGACAGTAGGGGAGTATAATTTGGTGAAATGTCAAAAAATTACAATTTTCTCTCGCTCCTGCCATAACGAATTTTCGATTTCGACCCTGCAATTTACGATTATAATTCATCGCCGACCTTCTCCTTTCCGTAGACACATAGAACGAACTTCCACTCGACGTATTTATTTAGTTACCAGCGTTTAAAAATTCCATGTTTTTTGACTTTTCAGGTTAAATTTGAAAGGTCCCAGAAAGCCATTTTTCTTACGTCACTGCGTATAGTGACGTCACAAATGAGCGCTCGGTTTTTGCAACTATTACTAATTTCAACTCCTTATATCTCGAGAACGGAAAAAGTTAATAATACGAAATTTTAAGTGTATAATGAGAATATCGAGTACTATATGAAAAAGTATAAAAACCATATAAAAAGAATATCATGGAACAAGCCCATCTTACTATTCAGAGCCCCTAAAAAAATCAAAATAACATGAAATGTAGAGAAAGGTCTCAGCTTTAATATGGAACTAATCACAAAATTTATAGAAAAAATTATCAGAGAGAAAAAGTGTCAGAAGATGGCTTAGTAAACTTTGTACAGTTGATCCACAGATTTATTCATATCTTTGACGGGAGTAGTCAGAATGATAATTCATTTTGCTTATATATTCTTATATAATGATATATTAATCCAATTAATATTTCATTGCAATTACTTTTGTTGGAAAAATATGACTTGCGATCAAAGTAGAGGGTATATTTATCATCGATTCATCACCTCCAAATTTTGGAGTTCAATTCGCTATATCTTAATTAATAATAATAGCACAGTCTTAATTTTCGGATTAAGTACAATAAAACATATTCTTTCGGATGACTTTAGAGTTTTTTTAAATGCGTGTAGTACCTTTTGAATTTATCTACATTATCCATACACATTCAGTAAATGCACAATTATACAGTAAAACATATACAACTTATTTGTTTTCTAACATTCTTCAATAAAATTTTCACGAAATATAGATTAAAGTGCGTGGAATCGAGTCCATGTAGTGAAAAAGCACCCATTGTTACGGGAGAAATAGGCAGGATGCATAAAACTGAACGATATAAATAAATCAACTGATAAAGTTTACTGAGGCATCTTCTAACATTTTTTTCTCTATGATAAAAATTTGTATGAATTTTGTGATTAGTTCCACATTAAAGCAGATACTTTTCTCTACATTTTATGTTGTTTTCATTTTTTGAGCGGCTGTGAATAGTAAGAATTATCGATCTATGTGCCCGGTCGTACGAAACTCCCAGAGAATCCTCATTTTCCGCGCATTTCGGAGCGGCTCAAATCTATAACTGGAAATTTGGATTTATCTCCCAAACTGCTTAAGTAAGGCAAAAATTTGTAAACGCCTGTTTTGTAGAGAAAGAGATGAGCTACAAATTTTGTTAAAAACTTTTTTGTATTTTCATTATTTTAGCCGCTAGAGCAAAAAAAAACGAATATCAAAAAGTTTTTCCAAATTTTTTAAAATTTTCCCGGAATTTGGAAGTGCAAAGAATACCTCATTCCATTCTACAGGTTATTATTACCTACTTAAATCACGGAGATGATCCTTTTAGCAATTTTTTCGAGGTTTTTACAAAATTTGCCTTCATTGCCTGTACTATTAGCAGAATTCTGACGATGAGGAAACACAAATAACAGATTGTTTACTGCAAAGTTTTTATTAACTGCAAAAACTTTGTGACAACATTAATCATTTCTTTTACGGATTTTTACATAGCCAACTTAACAATTACATATTATTGCCTATTCTAACACTCCGCCTCAATTTGATATATATTTAAAAATTGTAACACATACCAAAAAGACCTAATCATAAACATAATTTCATAAACTTATCTCTACTTAAACATTTTGTTAAAATATCTGCTTTCTGTTCTTTTGAAGGTGTATATTTGACATCAATCACATGATCGTTAAACAGATTCCTGACAAAATTATATTTTACACCAATGTGTTTTAAACGACGATGTTCCCACTTACTCAAAATATGTATGCAAGATTGATTACCTTCAAAAATAGTAATAGGCTCGGTATGTTTAATTCCAAGATCACTTAGGAAATTCTTAAGCCATATAAGCTCTGTTGCTGTACTAACCAGTACCACATACTCCGCCTCAGTTGAAGATAATGCAACAGTAGATTGCTTCTTTGTAACCCAGCAAACTGCTGCCCCATAAACTTCAAATAGAAAACCTGTCGTGGATTTTCGGTCTGTGTCTTGATCCCAATCTGAATCTGCATATCCTATCAATGAAACAATGTTTTCTTTTCTATACAAAAGTCCATAGTTGATGGTGTTCTGTATATATCTTAAAATATGTTCCAATCCTTTCCAATGTACTTTAGTGGCATTACTTTAGAAACCACTACAGAAATTTACAATTGCACTCAAATCCCGCCTTGTATTCAGCGTTACATATAGTAGACAGCCAACAAGTTCTCGATATGGCTTTGAGTCGACAATTATATCTGCTGAATCTGTTTCCACAATAGATTTAACTTCCATCGGTGTATTCGATGCTCTACATTCTTCCATATTGAACCGTTCCAGAAGTCTTTTTAAATACGTCCCTTGACTCAGAAACATAACATTGTCGGTTCTGTCTATTTTAAACCAGAAAATGTAATGAAGTTCTCCCAGTTTGTTGTTGCATGCAATGATTATATCATCAACGTATACCAAAAGGTATGGTATTTTCTTTGAATAGAGTATATAAACATATGTCAACTTTTGATTGTTTTGATCCTAAACGTTTTTTAAATTCATCAAATCGTGCAATCCAAGCACGAGTTGCTTGCTTTAAACCACACAGAGACTTGTTTAACTTGCAAACTAGTTGTGGATCACCAATAAAGCCTTGAACTTATTTCATATATATTATCTCCTCCTTTAGATTTCCGTGAAGAAAGGCGTTTTTTTGTCGTAGAGAAACTTCAGAAATAGACGAGAATTGTCCGTACGGACATTTGGCAATGACACGAATTTTCACCTGTTCCCAGTTTTCAGTATTTAACCCCTTATATCTTCACGCAGCATTCAAAATTTCCGTTCTCACTTTTTCCTCCAACTATGCATATTTATGAACACCAGTAAATAGTAAACGGATATTAGGTGATTACTCAGATGACCCGTTATTTTTTACATGTTGGAGGATATGTTTCAACCCTTTCGCGACGCTAAAAATTTCCGTCGCTCTTAACTTTTCTTATCCTTGTTCAAAGGAATGAGCATTGACTCAGGAATTTCCTGTTAGGCGATAAGTCGAAAATTTTGGTTACGAGCTGCCGTATTATAGTAAAATGAGCTTTGGAAAGTTTAAATCGGGGGCTATTAGAACGGAACTTATAAAGAAAAAGGCTTATAAACAATTATGAATTTTGCGGCGGGTGAATTCTATCAATATTACTTTTCCCATAATATGACTAATTGTGTACTATTTTTACAAAAAAAAAATTGGCTTGCTAGGAGCAACAACATTTTCATAAATTAAAGTCGCTGGTCTATATGTGACTCAAAAATGCATTGTACCATACCGACAGTAATGTGCTAGTCCAGACTAGCAATAAAAAGTAGGGTTGCTAGAGAAATAAAAAAATGTATAACATCAGACCGCCGGACCCTCGGCAATCATTCCAGATATGTATACAAAATAAAATTAATTTATCTGCAAACTGACATATTGAACCAACAAACCCAATCTTTATAAATGGCATTCATTAGATACTAACTAAGTCATAAATTCGTTACAGCCATGTCCCCAAGGGAGCATCAGTTTTAGGGAGCTTCAATGCAATGAAATGGATAAGGTACCGATGAATGGCAAATATCACCGATGGACAACATTCCTCAATCCACGTAAGAAAAAATTAATTAAGTATATGTAATAAGGAAAAACTCCTAATAGTAGAGGGAATAGAGACATTGCAGAGTAGAAAAACAATATCCCAAACGTCCCCATCCATATGTGTGCTGCTAAAAATGTTGCTTGGGGTCAAAACAAAAATGCATTTTTCGCGAAAACTTCGTTAAGGCTGCGTTTTCATGCCACAGTAATTTCGTGTATAGAAAAAGCGAACTAATGGTTATGCCGATATAACAGGAACCATAAATTGGCTAACTATAAGTAGTGATTTCATTATCAGTTGTAGGCAACAGAATTGTGCAGGGCCGTACGGACAGTACTGGGAAGCCTTGACTAGATTTACAGCGGTGAATAAAAAATTATTCAGTTACTATTCTACTTTTAGCCAAGTGTATAACGGCTTTTCGCACCGATTTCCATCAAGAAGCATCAATTTGCTTGAAATCTGAACTCTGAGTAGGGAATACCTTAAAAAGCAAACCCTACCATATGCCAATGTGCGTGTTTACCCTAGAGGTGAAAACCACCCCAACTCAAGGGTGGAAATTTTAATATTGAAAATCTATAGCGGAGCACATTCTAAGCATAAAATGTTCTATAGAGGTTTTTCGAAAAATCAATACTTTTTGAGTTATTCGTGATTGAAAATTTCAATTTCTCTTAAAAATAATCATGTTTTCAAGCGGTTTTTCACGAATAACTCATTTTATCAAAAAAGTATAATTAGCAAAAATGTAACTTATAAATAAACATAGAGATTGGTTCTCTTTTATTGCTGTAGGCCCAATACAAACTAAGTTATGGCTTATTGAAGGTGGACTTTATATATCGAACGAAAAATTTAAAAAATTCAACATTGACTAAGAGGAAAACGGTCAATTGTACGGGGAAAATGCATAACGCATTATTTAAAGTACTTAATAAAACCTTTGAAATGAGAGTTGCAGAACTCTCTAGCATAAAAACTAAGGGAGTTATGACGAAAGTAAAGTCGATTCCTATTTTATTCGTGGAAAAATATAACAATGCTACCCTTGGCATTACTACCCTAATTGAAATTAAACATAATCAATTTACAGTTCATTTTATTTTAGCACTAGTAATGTGATCCAGAAGTTTGACCAGTTTAGAATGTTTAATTTTGAATGAAATTTTTTAAAACATGTTTTTTTTTTTTAAATAATTAAAAACTCTCGAAGATATGGAGAAATTGCTAGAGAACAAAAGATTAGGATTTTTTTAACTGAAAATTTTGTTTATTTTTATTCATTGTCATAGCATACACACATGGGCTTTCAAAGTTCGCATTCGCGTGTGACTGGTACCGTTTTCAGCCCTTTAAACATTGCCCCTTTAAAAATAAAGGGCTTAAGAAATTTTATGAGCTCGTAGGTCATAAAATTTCCTACAAAATGTTTTTTTGATGAGCTTTCTAGCGTAACAATTAAGCGAGTTATTGTCAAAAGACCAATCGCACTTTTTTAAATTTCGGAGTAGGTAGATTTTGGAGCATAGATGAATGTATATATCGGGTGCCACAAGTAAGAGGCTCACCCTTGTATTTCCACTATTTTTTAACTTATTCATTTGAAATTTGGGGTGCATAAACTACCTGTAAAAACGGATTTTTGGACATGGAAAATGGCATGAGACCATTTCCGGTTTACCCGGAAATGACCGCAACTTTCGAATTTTAAATGGAACACCTTATATATTTTTACATATTTGGATTCAAGACAACATTCTGAGTATACCATGAGAATTTCGCGAATTTTTGATTCGATGTTCAGTTTTTTGACGCATTTAAAGATATTCGTCTAGAGTGCTTTGGAATACCAAAATTTGTTCTACGGCATGTAAAGTCCAAGGGAAAAATATATGAAATAGATGAAGAAATACATCCACGATTGTTTGATTGGGAGGATAAAATTAATGGTTTAATGCCTATTACAATGAGGAAATAGCCAATACCACAAGAAATTCTTGAAATTCTCGCTTGTGAATGTAAAGCCGGCTTTAAAGACCTGAGATGTCGATGCAGGAAGTTCGGACTACAATGTACCTACAAGTTTGTGTGAATATTGTGGAGGCATTAATTGCAGAAATTGTACAGAATGCACTCTAGTCACTGAAGAAGAAAATCGTGAAGTTGAAGAAGACGATATAGATGAATCGGACAAACATTCAAGCTTTACCGTGTAAGAATCGGAACCCCAAAGCGACTGCGAAAGCTTGCAAGATGATGTGTCCGATCGTCGTGTTCAAATTCGTGATGAAAAAGAAAATGGTGAAAACGTTATATTTGAAACGGATCCAGAGAGTGAAATTGGATTGTACACGTTACCAAGCAAAATATATAAAATACATTAATTACGATTTTGTATATTTATGAGAATAAAAATGTTTATTTATAAAAAAGGGGTTTTTGCCATATTAATCCTCGACTTTTTCTAACAAGTATTTATATTACAATATTTACTATTTTTTTTTTTTTTAATAAAACTTAATATTTAGAAGGCATTATACATTTAATCTAAGTATTCATATTTATATAGAAAGATATAAGAAAAAATTATACAGGTTTATACGTTAGCAATCGTTGGTACATGTGTATTGTGTACATATGAATTTGAAAATAAAAAATACTCATTTTCATTATTAACAAAAAACTAAGTTGATGATCGCATTGCGAGGGAAAAAATAACGTGTATTAAAAAAATCCGCCGAATTTTAAGAAACAAGGAAGTTATTGCATTTTGCAATCGAGCTTTATGAAAAAATCAAATCAAATCATTTTTTGGCTCAATTAACAATATTTACATTATAATGCTTGTAAATAATTTTCTATAAGACTTAAATATTTTTTGAACTTATCATATGAAATGAATAGGTTTCAGAATGATACAGTCCAAATTTTAGCTCAAAATATGCATTAACAATTGGCGAAAATGTATAAAGTTAAATATCTCCAGTTCACGTTAACACAAATGAACTTTCTTTTTTTATAATTAAAGGACCCAAAATTATCTCTCAAATCTGATAAAAAAAACTTTAATTTATTTTTCAAAATGGCCGAGAAAATTCATTTGTTGTTATTTAAGTTATAAACAAATGTAAAAAAGTAACAAAAATTACATTAAAAATTTTTATTTTTAATTGCGCTCGAGAGCTGACATCGTGATCTACATTTTGAAAGAAAAAATTTTTATTTTGGACTTAATGGCATAAAATGGCGGGTATTTCAAATTTTTAGATATCAAATGCAATTTTGGACAGTGGGTTCAATATCTTGACACCAACTTTTCAGGATATTTTTATTACATCAAAAAGTATATTGTCTGAAAGTTTGATGCAAATTGGTCCAGTTGCCGGTCTTGGGCACTAAAATGAAAAAAAATTAGTTTTTTTCTGGTTTTTTCAGTTTTGTAAGTTATGTACGTACTTCAGAGAATTGAACCCAACGACAGTTTATTGGCAATTTTATTATGAAGAGACTGGTTTTTAGTTTGTCCCGATCCGACTTATAGAACCGGAGTTATTCACATTTTAAGCTCAAAAAACGCAGTAAAAAAAATTTCATTGTTTATAAAAAAAGCAGCACAAGGTTTTCGAGGTCCAAAACTTAGGAATATACTCCCGGTGATACCACAAACAGGATAAAATCATAATCTTGCTGTATCCAGACTGTGCAAATTAAAATGCTTTTTTTACTGCACTATTTACCTTCGATACAAAGGAATTCACCTATAAGGAAAAGTTTGTATAGTAACAGCGGAAAGTCATAATATCTAAATCGCTCTCACGTATTGGTGAATTTGTGTGTATCGACGGTAAATCCCTCTTGGGTTCATTTATTTTATTTTCGCGAATAAAAGAAATATGTTATCTATTGTTTATTATAATCATAGTAGGTCAAAAGTTGCTAGAAACCGCTTTTAGGCTTACTTACGACCCTAGCAAAATAAGCAATTTTCCAAGGTACAAGGTTCTAATTATATACAGGGTGTAATTAGTCTCTTGTCATTAAAAAAACTGGTGGTAGGGAACGACAAGACAAACAAAAAAACCTTTAACATGGGGTATAAGGCTCATAGTTTTGGAGAAAAAAAAAATAAACAAACATTTCCAAAATGCTTAATAACATAGTTTAAGAACTGCTGGCATATTGGGGTAG